>BOPP01000286.1:1155033-1181564 GCA_017312745.1 Gryllus bimaculatus
CCCCCCCCCCAAAAAAAAAAATCTTGGGATGGATTTTTTGCAGCACATATCATTTTCAGCACTAAGTATTATCACAAGAAATTAAAAATGGACACAACATAAAAAAATTCTAAAATTTATTATCAAGATATACATGAATAGAACTCAGTTTAATACAAAATTAACATTTAAGAACCCTGGGAACAAATTTGATGCCACCACTACCTACTTCATTATCATATGTTCACATTTTGAAAATGAAAAAATAAAACCACATGAAAATCAACTTAACACTTAAAATAACAAGCAATAAGAGATCAACTTACACTACTAAAAAAAGATGAAATATTTCTTTGCACAACACTTAAGCTTTGGTAATCAGAAAATAAATGTAATGGACAACATAGAGAATAATATGAATTGTTAACATGAATTTCAATATCTAATAGGAAGAATCAAATTATATCATGATAGCAAATCATCAATCAAATTGTCAACACATGCCAATTTGTATAAAAGTTGTTGTGCCTTATTTGTATAGAAGTTGTATTCCTGGGCAAGAACGAGGCCAAATAATGAATTCTGCATGCAAAATATATGTGCAAGTAGCACACGAATTATACAAAATATACCAAAATACAGAAATTTGTTTGCTTAAATATTTACACCCAGTTTTTGGATGACATATGTAACATATCCATGAAATAACTTAAGTTTAACTGATGTATTATCTTGAATCTTTGTACTTACTGCTTCAAAAACCCACTAAAGCCTACTAAAAATACTTTTAATACTGTTATACTCCAGAATACATAATCAAAAGTACAACCCTGCCAATTGAAAAAGTAAACATTGTGAACCTCCACAAATTATTAAAAAAGCCAAAATTCAAAACCCATGTCCTTAAAATACCAACAAGAATAAACAAATAAAAAATTCTTCAGTCAGTATCAGTAAATGAGCAACAGAAACATTAATTTTCTGTTTTAAAAAACAATGAATAAGTTCATGATGAATTCTGGCTTTCGCACAAAAACAGTCTTCAGCAATGGTAAGTGTAAATACTGTATGTCACTACAGAATGGCTATCCATTACACTTTTCACATCACAGTTGTGCATATTTCAACAGCTTACTTACTAAATTTCTCACAAATAATCAGAATACTATCCAGGGGAAAACAATGCATGTACGGAAGAACACTAGAAATATAAGAATTACAACTATAATACTGATCACAGATCCCATACAGAGATCCATCTTGATATTACCACAAATAATTCTTATTGTAATATTCTTTTTTGAAACAACTTATAAAAGTTTATAGAGAACATTTTACACAAGACTGTATGATAGATGTAATTCTTCAAATTTCTGAGAGTAATAAGGAGTGACAAGTACCTCACTTTAAAACACATTTGATATTTATTTTGAATGCTAAAATTAAGAATTAGTTGATCTGCAATGTAGCAAACCAAAGTATTATTATAAATAACAAACATGTGGAAATAAATAGTGAAGAATGGGAATGTGAATAACATGACAAGAAATACTGTTGAAATATAAATATTATTTCATTCACTAAATCACAAAACAGAATACTTTTCGTCTCGATTTACTAACAAATCTTGCACAGATTTTAAGGATCTCTTAAAAAAAGCGTGCCACAAAAGCTTTACTGACAATGAGAATGAATATTAAAAAGAATATGATAAATGATTTATGATTCTATGGAGAGTACAAATGTATTTCTTTTAATGCACTCACTTGGAGGTAGTCATGTTTCTTCAACAACTTTTTAAATGGACTCTAAACAATACTTTCTTTCCAATCTGTGAATTTGGTAAAAATGATTTTAGCCATATCTACACACAAATTATGAATTTAAGACAGGTAAAACAAATTTGCTGAAAATCAATTTAAATACATCCTTGTATAATATTTGCTCCAGGAATATTTATTACCTTCTGAAATGCAGAGGAAACCAACTTCACAATATATGTGAAAATAAAACTATGCTGAATCAGGTACTATTTTCTAGGAATTGTTTCTGATTTTTTGCAAATGTCCAATTTCCAAGTCTCTCCATTCAATTCAGATCTGAATGAAAAATTTCGTTCACAAAGAAATGTTTTCAACCTTTACTGCTTACTTGAGCTCAATGTGACTTTCGTGCCTGCCCAACTTTTTTTATTAAAAGCAATAAAAATATACAAACTAATAATAATTGCCAAAACATGTGGTACATCATCAACTGAGAAGAACCCAAAATATATTATAAATGAAGGTGAGAACCAACTGTGTTTATAAATTATTTCTACTATGCAACCTAGTGCATTTACCTGACAATAAACAACAAATCACTCTGATAGTCATTGCTGAAGTCTGTAAATAATAATAATTAAAAAAGAAAAAAGTAGTACACAAATCTGGAAAGATTTCTGAAAATCATATCCTAAAATTACTGGAATTGTGTGAATGATCTTATCATACCAAATGCTTTCTTAGATGAATATGCAGACGGAATTGGAAAACACTTGGTTTATTCATGTGAATTGGCAGTGATAGATTCTGGTTTTGGACTGCATACCAATCCATTATATATTAGTATGTAAAAGGGTTGTTGCATTTATAAAATTACAACAGCAATGTCAAAAAAACAATACACAAGTACACTTATAAAACTGTGCACAACATTTCACAATACACTGGACAGAAATTAAATGCACCAGTTAACTGGCTTTGATAAAAAAAAATTATTTAATACCCACCAAAGAAATGCCAGTTCTTGTACAACACACAAGACACTGTGGTGGATGTATATTCTATTTCTCTTTGAAGCATTTGAACTGTTTCACTGAATAGTCATTTATATTCCTTCATTATCATTTTATTTAGAAAACAACAGTTTCAATTTAAGTAGCAAGAATAGAGTATGTCATACACAATACAATAACTAGATTATACCTCTTCATCTGCACCAATTTTTGTTTAGGTGGTATTTCCTACTTTCAGTCTACCTTTAATGCATTTACTTCTCATTCCCACGCTGAGATTTCACAAAATACATTAGATGAGTCAATGTAAGCATACTTCATAGGTAATTTACTCTTTTTCGTAAGAAATGTTTTGACACAAACAAAAATCACACTACATTTATAAAAATTTGAGATATTACATATTTTAATTGTTTTCAATGCATTTTTATCTTATTAAACATTCAGTGAAGGCTTTGCATCAGGAAACCTAACCAAACAGCAGCAATCCTTGTCAAATCAAAAAAAAATTCTCAATAATCAGAAGTTGTCAAATTTTCTTCAAATGCTATCTGAAATGCAAAAATTGTAAACTGGGAAGAGTTATCACAGAGTTTGGATTCTTCAAATTATTTATAGATTTACAGGTTTGAAAAAAATACTGTTTGAACCAAACCATTAAAATACATGCTTTTGATTTACTGGTATTTTCTTCATAATGTAAACTCACAAACCAGTAACTTTGTTTCTGAATGTCGTCTTAAAGAATATCACCAGCAGACATTCATGGAATTTATATAATTAGAAATTCCTTAACTATTTTTTTCAGCATTGTAAACTTTCAATGTTAGAAGAAAATATTACTTATTTTTTAAGAAAGATTCTACTTATGAAATTAATATTTAGGTCCAAAAAATTAATTTTTATTAACAAAATTTATATATATTAAAAATTAATTTATTTATATTAAATGTATATAGAGCTCCAAGATTCATTATTGTTCCCACTTATGTGAAACTCCTCCTACAAGTCCATTGTGACAGGTAATAACTCAATGCTGTTAAATGTTACAAGCATGAGAAAACAATAGTTGCAATAGATAGTAAATAACATTTGCAACTTCTTCAAAGAGATTTTTTTATATAGCAGCTTGTTCAAATTTCTGCAAAATTATTTCATTATTACACGAAAACTATTATTATTTCAACAATATTAAATATATAAACCAAAAATTTTGATTTATGGTACTCAAGGTCATTTTTTCTCCTTCCCAAGACGATACAAAGAATAATCAAACATGAAGGATGTCACAAGATCCATGAATTAACAGTGCTTGTTTTGAAAATACATAAAACCCTTTTTCTAAATAGCTCATTCAAAAACAAATTTAAAAAATATTTACCTCATTTGACCATAAATATTTGCAGTTTATGTATTAAATGTATAAAAATGGCACCATAACAAAAAAAAAGGTGCATTATTATTATTTTTATTGTTATTATTTCAAATGTAAGTTTATTCATATTGTCTGTAAAAGCTTCAAAAGCTTTTGTACTGTTACGAAGAAAATACAATCCTTTCAATTTGCAGAGGAAACCACGACATTACATCAAGAGGAATGTACTCAGAACTAACAGAAAAACGAGATTTTTTGTAAAATTATACTTACTGTTCTGATACAACACCTTCAACATTCTCCTTTGTGAACTAAGTACACTTTTTTAAATATATTTTTTTACATTCATTTTGCCAATGGCATGAGGTAGCATTTGTTAACTCAGATATACATTGAAATCAAAAACACATGTGAATTTGTTTCTTGAAATCTTATCTTCATACGTATAAACACAAATCAACCTACATTTTACATTGAGATGAGCAAGATATCAATGGCAAAGATGCTCTGCATGCAGTCCATTCTCTCAAAAAATTGACATTAAAAACAGCTGTGTAAATCACCAGCTTAGAATTCCCAGAACGGATATACATTTTAGAAAGGAGGCAAACTATTAAGAAAGGTTTACAATATACAAAGTTTAACTATTTTAAAAAATAAGATAATTACATATTTCAAAAGGAAAAATATGAAATTATCATATATCTAATTTCTTTTACGAAAATTAAAAATCAAAAGTTACAAAAAGGTATTGAAACTAAGGGACAAGACTCTTTAATTTATAAACTTTTTCACTGCACACTGATGAATATAATTTGTAATCTAGATGATCTATTTAAACATAAATATGGAAATATTTGAACTTAAAAGTAATCCTGTAATATCCATAGATACCACAATGAAACAATACCTTTGGCATATTGTGTATGTAGAAATAGCAAGTGGAAGGCCATGAATCCACAACTTTTCATGAATCCCCAGTACATAGACACATGAGGATGGCAACAGAGTTAAACAATTTAATGCCCTCTGAAGACATTATTATTCTCTGAGACTCATTTTCCCACACTCAAAGAGCTCTGTTTTATAAAAAAATATTAAGTCATTTTACGGAGTATAAACAGCAAGTTTCTGCAATTTTGACTTATCTTGATCAGACTGATCTCTTGCAATAAGTAACGAGTGGCCCATTCCACACGCCACTTGATGGATATAAATTCCATCCAATGACTTAACTTCCATTGGTGTTGTGGATGACTTGCGTATCTCTCCAAAACCCTAGATAAGAACAGAATAAGAGAGTTAAAATAAAAGGTTTATGTGAAACAGTCACTTTTCTTGTAGGTGTACATTATAAAATGTTCTAATATTGTAAAACAGCCATCACATAATCATATCAAATACAACATTTTACCAATAGCCCAAACCAATTATTGTTTAAACTTTCAATAATAATACATTCATAAGAGGTTGCATCACTTCTTATAGCCAATGACGTTTGGCATTTATATCTCTCTGTTCAACACTTTGAAGCGGAAAAGTGCAAGCAAAAAAAAGTTCACATCATACAATTAAAAGTAATGGAAATCCAACATTTAATATTCTTGTAAAACGGGCCCTCACAATGTTAAAAACGTTTTTTAACAAACACATTTTATCAAAATATTCCACGCTTCATTTTAAAATTTCATTACATGAAAACTTTTGAGGAAGTTCTTCAATGGCAGGGTAAATTACAAAGAAAATAATGAACATTAGAGCTAGCACAAAAATTGAAGATTGCAACATGAAAAAACGTTTACTATTTTTAAAACAACCAAACCAACATGAAAGTCTTACCAGTTCTCCATATGTTGGACTTGGTCCCCAAGCTATTACACTTTCATCAGCAGCCATTACAATACTAGTATTGCCACATCCAACACTGCGAATTGCCCATCCTGATAAGTCTTGCACAGGTTTAGGGTACATATTTGCCTCACCAGTTCTTTTAGTTTGACCAAACAGATATAATACTCCTAAAGAAATAATGTTCTATTAATATATTTCGAAAGCAGGTTTTTCCACATTTCATCATTACTATTTTAAAGAAGAAAGTTTCTTATTTGAATTTTACACTGCTCACCTAACTTTAAAATTGCATGTTATAAAATTATTGGAATTTATAACTAAAAACTATTACTTACGACTATTTACAACTAAAAAGAAGAAAGACAACACCTAAATCTTTATCCTTGGTGAATAACATGATAAGTCAAAAAAAAAACTTAATTTTACAGGACAGCAAAACAAATGTTTAAACTAATGCTGTAAGTCAGGGATTAAATTAAGTGTTTATGACTTAAAAAGCATTATTTACCCCGGATGAAAGAAATATTTCAATATGCTAAAATATTATTTTTGAAAATTCACAAAGAAAATGATATATAAAATGAACAAAAAAAGAGGAAAAAGTAAACTAATGCTGTTAAGCAGGATTAATATATGCAAACAAATCGTACCACACAATTAGATTCATTTGACATATCACCTCATTTGGATTAACATAAATCATCTGATTTAGTACTTCCAGTTGACAAGTTTTGTTGCTACTAACATTTTAAAATTAAGTGTTTTTGACTTAACAGTTATTTACCGGAATGAAAGAAATATTCAATATGCTAAATATTATTTTTTGAAAATTCACAAAGAAATGATATTATAAATGAACAAAAAAAAGCAAGGAAAAAAG
Source organism: Gryllus bimaculatus (assembly GCA_017312745.1). Lineage (NCBI taxonomy): Eukaryota > Metazoa > Arthropoda > Insecta > Orthoptera > Gryllidae > Gryllus > Gryllus bimaculatus. The sequence continues at coordinate 1,161,895 of BOPP01000286.1, forward strand.
CGAGAGAAAGCGGATTAAGGTGAGAAAAAGGGAGAAGAGAGAGGGGAAAGAAAAGAGAAAGGAAAGAGGAAAGAAAGAGAGAGGGAGAGAGGGGAGGAGGGAGAGAGAGGGGGGGGAAAGGAGAGGAGGGAGGAGAGAGGGCGGGAAGAGAGAGATGGAGGAGGGGGACAGGAGGAGAGCGGGCAGGGGAAGAGAGGGAGGGGAGCACGAGAGGAGAGCGTAGAGCGGGAGGAGAGGAGGGGAGGGGCAGGGGAGAAGGGCAAGAGAGGAGAGGCGGGGGGGAGAGAGGAGAGAGGAGGAGAGCGGGGAGCGAGAGAGGAGAGGAGGAGAGGGGAGGAGAGGGAGGGGGAGAGAGGGGGAGAGAGGGGAAGGGGAGAGAGAGGAAGGAGAAGGGAGATGGGAGGGAGAGAAAAGAAAGAAAGGAAGAGAGAGAGAAGAAAGGAAGAGAGGAGAGAAAAGAAGGAAGAAGAGAGAGAAAGAAAGGAGAGAGAGAGAGAAAAGAAGGAAGGAAGAGAGATGAGAGAAAGAACGAAAGAGAGAAAGAAAGGAAGAGAGAGAGAGAGAGAAGGAAGAGAGAGAGAGGAGAGGAAAGGAAGAGAGAGAGAGAGAGTGAAAGAAGAGAAGAGAGAGAGAGAAAGGAAGAGAGAGAAGAGAAAGGGAGAAGAGAGAGAGAAAGGAAGAGAGAGAGAGAGGAAAGGAAGAGAGGAGAGAGAAAGGAAGAGAGAGAGAGAGAGAAGGAAGAGAGAGAGAGAGCAGAGGAGAGAAGGAAGAGAAGAGAGAGACGAAAGGAAGAGAGAGAGAGAAGAAAGGAAGCAGAGAGAGAGGAAAAGGAAGAGAGAGAGAGAGAAAGGAAGGAGAGAGAGAGAGAGAAAGGAAGAGCAGAGAGAAAGAAAAGGATAAGGAAGAGAGAGAGACGAGAAAGGAAGAGGAGAGAGAGAGAGAGAAAGAAGAGAGAGAGAGAAAGGAGAGGAGAGAGAAGAAAGGAAGAGAGAGAGAAGAGAAGAAAGGAAAGAGAGAGAGTAAGAAAGGAAGAGAGGAGAGAGAGAGAAAGGAAGTAGAGAGAGAGAGAGAGAGAGAAAGGAAGAGAGAGAGAGAAAGAGAAAGGAAGAGAGGAGAGAGAGAAAGGAAGAGAGAGAGAGAGAGAGAAAGGGAAGAGAGAGAGACAGGAAGAGGAGAGAGAGAGGAGAGAGGAAAGGCAAGAGGAGAGAGAGAGAGAGGAAGAGGAGAGAGAGAGAAAGGTTGTTTAGAGAGAGAGAAAGGAAGCAGAGAGAGAGAAAGGAGAGAGAGAGAGAGAGAGAAAGGAAGAGAGGAAGAGGAGAAAAAGAAGAAGAGTGAGAGAGAGAAGAAAGAAAGATAGAGGAGAGACAAAAAGAAGGAAGAGAGAAGAACGTAAGAAAGGATAGAGAGAAGACAAAAGGAAAGAGAGAAGGGAAAAAGGAAGATGACAGGTGGGAAGCAAAGAACCAAAAAGAGAGAAGGGAAAGAAAGGAAGAAGAGAGGGAAAGAAAGTTGAAGAGAGACGGAAAGAAAGGAAGAGAGAGGAGGGAAAGAAAGGAAGAGAGAGGGAAAGAAAGGAAGCGAGAGGGAAAGAAAGGAAGAGAGAGAGGGAGAGAGACAAATGAAAGTAATTTACTACCAAGCCCTTCAGACACACAAAAATTAACACTGGAAAACACAAGATGAGGGATTTACAAAACTTACCAAAATCATTGAGAGCTAAGCTGTAAGAACTTCCACAATGCACAGACTTCACACCTCGAGACTGGGAATCAAAGAATTTTATAAGTCTTGGAATAAACTCATCTTTCTGTTCCGCATGACCAAGTCGACCCAATCCACCCCAACCCCAAGAAAAAACTCTTTTCTTAACATCTATTGCCACCTGGGGAAAAAAAAGAAAAGAAAATAAAAAAAAAGTATTGAAAAACTTGTCACATTAATTAAATACAACATTAATAATACAAAGATTACTCTCTGAATCATCCCTCTCTTATTACCCTAGATTTCCCTTTCCTTCCATTTGAGAAAATGTTAGTTCAAGGTATTCCTGGTCAGAGATCACTTCTACTCTTGATGAAACATTGGTTTTCATTGTTTCAAAATACACATCAGCAATTAGAATTTGTGATTCAGAATCGAAAGAGAAATATCTCCAGAGCCTTTTTGCGCTTTATTAAATGTCAAAGACAACTCAAAAAATGATTATTTTCCTACCTGATACTCCAGGAAAGTAAAGACAAAATTTTCACTTGATTTGAACATTAAAAGCAAAAATTTGAACCAAATAGAAGGGTTTGAATCAGGAATATTCCTTGTTAGAATACTCAGGTAACTTGAAAGTCTTAGTAATTTGAAAGCCCATTTATTATTTTCTCTCTCTCTGATAGTGGCTACTTAATTGAGGTTCCATGACATTTCACAACAAATCACAATTACTTACAGTATGATTTGATCCACATGAGAAGTCAATAATTTCCATAACTTCCACAGGACTAATGTGACCATCCTTTGCTTTCTCCACATAAAAAACTATTCTTTTTGGAGTAGTTTCACAATGAAATCCTAATTTTGTTGATGTCACAAAGTACTTTCCATCAGTGTTGTGGCCTAAACAGAAAAAAACAAAACAAAATATCAATGTAATATCCTAACAACATTTAAAATTATATTCAAACACTTAAAAGTGTCAAGATGATAGTTTTACTGTATATAATAACTGCTAAATATATTTTAAATACTCTCTGTTAATACATTAATAAAGTGGTTCTTAAAGGGGGTGCTGTAGGATAGCAGTGTACCACAAAAATAATTTAATAAAGAAAATATAAACACACTGAATTTTAAGACAAAGACACATGTAACAATCTATCCAATTCAAATGTTTTCTGAATAATTTTTTAATGTGGGTTGACTTTTGAATACAAATTGCACATCAGACTCAACACACATATAATTCTTCATCCCAAGAAGAAAGTCACTCAAGTTATTTACTTTTAACGTGAGCCAATGCTGAAAATTCCTATTGGAGAAGGTGCATCATTGAAAACTGAAGTAATATAGACAGAAGCTATTGAAAATTTGCAACACTAATGTAGGAAAGTTTGCCTTGTTTTTACAACATGGATATGCTGAGTAGAGTTCCCCCAAGATGAAAGAGTGAGACATGACCCCAAAATGTTTAATTCATTCTCACGAACATAACTATAAAATGAATTACCATAAACTATTGATGGTGAATACTTTCCTCTTTCAAAGAATACAAACGATGTGTATTTGAAGGATCCTCAATAATTTGTTTGCCAAACTATAAAAGAATCTCAGTGCTCTATCAATTTATTTAAATGTTTCTCTCCGCGCTATAGTCTGTCAGGAAGATTTAAATTAAACAAAAATAAACAAGTGTTCTAATAACATATCACTACACAAAACTGAGATAGTGTTCAATTTTTAATTTCATTACATTCTCCACAAGTAATTCCATTTTGTTACATTCCCCACTGATTATCCAACAATTCTCGATTGTAGAGTCGTTTTTTTAAAGCAAAATTAAATACTGACATAAGAATCTGAGTTCATTGAAAACTACTAATCATTATAACATTTTGGGAAACAAAAAAATGGAATTTCAAAGTTTTACAGAAAAGTTATTTTCTTTTAAAATGGCTTAAATATTGATATTTTGGCAAGACCATTTAAATGTAATTACCTACAGAAATACAAAATTGGTTCTCCAAGAACTGACAATTAAATGTTTAAATACAAATACATATACACTTTTAAAGGAAACTGAATCAGTTTAGTGACCCTTTTTAAAATAATTTTGGGATTAGCAACTTTTCATAGCGGGGGGAAAATATGAAAAGAGTTTAAGATATGCAGGTCCTCAATAAAGCAGAGATATCTCAAATCATCAAAACAAATGAATAGGGAAAGTGAATAATATCACAATAAAATGTTTGATAGATTTTGGAGTACATGCTTACGAACTCTTTCTAGTTATAACCAAAACATAGTTCGTTAAAGAAGATAAACTTGGGGAAAGTCATCAAGAAAACAGATTATGACACAATCTTAATTGTAAACTACTCATCCTAAAAATTATTCAGAATATTTTCTGTTTTTGAAGAAATTTCCTGACAAACATTATTTTTTTTTAAATGTATTTATTTATTTATTCATCTTCATTACTCATAATTAATTAATTAATTTATTTATTTATCCGTATCAAAAGTTTAAAGAAACAATGTGAAGCCATTTTTCAGAAATTATTGTTCTGTTTTTTGTTGTTTTTCAAATATTTCACACAATAATATGCCAAACAACTAAAATTTTCAAAAAACATACATGTAAATGATTTTAACAGAAGAAATAATTATGGAGAATAAATTTCATTTGAAGTCCAAATCTCAACACTAAGTATGATGATTTATACATATCACAGATAACATACTGAATAAAATTTCCAAAATCTTGTTTGTTAACTTAATATTTTCAACTATTTCTAAATCACGAAGACTGTTGTTTATAGGATCTCTTACCTGCACAGTCGTCCGCGCTCCGCCGGTCTACTACTGTTCTTCGCCACATAGCAGATCGAGTCACCGTCGCGTCCTGACAAGCGTCCCGAACGACTTGCCCACCATATACGACAATTGCGCGAGGTCCCTTGCTCGATAGACGGCATTATCGGCATACACTGCGAGCCTCTGCTACTCAAAACGACGCTCCCTCGTGATCGAAAGACCATTGCGATTTTAAGGGCAGAAAAATCCCTTCGTACGCCTTCCTTCGGAGAGAAGTAAACAGCCGGCTGTGTCCCCATGTTCGTAATTTACTTCGCATCGTAAAAGATCTCAACTCTCGATGAAGCTCGAGCTAAATCTAATCCCGTGCTGCTGAGACCTAAATTAAACACACATACCTGCGCTCTAATTTTTCGCTTTCTCCCTCGCTCCTCCCCAAGTAATACCTCCTTTCATCTTCCTCACGTTGGCGGAATACGGCAAGCTTAGCCCGAAAGATTTTCTCGTGTCAGCACGGAAAAGAGCGCGCCGATGCCCCGCAGTCTCATCCACTTTTAAAATAAGAGCAAATGTCACTTCAATATTTAGAATGACATCACACCCTTTATAAGTGTATTTCACTTTATTCGTACAAGAAATTTCAAGTAAAACTTTTGAAAATGTCCAAGGGGCTTCACATAAAGTACCCCCAAAAAATAATGAATGTTTTTGAAAATCGCAGACCTTCGAGTGAGGCTAGACCGACTGGGGTTTATTCAGTTTGGAAAAAATCCTATCCATTGTTTATGCTCGTGTTGTTCACACACAACGGATGGACAGACAGGTTTTGGAAAAGAAAAAGGAACGGAAAAAACAACTTTTTCAGTATCAAGGATCCTCAAATTCATGATATCCAACTACATAACATGTTAGGGGAAGTAATTAACTGCATATTGAAACAGGATTTATCCACTACTTTCGTAACAGGGCCTCACATTAAACATTTTTCTGCCACAGCATTACATCACTTTCTCTATACTACGTATGTTACTTCAAGTATACATAGTATACGGGAAAGTAAAAACAACATTAATGTTGTTCCTTTCATTAAGGTCTTGCTGTCACCTCAGAAGTATTTCCAAAAGTGATTCATTGATGATGACTAATGTAAATATGTCTATGGTTTAATGGATAAATGTCTATAGCTTAAGTTCAGTTGGAACACTTCATTAAACCATATTTAAGGTGATTTTTGAAACATTACATTCAACACCACTATGAAGCCCAACTTGATATTTCCAATTATTATTAAATGAAGGAGTGTAACCATTGAGTAAAATGAAATTTTCGTTGTTTTTCTCACTTAACTACTTCACTAATAAGAGAATTTGATGCTTTTATATCTTTAGCTATCATTTAATTGCATCCAACTTTTTACACTCAAATATAAAATGAAAAGACTCAATATGAAAAACAAACAAACCTGACGAAAGTAACAAAACTTACCAAGTTGCCCATACTCAGGGCAGCCGAAAGAATGAAGAATGCCTTTGCAGTCCAATATCATACTGAACTCCCCACCACATCCAACTTTAACAACAGGAGGTCCTTTGTAATTAATCTGAAAAAAATCAGAAGAATAAATTAGTAAGTCTCAAAATTTGGTACTACACATGTTTAACGAACTAGTGCAGCTACAACAGCAATTCTTTCTCATACTTTTTTATGTACCCAGATAATATATTACTTGCGCACACAAAAATGTGTCCATCCATCAAAAAATTTTCCCACTCTAAGATTCGAAGTCAGATACAAAGGTTTGGCACACATTACCCCTAATTCACATGTGTCAGCTCTTCCCAACACTTTAAAAATTATTGATTGATTGATGTTTTTTCCAAATCTCTTTTGAAAAAAATTATAAATGGCATTAACGTCCCACAAAAATTATGCGAAAATTACTTGTTTCTTCAAAAAATTGTACATGACCTTATTTGTTATTATTTTTACTTACATTACCTGGTATATATAAGGAGTATATATTACTGGTACAGCAAAAATCATCGATTTTTTTATACAAAAAATCATATTGTGGTATAGTATTGAAAAAGTGGATAAATCTCTTTTCTATGCACAGTAAACTACTTCTGCCAAAACATTTGTGTAATGTGTTTTGTCAGTGCTTGATACTAAAAAAGTGGTTGATGGCAAAATGTCTGTCTGTGGTCAATGACAAAAAGTCTTGAGAGAGGAGCACAGGACAAGTAACGCCAAAATATAAGTTCTCTAAGGCTGTGGGTCCAAAAACTGCTGAAGGCATGAATTTAAACAAGTTACTTGTGTAACAGTGTCTCAAGTCCTTCTGGCGTTGGACACTAGAAGCAATTCTCCTTGAACATACATGAAATCAGCCTTATGTCAAGTCAAGACATTTACTTATTTACCTGAATATAAGTCAACTTTCAATATAAGACGTCCCCCTGATGATTTTTTAAAATTTGTAATTAATTCATACTATATAAAATTGGAAATTTTCTTATTGACTAGAAAATTGACTTGTTGATAGGAATGTTAAGACTTATGGCTGAACTATCATTTTATTGATCCTTAAAATCATTAATTACTACCCTTATGTATCAATGTCCTTACCCACATGTATCAATGTTTTATTTGTTTTGATCCTCTTCTCATGATGCAACTTCTGACTTTTTAGGCCCCTCTGAAAGTTTTGTGCATTGAATTTGTGTTTCATCAGATGCTACCAAGAATATTACTTTCTGTGTCACCATACAGTGATCTCTGTTTCTTTAACAGTCCAAAACACAGATACGCACTCCCCAGGCATCGAACCAAGACTCCATGGGGCCTTGTCAAACCCACATCGTGTTCTAATCTCTGCAATCGTTTTCACTTCACGTTTCATTTGATATAATGCCATTCGTTCCCAATTCCCTCTTTACCGGCCAATTCAAAAATACTGGTTTCAATTGCCTCGCACATTCGCGGTGGATGCCAAGAATACGATATTTTCACTCTCTTCAAGTTCCCAGTTACGCTTCAGGTTACATTTACAAGTTTCGTGAAATGGGATGGCAATGTAAAATCTTAAACATCTAACCGACTAGGCTTAATCTATGAATATAAGATGACCCCGCATTTTGAAATCGGGAATGGAAAAAAACTCATCTTATATTCAGGTAAACATGTATTACAACAAATTCCATTTCACAAATAATCCTTACCCCTACACCTTTCTCTTTAACATCTTTCTACTTTAGCACAAAAAAAGTTAAAATTTTTGTGAACATTCTGAAAGTTCCCCACAGGTGTCAAAGAAAGAACTTTGAAAACCAAAATAACATTTCAAATTCACGGGGGCTGCAACATCAGGCACATAAAACAGAGAAAATCCTGTCTTCACATGTTGCTTAAATAATTTTAAAATTCAAATTACAAACACATCCATAATACCAACACTCAAAATAAAATATAGTAAAAAGTAATTTTTCCCCTCTCAAAAATATCTCAGATGTACTGTATATTCAATAGTAATGAAAAATGTGTGTGTGTGTTTGTTTGTGTTTGTGTGTGTGTGTGTGTGTGTTTGTTTGTTTGTGTGTGTTTGTTTGTGTGTGTAAATCTTCTATTCACAACACCCATATGCAAAATTATGTGATAAGAAAAAAAAAGATTTGGGCAAAAAAGTGTTATACAATGTTGACCAAATAATTTTCAACAAGGTTTAGGTTAATTCAATGTTTAGGGTATGTCAACCAACTGTATGTTAATGTTTATGTAGCACAAGACTTGGATGGTTAAATAAATTCTTTAAACAAAGATATATTATTTTCGATATTCAAAATGATGTTATTAATTTCCAACATATTGATGGCACAGTGCACACATATTGTGCGTCCACTCATGGTATTTTTGTGTTAATATCATATTTGAAGACCTTTTGTTCATATGTACCTAGTGTACAAAAATAGTACGAGTATGCTTTTCCCCAGAAAGCTAACCTTGTCATTTCAAAGTTAACTCCATCTTTACAAACTTCCAAGCGTGTTTGTTTCGAAACGTAAGAACTCGTGTCATACAATATGTGTGCACGAAGCTATTTATACATATTATTATATTATTAACAAAAAAATGATTTAAATAAAAAATTATTTTTTAAATCTTTTTGTGAAATCGTGATATTTATCAGTCCTAATATTAAATAAATCAACACATACCTGAGTTGCTGTAGTTACAACTGGATGTTGATTCCCAATGCCACATTGTCCCATTTTATTCTCACCACAAGCATAAACAGTACCATCATCTGAAATATTAACAAAAGTTCAGGATTTGAAGATAAATGGAAAATGTGTTTGTGCTATCTTGAAAGACTTGGATCACAACATCAAGAAGAAAAGTAACTGAAATCACTTTCTTTATGTTAAATATAAGCAAACTCTGTGTATCTCCTTGGAAGCCCATGTGTAATTTCCTTGGTGCTTGACATTTTGTACCTCATAAAGAACAAAACAAGTCAATGTAAATCAGTTCAGTTTCAAGCATCCTGCATCCTCATTACGCTTTCTAACGCTTATTTGGGGGCAACTATGCACAATATTTTTTTGTATGTTTGTTTCTTACTTTCTCACCTTACGAATTTTTCGTAAGAAGAGAAAGTTATGTAATCGTGCGCCGGAAATCGACGAATTTTCACTAGAAATGTCTTATAGCCGGGTTCTATGGATGCTTAGGAACGACAGATCTTAAAAGGTGAGAGCACAGGTGGCAACAAGCTTTCCTGGAGCCTGCTCCATCCTATCTCAACTTGTGTTATTAAATGGGGTACTTGTTTATTTGGAAATTTATAATATTTTAGTTTCACAAAACTTTTTGTTTCTTTGCTGGTCCGAATGCTTGCAACAATTATGTTGGTAGCATGAGCTGCAGCTTGTAACCAAGTAATACGTAAATACCCAACCTAGAATTTACATGGTTGACCCTATGGTTTCAGCATTCTTGTTCAATGCTGAACGTCCCCTTGCTTTTTGCAGTAAAAACAAGAGAGGTGCTTGAGGGTGGCATGTTGTTTGTATCATATCTTATTTCTATATATTTGTCTTTTTGTTTATCTGTATTTAAATTATATTAGTGATTAGAACAATAATAATCACAATGTCTTTAGTATGTTTGTCATATAACTGTAAAAACAGAAGTCATCAATTACAAATATATCATTTTTCAAGATTGCTGCCTTATTTGTGATCCGTTTGTTTGCTTCTCATTGCAATAACATTCACTTTCAGGATTTATGCTAACTACAATAACATTCCACCAGCTTCCATTCTTATAACAATAACTGATGCAAGAAGCAATGTGTATTTCAAGTTTCTCAATTCGTTCTCCTCACATATTGCCATTTTGTTTTTAAATGAATGGTTTTAGGTCATGGAACACAGGATTTATATAATGCGCGGTCCACGCCCACCCAGCGGTAACTAGACCAAACAGAATACTAGAATCCTCTTTCTCCGGAGGGTGCTGCTTTTACTGCAAAAAACATGGCTTCAATTTGCTGCAAACATGGAGATGCTTCAGCCACTTCATGTAGTATATTCTAGCTCATTGTAAACATAACATAACAGATGCTGGAAGAGTTGTCACCTTCACTTTTTTTCCAGCAATATGTTTGCTACAAACATAAATGCAAATTTTTAGTAGAAGGCTCTGACTTGGCCCAATGTGGAGAGACTTTCCTGGTGCATTATGTAATAACTTGTGGTTGGTTTCTGGGTTTTACTGCTGATCTAACATAAGTATGTGCCTGCACAAGTACAGTTGACTCCAATTACAGTGAACTTCTCAGAAGTAACAGTTTTTGTTCACTATATCCAATGATGTCAAAATTAAATAGAATTTCTCCATGAGGATTAATTTTATTAATAGAGATAAAGCAAAATACATTAACAGCACAAACTGAAAATTTCAATATCTTTATTTGTCCTTAAAAATTAATTATTTTCATTTGCTTTCTTCGCACATTTTTTATTAGTAAAATTTCTCTAGATCCTTCTCCAGAGATCGTGCACTCCCCATACTTGAGTCTGCTGTCTCTAAGTATCGTAATGAAGTCTTGATTCTTAAATTCCACTTCCACTGTTGAAACACAGTCCTAATCTCTGAAGGCCCTTTTACTCAATCAATAACATACAAGATCCTTTCGGTAGCGGGATGGCGAAATCCATTTAAAATTGATCACCTTTCCGTGTAGTGCTGGGCTGCCTCCAGGCTGTAGGACTGGCAGTTTCATGCCTCCTGGCCCCTATGTACAACACTACATGCTTCCCAAAAATCATCAAATAACACCAAGCTTGAAACTGAAGCAATCAATCGCGCTATGCCACTGCCAGTTGTAGCCCAATGTTGTACATGGTCCTTGTTTCCGCAGTGAATACGAGGGGCATAAGGTTATAACATTAAGGTTCCCATTTCAGATCTGCTATCTTCACCTCCGTGGAAACTACTTTGATTACGACCTTTGGTTGAAGATATTTTTTCCATGCTACCTGGTGTTGGAATTTAGGGCACTGAAGCAATATTCTTTTCCAGGAAGGAATCAATTTTCACGATGTTGTATTTCATACATTCACTATAGCCAAGGTTCAGGTTCACTATATCTGAATCTTCTTATGCTTATTTGTAATGTAAGTGAAATAGGGCCAGTGACTTATGCTTACTATATCCAAGTTCACTATAACCAGAGTCAATTGTATGTATTAATCACAAAGTATAGTGCAACAATACCAGTCTTCAAGGGAACAGTGATAAAACACTCAAAAGAATTTGTCACAAGGTGAGATTGTTGTGAAGAAGAAAAAAGGTATTACCAGGTTTTAAAAATCCATAAGATCTAGGAAACCCAGACAATAGATACTGAAAGGTTGGAGCACATAACTGTATACATACAATTAGGCAATCTGTTTGTTGCCTGGCTGTTTTCAACAAAATATACAGAAAATACTGTGAACCAAAAACTTTCTCAGCAGAATTATAACAGGATACTCTAAACAGAGGATTATAAAATGTTTACTCTTCCCCAAAAAAGGAAAGAGATAGCTAATAACATGAAAATGTAATTAAACAACAATCTAGTGTCCAGAAAATGTTGAAATAAAATATTTTACATTTCATTTCTTTCTCAACTGGCCTTATTTACACTTCAAAGAATGAATTTATTATGTACATAAACTTTATGAGATAACAAACCGATTATTTACTGTTGCCTACGAATTTAACATAATTAGGGGGCAGGTTTTAATAAAATATCTTTTTTTTTCTTTTCTCTTTAGAACAATACTTTTAGTTACATTAATTTTATGTTATGACAAAAGGACATGACCCTTTTTTTTACTGCTTTTTTGTCGTACTTTGCGTCAATTTTGACTAATAAGTCATTATTTATCTTTTCTCGACGTTTTAAAGCAATTTTCAGTTTCATTACGCTAATACCATTTTAATGGTACATGCCCCAAATATTATTTACGAGATGTAACAAATAAGCTCTATTCAATTCCCGAGCAGCCTATTTAATATCTTTGCTCAGAAAACGTAAATTCAGCCATTATGAGTATCTAAGGTTCCTGAGATGCTTATCAGTGCCATTGTGGCTTCGGCTGAGTTTACAATAAATAAAGACAGAGATTTCCTGGTAAAGAACAGTCCAAAAGTTTGCAAGCTGAGTTTACTTGAATGAAAAGAAGTATCATTGATTACATTAGTAACAATATCCAACAGCTTAAGTTGTTCATCTGAAGTGGTTTTGATCAAATTTTTTAAACGTTTTTTTTTTCTCTTTTAGGGCATTCTTAAAACATTTTAAAGAGAATTTTATTGATCAATTTCGGATAGGTTAGGTCATCAAAATCTGCCCCCTAATTATAATCAATTATTAAACCACCTTTGCTTATCAAACCCGCTTTACCCATCCTGCCAAACTCACCCACATCATCCCCTTCACCTCAGCAACTCCGTACATCTCACCCACATTAGGTGCATTGAACATTACATAACTCTGCATGAATATGTCGCAGATACTGCAGTAACATGAACACACACATCCATACCTCTTTTATGTATTTACATTTAGGACATTATGTACATATGTACATGGACATTTCCAAAAATTATATCTATTTAAATAGTAATGTGTATTAAAATTGAAATGTAGAATCAGAACTTACATATTTTAGTATAAATTTTGGCAAATTGAAAATGAAACAAATTTTTAAAACTATTTCGCTTGACGAAGTCAGTTTATTTTTAGACTTGGGAAGTTAGTTACTTTTGCGCGTCTGCAAGTTTCAGTGTCATATGAAAGCATAGTAACAATTTTGTACAATTATCAGTACACAACATGAATATCATGAAACCAGCTTTACAGCATACACGGTCTAGTCCAATGCTTTTCAGACTGCAAATATAGCCAGAAGTTTCACCGTTTTTAAATTTTTTGGTTTATTTGAAGTTAAAAAAATGGTATTAGATATAGTTTCTAATGATGTGGATAAAATGTGCCAAAAAGTTGGAAGGAAAAATATATTTTCAATTAGATTTACAATATTTGTGCATCTTTACTTTCAATTTAAGGCAATAAATAAATAATGTACCTGACAGAATTAATGTATGATTCCGACCACAGCCTGCACCCACAATGTTCTTTGATTCCAGGGCTTCAATCACTGTTGGAACATCACGACGATTTTGATCACCAACACCCAACTGTCCTTTTTCATTTCGACCTATTAAACAAATTATATTGTCTATTATAAAATTACTGATAAGAAAAAAAGAACAGGTGTGATTACATGAAAGATGGAGTCATACCAAGAGCAAAAGCTTTCCCTTCTTCAGTAACAATTATACTGTGGGAACTAGTACACCCTGTTGACACTAGACGAACACGGATTCCATTAAATGGAGAAAATCGGTGAGGTACCCAGAGGTTTCGGCCAGCGCCTGTTTTTGTTCCTTTGGGTGTTGCCTTCCTACCAGTCAGATCCCAATTTGTACTCCCACAAATCAGCAGGGTTCCTGCTTCTTCATTGCCTGCTACAGACTGACCAAAGCAAAATACTCGGTATCATACAACCAACATTGAAATACACTAAACAAAAATTCCATTAAGTGCAAGATTTAACAAGTAATTAGCAACCATGTACGAATAACGTGCTCATCTCAAATTACGATTTGCACGAAATAATCAGCACGTAAAGAATACCTTTCTACTCGTTTCCTCATCATTCTCTGCATCCGACGACAAATTTTTGGTTCCCTCCTCACTGTCATCGTCGTTTCCTGCTGTGTTTGATGAATTAACCGCTCCGTTTTCTTCACCCTTATCATCAATTTCTTTGTCAGGCTCATTATTTTCTACTTTTTGCTGCTTGTTTTCGCCGTCCTCGATTACATCTTCAGCTTTTCTTTTTCCCGACATGATAACTTCAGGATGTCTTGTACATCAAATCCGTCGTAAACAATATTTATCGATCGCTACGGTTCACTCTGTTAGACTGCCGTTGGCACTTTCTTCTTTCTATTGTTCTTTAGCGTTCTTCAGTTGCAACTGGAGTTATAACGTTTTTTCGCGCTCCCTGGAGAAAAACAGAGGAACTTACTTTTTCAGTTCCGAAGTTTTACGCTAGGAGGCATGATTAACCCGAGAACACAAAATGCTTGTGGTCTGTCGGTGCTTGTGTTCCTATGTTATACACTCTTCGAAATTGTTTTTGTTCTTGGAGGACATTTAATTCTCAGTGGATTGTGGTTATATTGAATGCACTGTGCGTTTGGAGCCAAGTGCCCCGGTGACAAATATCCTCTGAAAATGTGAGTTTCAGAAAATATCAATCTGTTCTACACGTTGACAATTAAAGATCTGTTTAATTTGTAATTTATCCATTTACGTCAAATCAACGGATAACAGAATAGTACACTTATACAGCATTCATTGATCGGGGCACCGGGCAGATATGTGAAAAAAATAACTGTACTCCTTGGTCAGAATATTTCAGCGTTCGTGAATCAAAGTTATTGCTTGGCTATGGATAGAAATAATGAGATGCATCCAACACTGATTGTGTGACTGGTTTCATAATTTTTTTTCTTTCGTGATCGTCGTATTCACGAGGGAATCGAAGTATTTTGAGACTCATGGAACGCATGAAGATTGACTTCGCTTAGAATATCGCCAATTAGTACGTGAACCCTTTAATCGAGGCCTAAGTTGACAGTCATACGAAAAAGGTTCCATTCTTCGCACGGCTTTCCGATTTTCGCAACAAATGAACTCCTGCATAGTGAATGTAAATAAGATTATTTGTGGAGTTTGCACAGTAATTAATTTTATCAAACCTGTATTTTGAATGCAATATATCGACGTGAGTTTTTAATGACATAAATATTTCAATTTATAAATATAACTTTTTAATTAAACAATGTTGCAATTTGTTCTAGGTTTGCTTGCTGACACGTGTATTAAAATTCATCATTTGCGTTTCAAGACTCAAGAAATGAATATGGTCTTTGATTTATGAGCATTTTATAAAATCAGACTCCGTTGGAAAGAATGTCTTCTGAAAATGGTTCAGATACTTCAAATAGTGATGTGTTAGATAAAGTGTGCCGGGATTTTCTTCGAAATGTTTGTAGGAGAGGGAAACGTTGCAAGTTTTTGCATCCAAATGAAAGTGAGCAAGAAAGTTTGTCAAATACTGTTGTAGAAGCAGGAAAAGCTGAGTATGTATTTTGTCATGATTATCAAAATACACAATGTGTTCGGCCCAATTGTCGCTTTATTCATTGCACCAGAGAAGAAGAGCATTTTTTTAAACTTACTGGGGAACTTCCAGAACACATTTTACAAGAGAGTATTCGAAAAGGTATTACTTTCGAATCTACTAATCCAGGAGATCCACCAGTCTGTAAGGATTATTTGAAAGGCACATGTCGTCGTGCTGGAAAATGTAAATTTCGACATTTGTCTCTGAGAGAGTATGAAATTGAACTAGGGTTCCACATTGCCACTCTTCCTCCGTGGCAAAGTACTGGTCCTGGCACTGTTGTTGTTGCAAGGCGTCGGGGATTTGAAGATACTGTATTTACGAATGCTGGAATTGGTCTGGACACTGAATTGTGTCCCCCTGATTTAAAACGGCGTCATATTGTGAGTGTTGATCCTCAGACACATACCCTCTGTGTTCGTGAAAATCCTCTCATTCCAAATGGACATGCAAGTGGTTTTCCTGTACCAACAACTACAGCTAACATGGTGTTTCATGCTGATACACGCAGCATGTTAATTGAAGAAGAGAATGCAGTCTTACGAAAAAAGGTTGAGGAACTTAAAAAGCAAGTTTCTGATCTAACTGCAACAAATGAATTTTTACTTGATCAAAATGCCCAACTTCGGATGAGCTCAAAAAGAACTGCCAACGTGACTGCTGTTACAGTGCCTGCTGTTACAATTACAAATACTGGAGCTCCAACCATGCAAGTTCAGCCAATGACTGCTCAGATACAGCCTGCACAAGCTCCTACTCCTCAGCAAATGGTGAATGCTGCAGTGGCAGCAAGTACTTTGCGGACTGTGACAGCTAGTGTTGCTACTGTACCTGTATCAATTGCTGCAGTTGCAGGAGCTCCAGTTTCAATAGCTGCAGTTTCAATGGCCCCTGTGCAAATTCCCCCTCCAGTGGTAACAATGGCCCAACAGACTTTGGCTGTTGAAGCTCCGCAGCCTCCACAGCAACCTGGAGCTCCACCTCAACAAGGACAACAACAGAACCCACAGCAGCCAGGTCCTCAGACACTTCCAATGTCTATTAGTGGAGCAACAGCTCCATTAGTTTCTTACCCTATAATGACACAAGATTTGAGGCCTGTTCTCCAAACAAGCCTTTCTCATTAATTTTTATCAATGTGTGTCTGTTGGCAAAAATGGAATTCTGTGCTAGATTTACTGTCATTGTGTGAAGGAGATGTTGCATTTTGTTTAAAAATGTGAATTTTTGGCAATGCCAGAATCAAGGTTTGTGAGTATTTTTATTTATTTTTAACGTATATTGACTTTTATCCTATTAGAAAACAAGAATATTTGGAATATGAAATGATGGATGAACACTCATAAGATTCAGTGGAACTTTCTTTTCAAGAATTCCTCCTAAAGATTCTGATTTTCTGCTCTTTGTACTGTGCTGTATTGTCTACTATTGTAGATCTGAAAATCAGTTTGTGTTGTAAATGTATGTATGTTAGGTAGTTTAAGTGTGTTGCAAGTAGTGTTATTTGAATGTTATTTATTTTAAATAAAGTCATATTGACATTTATTTGCTTGTTTTCATTAAAATATTTGATCCCAAAAGTGTATGTAGTAAGTTTTTTCCTTTATTTCCAACCCTTTTAGTGTAAAGTATAAATTCTAAACTGTTAATAGTGGAATGACAATCAGATATTACACAGTCTATGATATGTAAGACTGCACTGGAAGTTAATGATACGCAAGACTGCACTAAATTTTCTCCATGGGTAAATATACTCTCACGTTTTTAGCTTACTGCGTGATTACTCTCACGATTTTTCGTAAATGACAGTATTACACTTGTTCGTCGTTCAAATTCGCGCTTGTGCCCGGAAAGCCAATGGAATGGAAGTATTGTGCCAGCACTTATAGCCCAATTAAGGGCGATTGCCACGCTCACAAATACTCAACCGAATTTAATAACTTGTGTGATAAAATAAAATAGGTGATAATATAATCGGAAAATATTGATTTTTTACATCCCATGTTTTGGGATATTTCAAAATACGTAAATAAGGTTCCTATGAATGATAAATGGAGAACAAGCTTTATTGGGATATTCGTTGAAGGGGAGGGAAGATATTCTCTGTGTAGTGGTAGCAATGAATGAAATGAGGATTGAGGATCAAGATGTCCGTCGATGCTTTCTGAGTGTTATGTTTTGCCACTGATGTTTTACAGTTAAATCAGACTAATTGGAGACGTTAAGGAGTGTCTTTCGTTTCAATAACTTACGTTTGTGTGATTAGAGACTCGAGGACGCAAGAGAAAATTACGTTTGTGCTATTCAAGAGAAGAGTACGAGCAGTTGGAAGGCGACAAATTGACTAGTATTGGAAACTGGGTAATCAAAAGAACTTCAAGAAACGAACTTTCCAGAATTTGTTGTGAGAGGTATTTTCATATACAGACATTCATCGTTACAAACTAAGCAAATCGTTGTTGTGAGAAGCAGTGGTAGACTAAATATGTAAATCAGTAAGTTGATATATTTAGGCGCGGACGGTAACAGCGTAATAGCGACGTTTAGACCTCATTGTTCCCAGGTTAATCCTTGTACAAATTCTTCCTCTTTTATGTGAATTATCCATTAATAACAGCCACCTAGAGCTCGAAATGTAAATCTCATCCAACTATTTCGTGTACCTATCAATTATACTAGTATTTGTAGACATATTGACGTTTTGTATACAATTAACATTTTATTTATTTTCTTCCAGACTTGCAACATCAAAAAGATATACAGATTTTATACATTTGTGTGTTAGCTGCATTCTGTTTAATTAAGATGATCTGAATATTAAGTATGGAAGTGTGTTTATATGAAATAAGATTTTAAAGTCTTGATATTCACTTATCTCTTGCATTAAGTTGTTTATCTTGCAAAAACTATGGCATCTGAAAAGGGTTCTGATAGTTCTAATGGTGAGACAGTGGATCAGGTTTGCCGTGACTTTCTTCGGAATGTGTGTCGTCGAGGAAAGAGATGCAAGTATTCGCATCCAAATGAAAGTGAACAGGAAAGTCTTGGAGCTGCTGTTGGAGCTGGCAAAAAAGAATATGTGTTTTGCCATGATTACCAGAATACTCAGTGTACACGGCTTAATTGCCGCTTCATTCACTGCACTAGAGAAGAAGAACATTTCTTCAAACTGACAGGAGAACTACCTGAGCATGTGTTACAAGACAGCATCAGAAAAGGCATCACTATTGATCCTTCAAATCCAGGCAATGCACCTGTATGTAAGGACTACTTAAAAGGAAGTTGTCGGCGAGCTGGAAAATGCAAATTTCGTCATTTGACATTAAGAGAGTATGAAATTGAGCTTGGATTCCATATTGGAAGTCTACCATCCTGGCAGAGTCCTGGCTCTACAACTACAACAACAACAAACACAACAGCAGCAGTTGCGGCAGCGGCTTCTGTTACGACTTCAAGGCGTCGTGGCTATGAGGACGGTGAATATGATTATTATGGTAAGACCAGTACTGCTGGTATTGGATATGATGGTGAATTAGGTCCACCGGAAGTGAAACGTCGTCATATTGTGAGTCTGGATCCACACACTCATACAATTTGTATTCGTGAAGAGCCTGAGATTCCAAGTGAGCATGCCTATCCAGCACAAGCGACTACAACTGACATGGCAGCATATCATGCTGCCACACAGAGTACGCTTGCTGAAGATGGAACTACTACAGAAGTGCCACAACCTGAAACAGAAGAGCAGAAAGTCCAAGTGGCTGCCACTGAAGCTCCAGCTGCAAGTGAATATTATCCAGAACAGAATGTTGCTTCTTACGATTATGAATCGTATGGTCAATGCTACTGCTGCTACAGCACTACCTGTTATAATGCCCAGCACTGGAGCTCCTATTATGCCGGTTCAACCTACTATAGCCCAGATTCCACCAGTTCAAGCCCAAGCTCTCAAGCCAATGGCCAATATTGGCAAAACAGCCAGCACACCACTTCGCACAGTCAATGCTAGCATCATTATAGTGATCAGGCTAGTAGCTGAATTGCTTGAGCATGGGTGTTGATCACTCCAGTTTCAATGACACATGCTCAGAGAAGAAATATTGATAATTGAGGTTTTGTCACCTCAAAGAGGACATACAGCAACAAAATCTGTAGCAAGTAGGGAATTTGTAACTTCCAAATTCATCTGTGGAAACAAACTCCTCTTGCTTCATACCATATTGTAATGTAAGATTTCAAACTGGTTCTTCTAACCAGTGTGTTTCACTAATCACTAACATCACAGCAAACAAATGTCTGTCATTATTTGTTGTTGTGATGTTATCAGACTTTT
>BOPP01000286.1:1181612-1235280 GCA_017312745.1 Gryllus bimaculatus
TTTGTTATAAGTGGTTTTCCTGACTAGTATGGTAAATGGGTAATGAGTACTTTTTTTATTAAAGTATTTTGATTTGTAAATTAGAAATATTGCAAAAAATTGGGTTTGAAACTTAATATAAGGTTTCTCTGTCTGGACATTTCAATCTACATGTTGATGTATGTAAACAAGCACATTACTGTACTAGACAAATATATTAATGAAAAGATATGACCATTGATAAATGAGGATTTTTTAGGCACTAAAAGAAGGTGCTTCATAAACAATTGATGTAAATGGTTTTGCAGAATATAGAGCCTTATTGTCACACAGGAAATCATTATTAATGAGTATGTTTCCATTTGTTTAATGTAAGTGTAAAGTACATTCTTGTATTTTAAACTATGTAGATGTGTTACCAATTGTCTTTTATATAATCAATGCATCTGCAATGTAGTGAAATCAGTATCAATACTTAGTAACAAAAGAAGATCCTAAAAGTAATTGGGACAAAAACAAAGCACCTAAATTTTGTAAAATATTTACTTCTTGACACATTAATTTGACTAGTGGTGCATTAGTTGCTGATGTTCATTTTTAAGTATATGGTTATAAATAAATCAGCTTATTGGAATTGTGGGTCAACAAGAGTTTTCAACATGTTCCTCTCAGCTTAACCTAGTCCTTTTTCCTTACAAATTAAAAGTTTTAGTAAAAGTAGATTTAATAACTTAGATATACATATTAGTTATGGAAGTATTGCAGGAAGAAATAATTACTTCAATACCAATTATTTGGCCTATGTCAATTGTAAGATACTGTGGGATTGATGAGTTTGTTGAAGGTTACAAAATTTTGCAGTTTATATCCTTACAAAAAAAAATAAACATTACCTGTAGGTTTTGCTGTTTTTGTGGAACAGCATGGGTTGCCAGTTTTTTTTATAACTTGTTATCCAGTCAGCTAAATAATCCTATTTGTGAAATTGAATTATTATTGCAAAAATTGTCATGGAAATTGCATTTTTAGGCATATTAATTTTAATTAGAATACAAGACTGAGAGTGCTGATGAAACCTCTGTCGTCCATGTTCACTGGAGAGCAAGTTGTAATGCACTGGAAAAGTATTAACAAATATTCATGTTCTGCTGTGTATGCTGCATATTGGCAAATTGAAAGTTATGCATTAATAGTTTCGTATTATTATTATATCCCTTGTAATATTCCTTAGCTCATGATTAATGTGTGTATACCAATTAACTACCTTAAATTCTGTAAACATCTTGTATAATTGAAAGTCTTCTAGGTTTAAGTGTCCTTGAATAATGATAAATGTTGAAAGAAATTATGGAATAAGAATCTTAGATTCATAAAGGGTGAAAAGAAACAATTGTGAAAACGTAGATACCTCGGAACTCAAAGAGTTCATTTGAGATCAATTTGTATGATGAATTCCTTAACTTTCATGCCAGAAGTGAATTTTGCTCCAAAAAAAATTCATAATATGCTGACAGCTGTGAATGGTTAATCCAATGGTTATACTGTCATTTGCATTGGTGTTAGGAAATATTCAGCAAAGTAAGTAGGATTGACATTCCTACAGTCTGTATTTTACAAACTCCTTTGGGAATAAAAATATTTTATTAAGTCACCAACAAAATATGCACCTTATTGCTTGCATTTTGTTACCAGTCGACTTTCCTTCCCATGTACTACAAATATATAGTAGTTTGGAATGAGGAAGAATAAGGGAAACTCAAGTTCCTATGTGATTCGAGAAACTGAAACTATTAGTAATATATGATTTCTCAGTTTTTATCTTGCAGAAATAATGAATAAATGCGTTCCTTATCCTGCCTTCTTTCTCCAATATTTGGCAGCTTGTAATTATTTTTTTCAAGAAGTGTGCAATATTAATTAATTTTTCTGAAAACAGTTGTTTTCTGAGATTGATATTAGTTGTAAATATACTTATTTGTGTACTGTATTAGTTTGTGCAAAGGCAATTTGTTTTCTCGAAGCAAGATATCATTCGTAAAGGGAAAGGTTAAGTTTTGTAGAACGTTGTGCAACTTTGCTTGAAATTAAGCAAAGAAACTAAAACAATTACTCTTCAAAATGTTTTATAATTAGTTAACAGTTGTGGGCTTAGATATGCTGGAATAAGTCTTTACATGTCCATTTCAGTGATTATGTTTACAAATTAAAGACACTTCCCTCTAATTGTCAATGCTGAATACAGTTGCCAACAGATTAGTGCTACAGATACACAAGGTCTTCATTCTTGTGTAATTCCTCTTTTTGTTTTATTGTAAGGCTTGTTTTCAGAGACCTGATGAATTATTTACATTTTCCTAGTGCTTTTATTGAAAAAAAACATTTCATTCTTGTCGTTAAGAAACATCCTCTGGAGTACTACTAATGTTGTACATGTATAAATCACCATACAAAACTTTCAAGGTCATCACTAATGCAAAAAGACAAAATGTTTTTCTTTCTGGAAAATTAAAGTAACTACTTCCCATATTAATATCAACCAATTTAATCAAAGTTATGTAATGACTTTTGAAGGTTTTATTGACTTGGCCAGTCAGAAGACAATTCAATGAAGATTTCACTTTTCACAGTTCTTAAAAACACAATAAAATGTGTCTTCTGAGGTCATATAGCTCTTTTTGCTGCAGCATTATAATACTTTCACTATACTGCATAAGTAGTGTATGAGAAAGTAAAAATTGAATATCAAATTCACCCAAAAGTTTTGGCAACAAGAAAAAAGCTCTGTATTAAATAGTATTGAATTTATAACACACTGTCTGAAAATTAAAAAGGTATTATAGAGACATTTCTTGGCATTTTTCTAAAGTTTCAAATGATTAGGTAATTCATCAATGAGTTCCTGATTGTACATTTTTCTTTAAATTGGTCATTCAGTGAAAATAATCAGATGCTAGAAATTATTTTTTAAAGCCATATTCATGTTAGAAAAAGGACAGATTTGAATTAGGATTTATTTTTTTATTCAGTGGTTGCATATAACGTAATTGAAATAATACATTTTAATATATAAGTTCATTCTTCAAGAAATAATATTGTTAAATTACCTTACACAACACACAAGAAAATCACAGTTCTCACTTTTAGCAGGAAATGTAACTAACGTTTTTTAATTATCACCATGGTAATAAATTGTTAAAATAATTAAATATAAACAGAACAATCTGTATATGAAAGTAATGTAACACTTCGTTAGGTTAGGTTTTGATAGTCTATAATTACAGAAAATCCAGAGGTCACATTGTTTCCAACCCCAATGGTGATCACAATTAGCAACTGGTCTTAAGGTTTGTAGATAATTTTTATCCACACCCAAATTATAATAATAAATGCTTAGCAATTAAGTTGTTTTGTACCAATAAGAGATTAGTTCTACATAATGTTTTGCTCTGGTTTGGATTGTAAGTACCGTAATTTGTATACTAAGAAGTAAAAAGAGAGAGAGAAAAAAATATCTATAAACAATATTAGGTATTCTAAATTAAACTGTTAATGTGGAATGGAATTTATAGTTTTTTACCTTTGTCAATTTTTAAACATTCCAAAGCAGGGTTTATCAATATTGTTATAGAGATTTTCTATGAATTTGTGAATGCATTTTCACTCGAACCCAAATTCGCCCTTGCTTTCTGTTAATGGGATTAGATTTTGTTGTGAAAAAATTCTTCAATCACGTAACCTCAAAAATTTAGTTATTGAGAACATACTTCACCTTCTCTAAAAGCCACTTCGGACTTCTTCCACCAATTTTAAATAATGTGAACACTAACACGTTAATCTGTGGATTAGATTTGGACATAAGCTGTAACATACGCATTTGTTTGTGTATTACTACAACGTAATGATAAAAACGACAGACAAAGTGCAGTAATGCTACAGGGAAAAGTACCGTATTGTCGTCAGTGAAACTCATTTTTACTTTCGTGTATACGTACGTAGTATGTATCAAAAAATTACGTAGTGTAGGGAAAATTATGTAATGCTACGGAAAATCGATTTCGAGATTTCAACGGAAATACACGGTTTGGGATCCCCTAACATCGAAAAAGTAGTTTTTTTCGAAACGTCCGTCTGTGAACACTACTTGCGCCTAAACAATACGTACAATTATTTCCCAAATTGAAAAATATCCTCTCCATCTGCCTCGGATTGAAGCTTTTGAAAAACATTTTTTAAATAACGTAAATTTCATTTTTGGGTTGTTTTTTTTCTCCGAAAATTACTCTAACGTGATTTTTTTTAAACATTTCACACGCAGTAAGTGCTTCAAGTGACTTATAATGAAGTTTTTCGAAAACTCAAAGATTTTCTGTGAAAAAAAAGCTTCAAATTTCAAAAATATGGGGGCGTTTAATTGCCATTTTCATAAAACCAACTCCAAGTTTTTCAATAAAAATTGTAATTTTGTACAAGGTTTTACTTAAAAAAAATAGTTTTAAAATATTTCCGTTCCACTATTAGCAAAACGAGAAATTAAGAATAGTTTAAAAATGTATTTCGGGCGACGATACATGGCAGCTGGCAAGAGTATGTGGCAAGTCCGAATAGCTAGCTGAGACCAAAGGAAACAGAAAACTAAATTCGGGAATGTATGTGCCATTCTGTAGTACCACTAATTACTTTCTGGAAAACACGTATATACGAAGTAATATACATAGTATAGAGAAAGTTATGTAATGCTACGAGAAAAAACGGCAGATTTTCTGAAGAAGAAAAAATCATTGGTGAGCTATGATAGCGAAAAAGTGGATACACTCAGTAACTACTACAATAAGGGGGAATTCCTCTGACACGTGGTGTAGCCAGAATCTTTTTTTGTGGGTCCTTGTTACCGAAAAATCGAGCGACAGTAAAACGTCCGTCCGCTCGTGAAAAGCATACGTAGGATATTTTTTCCAAATTGAAAAGACCGCTGTTCATTTGGCTCTAGTTCAAGCTTCGAGATTTTGAAAAATATTCTTTAAAACTTGAGGGTACTTTACATGAAGTCTGCTGGACATTTTCTCAAAAACGGCTCCAAATTTTTTCTTTACATTTCTTGTAAGAATAGGACAATATACACTTATAAAGGTAGCATAGTTCTCATTTAAGTATTAACCCTAGATTTTTGATAATTGTAAAAGTTTGAATTTTTCGACGCCTTCCTACAACTACAAAATTAAAGTTAGAGATTTTTCATTCAAACTATATTTGTTGTCCACAATTAGTTCTTTCATTAACGTATATTACATTTCTCTGAACGATTTAGTACTTTTTGCACAATATTGCTTGCAATATGTGCAATTTTAAAAAACAACATAAAGATATTCTCAAAAAGGCTATGGTATAATGCTAAATTCACTGTATAACAGGACAGAAACGCCATGTTGCTCCATTATTTTGCTTTTTTCAAATATTACAAAAAGCTTTTTTGTTTGTCATTCACGTCATTAATACTTACATTAGCGACAATTTGTTCACATTATTGTACTTTTGAGTACATGTGCTTTAAATGTCATATAAAGTTTCTCAAAAAAACCTCATCAGTTTTCAGTGAAAACTAACCCATGTTCCGCATTTTCAGAAACGCTCAAACGCCTGTTTCTCAAAAATGACTCCGAATTTTTTCTTCAAACTTTTCTAACAGATAGTGTTCATTGCACTATTTAAGATGACTCAGAATTAAGTTTGCTGTATTCATTTGTTTTTAAAAAAATATACAAATGTAATTTTTTTGAACTATCTATCCGCCTTTAATGTACACATTTCCAGCTATTTTTAAATCATATTTCATTTGTGAGTGAATGTGCTTAAAATGACTTCATATAAAGTTGTTCGAAAACTTAACAGTTTTCTGTGAATATAGGTTCAAATTTCGAATTTACAGTAGCGCTTAAACGCCGTTTCCTAAATTAAAAAAGCTCCAAATTTTTCAAAGAAAATTGCCATTTAGGACGAAGTTTTACAGTTCTTTAATATTCTTAAAATAATATCTCCTTCCTATTATTAGGAAACTGAAAAATTAAGAAAACGTCAGGCGATAGATGATAGCTGTCAAGTCCGGCAAGTCCGAATAGCTAATCGAGACCAAAGGAAACAGAAAACTAAATTCGGGAAAGTCTGTGCCATTCTGTTGCACTACTCGTTTAGGACTCTGATGTGGATTTTTCTTGATGGTAAATTAACTAATCATAACTATACTGTTCCAGTAAAGCTCCTGAGTATGCGTACGTACAGATGTGTGTTACCATTCCGTCACTGGCGTCTAGACCACTTCCCGTGCACCAATCGAGACTAATGAGGTGTCATTCGACGCGTCATGGTCTCCTGATGGGGAACTGGTAATTCGTTTTCGGATCCCGCTAGAAGATCCAAAAACGTGTTTTTTGTGTTTTGGCGCTGCGATCTTAGTGATAATGCCAGGAATTAATTCAACTCCTCCTAAATCGATCGAGATATGTCGAGTTGATTAAATACCTGAACCCAAAGGCAATTTTTGCTTATTACGCCATGATTTTCTTTCACGATCTTGGCAACACTGATGTCATCTTTAAGTGAACAATTGAATTACCAAGTAAATCGCACTGCAGTGTGATTTTAATTTGAAGTCGAATCATTATCGTATTTTTAAAAATAAATTTGCGAATACCTACGAACAGTATTGCCTCGGAACATGAATTTCAAGTGAATATGGAGAAAACAAAACAGTGAGTAATGCTCGAAAATGAGTGAATATTATGTTCGACTTCGCACTTTGACTTTCTTACAAAAGTGTGCAAATACCGTTTTCAAATGAATGTGACCCACAACTTATTCTTATTCAAATTAGCTAACACCTTATTCACAAAAACATACAAAACAGTCACCTTTTAATGTTAGATTCGCATGCAACGCTAGTTTCGCATACAAAACGAGTAATACAGCAAATGCAGAAGTAGAAGTGAACACAAATTGGACTGAGTGAAGTTTTAATCTCTTCAAAAATTGGGAGAGAAAACCCTGGAAGTGTTAAGGAAATCAGGAGAAGAATCAAATGTAGTTGTAAAAGATGTTGCGATACAATTTTTGGAACTAATTTGGAGTGATCTGTACTTTTTCATTTAGCATGCAAATGCAAATGTATGTGAATTTTTGTGCATATTACCAAAAAAGCGTAAAAATGTAGCTGTACTCAAATTTAACTATTAGCATCAAAACCTGCAAGTATTTGTTACGGCGATTATAATTTTGAAATTGCAATAAAATCAGTTCATATCCCGTATAGAAGTGACACACAAGGCCATTGGGTGTTGGGAACTTTTGAACGGGAATATAACATAATCATCTACTATGGCTCATTGGTTAAGTCCAAAGCCAGATACTGAAAAGAACATACAATGCTGGGCATATTTAAACAAAGCTGAGTATGAAGGAAATGAAGTATGAAATACATTTTCAACATATGAAAATATTTTTAAAACAGTTTACAGCGTCAGCGAGACCACATTTTGCTAGTCGAATACGTAGTGCTGTCAGAACCCAATACTATGGATTCTTGTTGCGGAAAATGTTTTTCCGCCAAACAAAGCGAGCACAGCACGTTTTTTTCTCATATTTCTAAATTTGCCAAATTTTTTAAAATTCAGAGAATTCAAAGAAAATGAGACCAGCGCCATTCATTTAAGCATCTCTTATTCTATTCGTGGATAAATTTTAAGAAAATATTTGGAGTGTTTTTTTTTTCAAATAAAAATTTTTTAATTGCCTTTTTTTTCGCCAAATTACACGAACACTACTCATATATTCTAAAACTTCCCCAAAACGCCTCCAAAGATTACACTCTTGCAATTTTCAAAATATCTGGGATTTCAATGAATGTGATATAGGCACCATTTTTTGAAACGTACTTTACGCTATCCGAAAACAAACTTTGATTTTAAAAAATGGTGCAATATTCGAGAAAATGTTGAAAATATTTTTGAGGCTTCATGCAAAGTACCCTCAAAAATCAATTATGTTAGTCCAAAAGCAATGTTCATTGTGATCGATAGGGGAATACCAATTTTGAAGTGTACTATACTCTATTCTATGAAAACATTTAAAGAAAAAATTTGGAGTCGTTAAAAAAATTGAAAAAGTCCCTTGAGCTTCATGTAAAGTACCCCCAAATTTTAAAAAATGTTTTTCAAAATCGCAGAGCTACCAGTCAAGCCAGATCGACAGGGGGAAAAACTCATATTAAAAACAATTCTATTTTCTGTTTAGGCGCTAGAAGTGTTCACAGATGAACGTTTTGAAAAAACAACACTTTTTCTGTATCAAGGACACATTATTTCTGAAATCTGGCTACTGAACGTGTTAGAGGGAGTAATTTACTACATATGAATGAGAGAAAACCAGAAAGTATAAGTGAAATTTTATAAATCCTGAGAAATCTCTGTAAGTCAATATCTCGATAAAATCATGCTGTTTTGTTTCATCATTAAAACTACGAAAATACATTTCCACCTAAATGGCCTAAAATAAAAACGTTTTCTCAGAATGTATTAATTGTCACTTATACCGTTCTGGTTTTCACCCATTCATATTAAAACAGGATTTATTTACTTGTTCTGTACGTGGGCCCTACAATACGAGTTTTTTGTGTCGAAAATCGCCGTTATTGCCGCATCATTTCATAACTTTCTCTTTACTACGTGTGTTACTGCGCATATACTTATTTATACGAGAAAATAATAAGAAATAATAGCTCATTTCGAAATATTGGTACCTACAATAATAAAGGAATAGTATGATACCCTTACAAAGAGGACATTGGATAGCATTGTTGGATACTGAAGTATTAGATGCAAATACTGTGATGTAAATATTAGAACTTCGAAATGTTAGAATATTAGAAATGTTTAATAATACATATGGGACATTGGAGATTCATCGGACAAAATAAACATAGTTGTGGTTTGGGATGAAGACGTTTATAGAATATGGTTGTATTTTGGAAGCGTCGCCTGACAAAAAACAAGATGAACTAATGGTGACAGATTTTAGTACAGTCGTACATGTCATAGATGAGGGTCGGGAAACAAATTACAGCAAATAGCAAAATTACTTACAAATATTTGGAAAACAATCAAAAAAGGAGGTTACATGGTTCTTTAAAGCCGCATTTTTCGCAGAAAATATTTAGTCGTCGTTGCGAGCACATGTAACACACGAGTTGGTCGTACTCGCGAGTATAGATTTATTGTTTTCTGCATACGTAAGCTTCCGCGGCTCGAATCCATAAATTCTGGGCTATCCGGGAAACGCCGCGTCGTTGGCTGGGCGGCTGACGTTTCGTCTGACATGTCGCAGGCTTCCTCAGGGGCAGAGAGAAAAATAGATTATTCATCACTGCCCTGAGGAAGCCTGTGTCATGTCAGGTGAACATCGGCCTCTCAGCCAACGACGCGGCGTCTCCCGGATAGCCCTAAATTTTTTGTTTTCTGTTTACATTTATTTAGTCAAAAAACAGAGAGAAAAAACTGTACGTGACCTATAGGGGAAAATATAAAATGCGCCGTTTTCTTGAGTTCCAGAATCCTTTCCCATCATTTTAACTATAAATAGTTGAAAGGTGAATAAAAGTTAAAGATAAAAAAAGCAAAGTAAAAAAAAGCGCGATATTAGTGGCATTTGATAAACTACACATTTTTGTTCCCGAGTTATAGAAAACGTATTTGCAACGGTAAACGAACTACAGATTTTATTTTCTAGATTGCTAACAAAATAGTAACTCGCCCTTACCTCTACTCCTCCCACTACAACAAAAAGGATGCATAGTGAAGCTACATTTATTTCCAGAAGCACAACAAGGGTCTCTCTCAACATTTACTCAATGTATCAGGGAAACTGGACAAAAACCTGATCGAGTTTGGGGTCATTGACCAGAAAGCTGAAGTACATTATTTGTTACAAGCATATTAAGCCTTAAAAAATACAATACAAATGTAAACTAATTCATTATATATCAGTGTTTTGTTAAAATTAACATTTTTCTTTTTGATCATCAGTATAGTCTCTAATTGCATATTAACAGTTATGCAGCAGAAAATATTTTACTTCTAACTTAAATTTGTGTACCGACTTCAATTGTGGCAATGATGTTTAGAAATAAATAAAGCGTACGTTTGTTTTTACACGATGTTTGAATTCCTTGTGTGATCTAAGGATTATTTTTTCGTGAAATGTTTAATTTTCTCTTTTTGAGAGGAACTATGCGTTAAAGTGAAATTGTGAGCTTTGAGAAAAATAGGTTATATTTTTCATTTGTGTCCATAGCGTTGTAAACTGTGGCTCATGAACCCTTCAGCAAGAAGGCGTTAAATAATTTAATGTTAACGTTAACGAATGCTCCACACACGCGTGTATTATTTATTGTGTCAGTGTTCATGTTATTAGCAATTGTAAGAGTTTGGGCATCGTGGTCACTGTAACCAAGATAATTAGTTTTTATTTCATATCTAGTTGTGGTTTTGTTAATTATAATTTGATCTATTGCTTTTTTGATTTAAATGTATTCTGTGTAGGTACATTCACTGTAATATCTAAATGAAAAGAATGCAATCAATTGAGAAACTGCCACTTTTTTGTGGGAGGGAATTCGTTCAGAAAATCAATACTGAAATCTCCTCATATAGCAATGGATTTAAAAGATAGATAAATAATTTTGTTCAGATTTCTCTCTAGATTTTCTAAGAAAAATAAATTATCTAAAGCCCGCTTTGTTGGAGCTCTGTAGATGCGTACGATAGTAAGTACGGTAGATTGAGCGTACTAAGACGTAGGACCGGTTATATCGAAAACCTTTTCAAGTGTAAATAAATTGAATTCTGACACGAAGATAGAATCAATATCATTTCTTACATAAAAACACGAACCTCCATAAGCAGGGCCCTTATTTGATTCCCTCGCTCTACAATACGATCCTGCATGGTAAAAACTAGGAATTTGGAGTGTGTTTAGATCATTATGAGGCAACCAATGTTCTGTTATGCAAAAAACATCTATTTGACCATTATCACACAGTAATGCGGCCTCGATAAATTCGATTTTATTTGAAAAGAGATTGTACATTATGATGTATTATTTGAAATTTT
Source organism: Gryllus bimaculatus (assembly GCA_017312745.1). Taxonomy (NCBI): domain Eukaryota; kingdom Metazoa; phylum Arthropoda; class Insecta; order Orthoptera; family Gryllidae; genus Gryllus; species Gryllus bimaculatus. The sequence goes on from BOPP01000286.1 coordinate 1,192,745, forward strand.
TGCATGTACCTACATGGATGTTTCTCAGCTGCATTTAGCTGTAGTTGCTATTTATTTATCTCATCTCGAAGTAAGTATCATGCCCGGGAAGTGACAGGTGGTGAGGAAGAGGGGCGATATATGTAGATAAATAATAATGGGAGAGGTAGTACAAGGATTTGGTTCAGGGGATAAGGTGATTGGGTCCAAAGAGGTCCCGGAGGATGAAAGAGTACTAAGAGATGTGGGTGTGGATGGATGTTAGGCAGTACACTGCCGAGGTTGTGAAAGGATGTGTTTTGCAAGCTCGCTACCGAGTGCATGTTTTCCGGAAAGGTTCAGTTGATGACCTGAAACCTGACCTGACTATAGAAGAAGATGCAAGCCGTGGCAAGCACATGTAAGACTAGCTGGTCTTATTTGTATTTTAGAAGGAAGAACATTTAGTAGTACCTAATCTACTAATTAAATAGAATGAAGTAAAGATGTCCATCTGCGGCATTCGCGAGTAATTTTGTAATGTAAATAGTTCAAACTGTTTAATAGTAAACATTAACTTTTGCATGATTTCTACGCCAAGAAAGAAGACCAGAAGATTATTTGGTGGTCGAAGTGATTCTTCGGGGACGATTTATCACTTCAGCAGCGAGGCCTAGGAGGACATCATCACAAACTCTAAGCGCCACTGAAAACATCTCGCAAGATAGACTAATAGTTGTATGCAAATAAATTATTGGACTTTTTTTACTAAAGAAAAAGCTTTTATAAGTAACAAAATAATCATTAAATTTAATTTGCATTCCGATAGTAATTTATAAAGCAACATGTTATAGTCATACAAATTGCAGCAATAAATAAAGTAACAGTGATGAAACACGAGGGCTGATATTTATTAATAAATAGAGTCCGTAGATCAAACATCTTGTATTTTTCTTAACAGAATAAACTTTGTCATTACCTTGTCCATAGTACTGGATGCGAAGTCGGCCCACGCAAGATATATTTAATTATAAAGGATTCGGGCATTAACAAATAAGATTAAAATTTTCAGGTATATTATAATTTAAAATAGTTTCAACTTGGTTTATGCAGTCGACCATATTATGAATAAATATGCACGCATAATTTCCAGATATTTGAATCCGATACAAATTGGCAATGCCCAACGTGGGGCAGATTATAATAAATACCGTGAATTTAATTTTTTTTATAATACAACATATATTACTCAGTGTATACGTAAACATTGGAGAAAGAAAAAAAAAGGTGCTACGGAATGGCACAGACTTTCCCGAATTTAGCTTTCTATCCAGCTGCCATCTATCGTCGCCCAAAACTTTTTCTTTTTTAAGTTTTGTTAATTTTTCGGTTTCAAAATAGTAGAACGGAAATATTATTTTAAGAATATTAAATAATAGTAAAACCTCGTCCAATTTTCAATGAAAAACTTTGAGCTGTTTTTAAGAAAATGGCGTTTAAATGCCACTGTAAATTCGAAATTTGAAGCTATTTTCTTTTCACAGACAATCTTCGAATTTCAGAGTTTTCGAAAAGAATTAGAAACTTCATTAGAAGTCATTTGAAGCACTTAACTCACAAATACAGTAGTGCTGGAAACGTGCATATAAACGGCTTGTGAAATCTTTAAAAAAAATTACGTTTGAGTAACTTTTGGAAAACAATAACCAAAATTAACTTTAAGTTGTTTAAAAAATGTTTTTCAAAATCTCGAAGTTACGGCTCAATCCAGATGGACAGTTTTTTTCTTCAATTTAGAAAATAATTGTACGTATTGTTTAGGCGCAAGTAGTGTTCACAGACGGACGTTTCGAAAAAAAATCTTTTTCGGTGTCAGGGATACCAAAACGTGTATTTCCGTTGAAATCTCGAAATCGATTTTCCGCAGCATTACATAATTTTCCCTATACTACGTAAATTTTCCCATTTATAGGTACATATACGCGAAAGTAAAAATGAGTTTCGCTGACGACAAAACTACTATTACTGCACTTTTTCTGTTTTTTTTATCATAACATTATAGTAATACTCAAACAAATGCTTATGTTACAGCTTCTATCCAAATATAATTAATAAATTAGCGTGTTAGTGTTCACATTATTCAAAATTGGTGGACAAAGTCCGAAGTTAAACCAGCTTTGAAGGCTAGGTACCTCGGACAAGCTGGTTTGCAGGTTAGTTAGTACGAGGTGGTTTTTAGAGAAGATGAAGTATGTTCTCAATAACTAAATTTTTGATTTAAGGAATTATTTCACAAAAAAATCTAATCCGATTAACAGAAAGCAAGGGCTAATTTGGGTTCGAGTGAAAATGCAATCACAAATTCGTAGAAAATCTCTATAACATTGATAACCCTGCTTTGGAATATTTAAAAATTGACAAAGGTAAACAAATATTATTAGTAGATAGGAAATATTATTGTAAGAATGTTAAAGAACAGTAAAACTTCGTCCTAAATGGCAATTATTTAAAGTACGTGTACTCATAAATATAATGTGAACAACTATATTATTCGAGGAAGGCTGTGTCGTTAAGTTTCATAAGTAGTTTAGTGTCTCGCATAACATTTGCCTTGTGTTGAGGTAGAATAATTATTGTAATTCTGTAGCAAAAACCGGAGATTTTTCGACAAATAATTCGTTTTGAGGGCTTTTGATACCGTAGAAGTGAATCATTCAGGATCCTAATTGTAGCAAAAACTTCCTCTAATATATTTGTTTAGTCAGAATCCACGTGTTGTGGGTCCTTGACACAGAAATTTGGATTACGGTAAAAAGTCTGTGCCTCTGTTATCAGTCTGTGAACAACCCTAGTTGCTAATCTACAGGCAGGATTTTCACTTAAATTGATACAATCGATCTGGTCGATGTCACAAAAAAATGCGGTTTTTACAACATAAAACTATCAAAAATACTTTTTTAGAGAAATTTCTTAGAATTTTGTTAATGAATCCGCAAAATAATTATAATTTTCCAATAGGAGACAGGTAGAACTCTTATGTGCCTTGTCTGGAAGACCGGGAGAGCAAATGTGTGAAGGACAGACGGACGCAGGTTACTTTACTAAGGATGTACTCTTTTTACTTTCCCGTATACATACATATATACTATGTAAAATTCGTAGTAAAGGGAAAGTAAAGCAAAAGGACGAGGTTTTACTGTTATTTAATATTCTTAAAACAATATTTCCATTTTATTTGGAAACAAAAAAATTAAGAAAATTTACTTTGGGCGGCGATATGGCAGCTGGAATGAGTCATGTGGCAATTCCGAATAGCTAGCTGAAACCAAAGAAATAGAAAACTAATATGGGAAAGTCTGTACTATTATGTAGCACTAGTTTTATCCTGACGTCCTCGTAACCTTAGTTTAAGACATGCCACAAAAGCCCTGCGCAATGATCTTTCTTGCTGTCCTCTACATAATTTGGGTGCACGCCGTCCTGGCATCGCCCAGCGGGAGAAATCGAGGGGCCAGCGCCGCTAAATGCTTAACAGTCGACTCACAATTTCTTCGCAGCCACCTGCTAATCACCACTGCACCCTCGTCCATCCCGGCCAGAAAACACACACAGCCGGCCCCGCGTACATTTACTCCACTCCAATTAAAACATTGCGAATTTACGGCGACCAGCTAAGACGATTGATCAGTGATCAATCGGGAGTTTCGTAACTACTTTATTTCTGATATGAAGCTCCCGATTGGATAACCGCATCCCAGCTGACCAAACGACAATTCAAACTACGTTTTAATCGGAGTACATTCTCCGACATAAATTTGAAAGCATTTGATTGCGCATCAGTTGAGGCATGTTTGTTCAATGGAGAGAGGGATATTTGCACAATAAATACAAATAACGCTTCCGAATGGATAACCGCTTCCCAGCTGACCAAAAGCCAATTCAACCTAAGTTTTAATCGGAGCACATTCTCCGACATACATTTAAAAGCATTTGATTGCGCGTCAGCTGAGGCATGTTTGTCCAATGGAGAGAGGGATATTTTAAATGAAGCTCCCCGAATGGATAACCGCGCCCCAGCTGATCAGCTCTCAAATTTTAATATGGGTGTGACCTCTCCCTCGGGCCACATCCTGCCGCGCGGATTAAGCGGGGGGGGGGGGGTGACGCCTGTAGACTTCACTCCGATTAGGAACAATAACTCAGCCTGGAAATCCGGAATTACGATTAGTGGCGCCATCTGGTGGTTGCGATGGGAAGTGCGAGAACTCGCACGGGAATGTAGCTGGGCCTTCACAATCCGGTGTGTGTCATTGGTTGCAGGACGAACCCAATGTACATTAATTATTATTGAGCGGGGAAATCTGAAATTGAGCCCACAATACACTGGGCTTTACAGAACTTCAGAATGAAAAATGTAAACCGTTGGGCGTCTCAGACGAAAAATGCGCTAACACGCTTCGATTTATTGTTTCCGGGCGCGCCAATTGCTGAAGTCCCGTCAGTGTATTATATGGTTTTATCGAGGGACACCTACGACACCCTCCTAGGTCAACACTACGGAGCCGTAGAACACCCTGTTGTAGTGGGAGCCATTGGCGAGTGATGCGACGGCGCCATTGCTACCATAATAAATTCACCTCTTGGGATAAGGTAAATTAATTTCGAGAACGCACTGACGCTAAGGCTATTTCAAGTAGTGCTGCGTGTAACTTCGTTCACGTCGGCGGAGAGTACCGTCCGAATACAGGTGTCCATAGAGTATAATTTTGTTATTAAACCCCTTCCCGATCCTGCCCCTATATGGCACCACGCCAGCTGCATCAAACCCAATCACGGTGTGGCATTTTCAAACTCCAAGTCGGGTTTATCCCCCTGCTGCTCGGACTCTCTTTCGAAAAGCGCACACTACCTGGTCGCAAATCAACACCGCCTCTACAGAGTAGAGGTGTCCGTGTCATGACCGAGTACCCGGTTGTTTCCGGATCCACGTAGCGGCGCGGGAGAGGGATGCCGAGTCGGTGACAAATCAGAGGGTTTCCATGGCGAGGACGTCCGTGCTAGGGTGCACGCATATGCGCCGACAAAACATATGCACTGATCGACTTGATTTTTGGGAATGCTTTACATGAATACTCAACACTATCAAAATTTTTCACAGAACAGCGTAAATGATGTTAAAGAAGGTGCAGGTCTTATTTCGTTGAAATCCCTCACTTTCCGAAAATTTAATTTTTCTGGCATCTTCCTACAACTCCAGTATTGAAGAGACTTTTTTTGCCCGAATGATCTCTGATAATTAAAGACAGACCATGAAATAAGGTCATGTACAATGTTTCAAAAAAATAAGTAGATTTCGCGTAATTCTACCTGGAATATAGGTAATTTTTTACTTAAAAACACATTACGTTTATTTAAAATTTCGTCCCTTATCTATCAAAAGACAGGAAAAATGTGCTGGTAGTCTCATTTCTAGAGAACTCACAGTACTTTCGATAGCGGTGAAAATTTAACAATTCAAAATTACAAAATTGAAGATATTAATGAAGTATTAAGTAAAAACTAAGCTCTTTCAAAAAGGACATGTACAATTGTTTGAAAAACAAGTAGTTTTCACAAAATTTGTGCTCGATCTTAATGCAATTTATAAAAAAAATATTTTATCGAAAACCACATTTATTTATTTTTCTTATCGTTTATAACGAACGACGGTAAAATGTTGGTGTAAGTCTCATTCCCGAAAACCACTCTATACTTTCGAAAATTGCTAAAAAAACACAAAATTGAATCAAGAGATTTTTACCTTTTACAAAATCTGTTTTAAAAATCAGTACTAAATGTCATGTACAATTATTTGCAAACACGAATATATTACGCCTAATCACTGCTTGAAATAAACGCAATAATGTTTTAAAAACAAACATTTTCTCAAAAAAATGTACCAAATTATTTCTTTATTTTTTCGTGGATAAAACGAGGGACGCTTAAAAGATTGGCGCAGGAGCAAAGTATGGGTATTCCACGGTTGAACTGGCTCCTCTCGAGGCTCCGCGATTTTTTTTTTAAGTTGGGGGTATTTAATATTTACATTAGCGACGAGTTGTTCACACTTTATTTATGAGTACATGTGCTTTAAATATCATATAATCGAATAGATACGCTCAAACGCCATTTTCCCAAAAAATGCTACTAAGTCTCAAACTTCTTCAAACATTTCGAAGGATAATGCTAATTGCACTATTTAATACGACGTAATGTTCATGTCTGTGTATTTTTTTTTTAATTACACAAATATAATCTTGAAAGATCTCTCGCACCGTATTATGCAGTTTGGGGTACTTTTTCCCCAAAATTACACAAATTTAACTTTTTTTAAAAGATTTCTCGGACCAATTTCCCACAATTTGTAAACACTATTGCATTTGTGAGAGTAAAAGCCTTTCAAATAATTTTTATTAAAGTTTTTCGAAACCTCAAAAATTTCCAGTGAAAAAGAGCTTCAAATTTCGAATTTACAGTAGCGCTAAAACGCCATTTCCCAAACCCGACTCCCCAGTTTTCAATGACAATTGTAATTTAGGACGAGGTTTTACTCATCTTTAATGTTCTTTAAGTAATATTTCGGTTCTACTACTAGGAAACCGAAAAAAAAAATACTTTGGGCGGCGAGTACATATGCTTTAATTAATGCCATATTAAGTTTCTCGAAAACTCGGGTTTTCCGTGAAAGCGAGCTCAAAACTCCGCATTTTCATAAACACTCAAAAACCATTTACTTAAAAAGGGCTCCAATTTTTTCTTTAAACTTTTCGTACAGACACCGCTAATTACAGTTTAAAGTTGACAAAGTAAATCTTGCAGTATTCTTTTATTTTTGAAAAATTATACAAAGTAATTTTTTAAACTCACACGCCGATATTATAACCATTTCCAGCGATTTGTATACATTATTGCATTTGCGACTGAATATGCTTCAAACGAAGTTTTTCGTAAACACAAAAATACTTGTGTAAATGAGGGGTGGGCGGCATCGGTGTTCAACAGACGGAAGGGCGGACAGACAGACCGACGTTTTGCAATTGTTTTCCACATCAAGGACCCACAAAACGGGGATTCTGGCTATACATGTCAAGAGAATTTACCCCTTAATTAGCAACTGGATTTATCCACTTTTTCGCTATCAGCGCCCGGCAATGAATTTTTTCTGTCGAAAGTCCGCAGTTTTTTCGCGCAGCAATACATAACTTTCCCTATTCTACGTATATTACTGCGTAAATACGGGGAAATCAGAATCATTTAATGTGTATGAACAACGCTAGTGGCTGAACCGTTTATCCGATTTCCTCAGAATCGATCTTCATCACAAGGCTCAATAGGGCCATCGCTTGCGCAACCCACGAGTAGAGGGTCTGTCGCCGAGCGCTGCGCTGCATTAGAGGGAAATACCAATTTTCTGTCTTCGTCTGCCATTAGCTGCAACTTAATTGTAAGAATTTTGGGTGTTATTGAAACTACACAAGTTCAGTCAATTATTGACGTTATTGAATGCATTATTTATGTTTGGGGAATTTGTTTCCATTTGATATTAGGTTTGCCGATTCAAAATGTACACTCGACGACTTATTTATGTAAAGTTGTCCGTTCTGGAAGCCCCTTTCTGGATCTCATGGTGGGGGCATATTCCCGGCTATAGTTACAGAAAAGTTAGTCTCAGAGCACTGTTGTGAATAAAATGTGGAAGGTTCTTTCATTATTACAATATTTACCATGGTAGTGAAATTTTCGAAATAAAATAATTTCATTTTTGTAAAACGTGTTTAAACAATAGTGCTTATTGCAAAGTGCTGGAATGCGATCAACGTGGAAATCAAAGTCATAACCACATGTGCAGGTGAATATACCTGATATGGACACTACGCATAACATTAGGAGGGTAATCTTTCAATATCGACTTTTATTAAACTTAGTAATGAATTGTTAACATTTTATTATATATTAAGTGTCTTGAATTTTGGAAATTACTTTTCCATGAATCGCTGGAGATGTAGCCTCCAGTTTGTTGGAGCACCATCTGCCACTGGGCTTGAGATGTAAATATGATGTTATTTCGCTGAGTTGCCATTCACATGTTCTCACAGAAGTGAGCAGATTCCCTCTAATTTGCTACAAAAGTGTAGTAAATAAAGGTTCGTTATCATAAGGGACAAAAGCCAAAATATTCAACAATTCTTAGCTTTTTCTTTTCACTTTCTGATTTAAGTTATAAAGATTTCCCTTAAAAAAAAGTACATATTCAAAAACAGAAAATGGGAACCATTTCAAATTAATTTAATTTACAGTAATCAACAAACAAGACACAAAAACATGTCCATTCCAGAAATAGACAGTTTCTTCTGTAAGAGCCCAACAAGAAATTAGTTGCATGCTACAGACCTTTTGACTTTTAAAAGGTTAAGTTGGTTACATTAAATACATATTTTTAAGCTTATATATGAATACTTTCAGTATGTTTTTGTACGATGTAAAAAATTATTTCCAATTGGGAAACATTAAATGTGAAATGATTCTTTCTAATATACTAATATTATACTTACAAGAAAGATTTCTTGACTAATATGAAATGATGTCACAACTTGGTAAATGTTTGAATAATTACTGTAGCGTAATATTTCTCAAACATTCGGACACTAAAGTTTTTCAAAGCAAAACATGAATCAGCTTCATGACACAATTAAACTAAAAGAAAGAAAATTTGGTCAAAAGAATAAAATTATAGTAAAGGATACTTGTCATACAAGATACAACAGCATAATACACAACAGCGATCAATTTAGCAATGTAAGAGCAACAGTAATAATTATAACAAAAGCAACATAACTTTTGTCAGCACCAATTTATACATAAACAACGCCTCAACCCACCTCAACTTTCCAATGTAAGTCATGACTGCAAGCAATATAAAGTACAGATACTGCCTTTTTTTTTTTAACGATTGCACTATTAATATAGAGACTATATAAAGAGAAATTATTCATCACTTCTTATACTAAAGTGAAAAGTTGATATCTAAAAATATTCCACAAAAATACTACAAATCATATATAAAACTATGCATATTAATCCTCGTGGAAAATGTTAGGATTCTGGAATGTGTTTACTTTAAATGCGTCACAGCAGGATTATTGGAGAACATTCTAAATCCAATCCAAATTAAAAGTGAAACAATGCCAGTACAACACAAAGCTGCAAATACTCGCAATTTCCAATGAGCACGATATCCTCGTAAAATAGATATGATTTTAATAACTTGTTGTCTGGTATCTTCAACTGTCCCAGAGTTTTCAACAACAAAATGTGCTTTCTCACATTTGCTCTCCAGGGGCATTTGGGCATTTATACGTTGCTTTGCTCTCGATTCTGACACTGAGTTACGATCCATCAGCCGTTGTAATTGAAGATCTTCTTCACTGAAACAAACAAGAATTAACACAAACTTATTATGAAAGATTAATTATTATATAATATTCAGACATTTTATTGATGTTTCACCTCATTTTAAAGAATAATGATGTAAATAATGTTTAATATTGAATAATCAAATAATGCTATCAAAGGACTAAAAATGGAGAAGGCACAAATTTATCTAACTGTGGTTTTAAATTCACTAATCAATCAACTTACCATGTAACAACTATTATTTTATACAAGTACTCTAACATACTTCCACTTTCAAATAGCAAAGGCAAATCCATAACAATAAATTGATGACCTGAAAATAGAAGATTCTGGAGAATAATGTTATTCTAACATCTGTTTTTCAATCAAATGATGCCATTGTTTGTATTGTTGAAATAAGGATTTTCACCTTGAAAAAGGCACCGAAGAGCTGCCCAGAACATTTCTTTATGAATTTCAGGGTGAGTAATTTCATTTAGTTTCCTTCTCTTTTCAACATCACTGAATATTATATCACCAAGTGCCTGGCGATTTAATGTTCCATCCTTGTGGAAAACTTCTTCACCAAATTCAACCTTAATTTTCCTCCAGGCTTTTCTACCAGGTTCAACAACTAGGAAAACAGATGAGTAATCTAATGTCAGTACCATAATGAATAAATTTTATAAGTTTAATTCCTAAAGTATCAGAATGAAAGAAGAAAAAAATAAGAAATTATGACTCCTAGCCATTTCACAAAATTGACGATGACCTATAAGTGGTTTAAAGAAGTTGAAAAAGATTCGGAGGGTACTCAAAATTACACCTGCAGATGTTACTCAGCGATCACCAAACTTCAGAAATTCACAGGATTGGAGGACAAACCAAAAAAGAAGATAGGGGTCATTTGGTCTGAGGAGAGGAAAGAAACATCGGGCCAAAAAAAAGAAAGAGGATATGGAAGCAAAGAAATAAAGAAAAGAGGCAGAAAGTTGAAATAATAGTTCACAATGGCTCATTGGAAGAAAGAACGAAAGAAAGAAAGAAAAAAAAATACATGATTTCTCTCTTTTAATGTTGGCAGTCAGAAGTCTTTTCATACACTATTTATCAACATCCTTATTGGACAACTAGTAATAATGCACTACACTTGTTCCAAACAGCAAAAACGAAATACCACATAATAGTAGGTATTATGAATCTCACTCAAAAGAATAATAGCACACCTTTTCTAGCCAAAACATCTGCATCAATCACTGGGACACCATGTTCTCGGAATACTTCTGATACTGTGGACTTGCCGGTGGCAATGCCACCCGTCAATCCAACAATAAACATCACGAAGATCGTCACGTTTGACTGTTCACCTCACGCATACAAGTATTCCCCAATTTCAATTCACGTATACACAAGTATGTAACACACATCCCATATTCATTAACAATCAACACATATCTGCCTTATCTCTCGACGATAACCACATCTGACCTGCATTTGACCCGATCTGACCCGATCTGACCCACCTGACCACGACGAACCAGTTAACATGTAATACTGTACTACTTTCTATATTGAACTTGCTATATGATTCCTTGACGCATTTTCCGCAGTGTAGCCAATCATCATTCGGGACCGACCTGACGTAAATGTGAGGGAATTTTAAACGTGGTAAGATCACTACGATGTTCGGTAGGTGAGACAGGTCAGACAGACTCATTTATATTGGCTTCTGACGATTGATCAGCTGGGATGCTGTTATCCAAACGGGAGCTTCAATACATTTAGGTACGTATTGAATCTCCCGTTAATTAAATTCCAACAGCGTCCAGCTGATCGAACGTCAGAAGTCACTTAAGTTAAATCTGAGTGTACGTACTTACTTCGCCCATACTACCAGTGGGGTGGTACGATAAACCGCATATACCCTCCCTTGTTTATAAAATTCAGAAGAAAATCCAAATACTGAAAATCGCGAAGGGATGCTATAACAAATATTAAGCTGATGAGTAATAAAAACAGATTCTCACATTTGTTGAAATTGAATAAATGTTGTCATAACATTCCTCGTGTACTGTTATTTACATCTGAACGTTTTCTTGAGCTCTGGAATATCTACCCCATTCTATACTAACATTTGTTAAATTAAGAATAAATGTTAGCGACGAGCGTTGTTCACAAAACCTCATTATGAGAAATTTTCGGTTCCATATAATAGAAATTATTTTACATCGATAAACGAGCGTCAGGTTTGATGTAAAATACAGTCATCGAAATAACCAAACCCCTACCCCTCTCAGATCCAGAGAAATGGGGGCTCAGGAATATGTGAGCGAATAATACTTTCATTCCAACGAGTCGGATATGTGTTTGTTCGTAGGTGGCATTGGCTGAGTCCTGAAAGTCAGGTGCCATGCAATAGTTTGCGGTAAAAGTTTACCTTCTAATAGTCATGATTAGTTGTGGGGAAAATACTGTGTGAAACTCGATAAAATAAGGATTATTAATCAGCAGAGGCGCCACTTAATTTTCAATTTGAAAGCACGTTTTTGTTTTTGAAAATCGTGAGGATATTTTATTGTCCTTGCACTTTGTTCCGAAATTGGTGTGTCGCTAATCACAAATTAAATTCTGATAAATCAATATTCTCTGATGGTTACTGCTAGTTCGCTGTTCAGAAACTTAAATAAATAAAATAATGTAAAGCGTATCGCAGCACATTAATGCGAACGTCCCAATTCCACCAGCTCAGGCAGCTAGGTCGAATTCAGTCGCTATCTGGAGGAGAATTTTAGCTGCTGCCAGCTGCGCTGATCGGTAGTTTTCCGTGGTTTTTCTGACCAATTTCAAGCGAATGCTGAAAAGGTACCCTGATAAACGGGCCACGGACCGCGCGCGATCTTTCCTTCCTCTTCCATGTCGTATCCTTACCCCTTTCTTACACTCACACACACACTTACATGCACTACACTACCACATATGCCTGGCAGGGGCTTAGAGTTTGTCCTTGTTGGGGCGGTGCCCGCTGGTGGGAGGTTTTACTTGCGCAACTTTCCTTGGACGATGGATTGAAGAAATGCGGGTATCAGTTCCGAAATCGGCCACTAGATTTTATGAAGCCATGCCAATCTCTGGGGAATCAGTCGTGCCTTCGCATCGTTCTCAATTATTTGCGTTCTACCTTTCTCAGTTCGAGGTATCTCCTGTGATGGATCTTCACCTGCTTCGGCCATTTCTTTAGATTTTTTTGGAGAAAATCACGGACAGAAGTTCTCATCTTCAACAGAAAATAGTTTATATTTCGCGCCAGTGAAGATGTGTTTGAAATGTTGTCATCAGTGCTCGCTGCGAGCTTTTGCCTTCCACTATTTATTGTGACAGAGAGGGGAAAGCAAGGTCATCATTCAAGAAAAGTTGCGCGAGTAATACCTGGTTGTTGGAAACCCCGTTAGCACGGCGGCGTTAGCCTAGGTCGGTAGCGGATCGAGTCGGTCGGTAGCGAGAGTTAGCGATCACCGCCATATCTCGAGTCAAAACATGCACTACACTTAATGGACTGATGAGCTTCGCAGTTGACTCATCTGGAATCACTAACAATCAATCAGCAGCTCAGGCCAAGACCGAGTGCCGGTATTGGTCCAAAATACTCCCGAGTCCCTGGATGTTGATTTTGAAATACGAGCAATCGTGCGAAGTAGCGTGAATCTGTATTATTTTCCATTGCTTTGTTTTTACTGTATCACAAACTTCTTACGTTATTTAAAGAAATAATATTTTAAAACTGCATCAAAATACGACTTTTCAACAGAAAAACTTGTGCTGTGGGTCCCTTAAGGAAAACGGAAAAGTGAATGACTGTTGTTTTGCTTTGTTCTTTTACTTTGTAAAATATTTCCACTATCACGTTTTGTAGTCAGAATCCACGTTTGTGGGCCCTTGAAACCGAAATATTGCTTTATAATAAAAGTCTGTATATAAATTATAGCGGCTAAACCGTACGCAAGATTTTCACCTACATAAATATTTCCAGATAAATCTGCTTGATGTCAGCCACTTGAATTCAAAGTCATATTTTCATTTTTCGGGAATACCTGGTGAAGTCGTAAGAACATTTTCAATTAAAAAAAAGTTTACTTTGCCGTATACGTAAGTATATACAGAGTATACACTATAGAGTATTCACTATAGGTAGTATAGTGAACGTTATGTAATGCTGCGGAAAATCGATTTCGAGATTTCAACGGAAATACACGTTTTGAGGTCCCTGATATCGCAAAAGTGTTGTTTTTTTTAACGTCCGTCTGTCCTTCCGTCCGCCCATCCGTCTGTCTATCTACCTGCCCGTCCGTCTGGTGTATGTGGACACTACTAGCGCCTATACAATGCGTAGGATATTTTCCAAATTGAAGAAACCCCTGTTCACCTGTCTCGAGTCGAAACTTTTGAGTTTTTGAAAAACATTCTACAAATATTTGGGGGTACTTTACTTTAACCCTCCGGATATTTTCAAAACTTTCTCAAAAAGGCTTCAAATATTTTTTAAAGTTTCTTGTAAGACTAGAGCAACATGCACTTACAAAAGAGGCATAGGCCCGATTTTCACAGCTACCTCTAAATTTTCAAAAATTTCAAATTTTTTCGGCGTCTTTCTACGACTGTAGTAGTAGTTTTAAGCGCAATATTGCGAACAAAATGTAAAATTTAAAAAAATTACAAAAACCAAATTTTCTCAAAAACGGCTCCAATTTTTTTCTTTGGACTTTGGTAGGGATAGCGCTAAATGCACTCCACAAGATGACATAAACGCCACATTGCTATATTCTTTTGTTGTTTTTAAATTACAAAAATTAATTTTTCTGACTTGTCTCTCAAGTCGTTAATATTTATATTAGCGGCAATTTGTTCACATTATTGTATTTATGAGAACATTTCTAAACTTTTCTTCAAATATTTAGTGAACATTCAACACTCAAGAGTATGAACAATTTAAAAAATTAATTTTACAATTAATTTTCTGAAACGCTCGTATAATTCATTTTAATTTGCAGACTGCGCAAAAATGGTATGTTCCTGAAACATTTGTGTTTTTCTTCATTTACCACGGTTAATAAATTTGGATTCTGAATAACAAACACATTAATTTAATAGTTTTGTAGTGTGTTCTATTATTTGTAATTTGAGAAACGTGAGAAAAATGGAGTTGAGATTGTCTACCTTACAACAGCGCCACTTATACTCAAGATGTTTGAGATTTCTAGTAATTTGTGGAGAATCCGTACGTAATTTGTTCTGCTCACGCATTTTAAAAGGACACTGTCGAGTTTCAACTGAATAACAGTGAACCTACATATTTTACCTGAAATGAGAAGTAATGTTGTTCTAGATTAGAACATTCAGATTCTTCTTTTATGTAGAGAGAGGTATTTTATATCAAGATAAACGTGTTTTAGTTGAATTATGGAAGGCAAAGTTGGCTCACAGCTTATTAAATATGTTTACTATTAATAAATGGAATTCTCTTTAGCATTATACTTATTTTTCCTTGTATTAAACATGGACAAAAATTGCACCGAAACACAAATGTGACGCAGGCAAACGCCTATGCAGCAATCGACCTAAATGTGATGTCATTAGTTTGTTCCGAGGCCTTCTGTAGAGGCGGTGTTGTTACACATCAGTATGGTGGCGTTCAAACTCCCGATTGGATGGAACTATCAACGGCTGATTTACTTCAAGTGCATTTCTGAATAAATTCAAGAATATTTTATTGCATTACATAAAGCTTCCGTTCCTGTGACAACTACAGTACCGACAGCGTGTAAGCAACCCTTGACAGTTCTCTTGCTACTTTCATTTCTTTCGTTTCTTTCTCACAGCCAGGGTTCAGCGTTGCCGACACGATGGAAATCGCGGAGGCGATAAGGTTCGTTCGTTCGTTAATTTCTTTTTTCTTTGTTCCTTCCATTAATTTATTTGTTTGTTTATTTAGTTACGTAAAAACTGTTCAAAACTCTGTGTGATGTGCAATGGGGAGACGTTAATTTGAAGTTACATTCAGCTGCGGCTATGGTAAATATTATGAACATGAAATCAAGACCTGTTGTCACCTGTCAGTAAGTTTGAATGTTTTGAAATTAAATTTATCAGCCATGTAGGTGGTCCCATGAACGTAGTAATGTGTGGCCATAGCGCATCGAACAGTCCAAGTCGCTTACGCAGCCGGTACTGTAAGTATTACTCGCGCAACTTTTCTTGAACGATGATCTTGATCCCCCTCCCTTGTGCAATAAACAGTTGAAGGCAAAAGCTCGCAGCGGGCACTGATGACAACCTTCCAAGCATTAAAACTTCGTTGGCGCGAAACAGAAGCTAGTCAAAGCCAGTTGCTTTCATAGTGCAGAACCCCTGTTCAGATTTATTGTCAATATCGAAAGAAATAGCTGAGTCAGGTTCAGGTCCTTCAAGGGAGTCACCTAAAACTCCCGAAAAAAATCAAGCACAAGATGCAGTTTTGACTTTCATTTCACAGACGTTGGCATTACTTAAAATACTCTAGTGGCCGACTTTGTAACTAATACCCCCACTCCACCCGAAATCGTCAATCATCGTTCAAGAAAAGTTGCCCGAGTAATAGAACACTTTCGATCTGTACCGTTCTGTACTGTTCGATCTTCCTTATTCGCTCTAGGGAAGCCACTAATAATTAGGTTAAACACATTGTTGTCATTACAAAGGAACAGACAATAATGGCCTAAAGAAATATATCAATTGTTTTCCAATGCAATAATTGTTATTTATGTAACAAGTCCTTAAAGACTAATAGAAGACGAGATACATACAATGCTCTTTTTGCTACTTCTAGTTATTCAAAATAAACATTTAATACTTTCATGATTTAAGAATTGTAATAACTCTCGATGTTTTGAAACAATGGTTGTTGGAACAGGGTCTTGGTACCGCTTTCAAATATCAATCATAGTGCGAGGGAAGATCCAAAAGGACGAAGGGTGAGAAAGGGACAAAGCGGGGAAAGGGTGAAGACGGCAAGGGGAAAAGGGACACAATAAGAAAAGAGGGGGGAGGAATTATACAATGGGGACAAAGGGACAAATATGCAATAGCGTCGCAATTGCCGGTAATGCTAAGGTCAGACGGGCCAGCTGAACTCCAGTCAACTCTTCTTCAGAAATTTATTTATTTCTGAACGACAACTTTTATTATTTCTATATATATATATATATATATATATATATATATATATATCCACTATCCACAGCTTAACTATTATACTAGCTTTCGTGGATGGGCTACCACGACCTCTCAAGGGTTTCTGGTTATTTATTTTTCATTCCCCAATAACTTCTCCTGTTGCTTGACGGGAACACACTACTAAGTTACAAGGCCAAAATGGGATAGTAGGACAATGGGACACAATGAGCCAACGGAAAGGGGGGCAAAAGGGACGATATGGAACAAGAACAAGGGGAACTTGTTTATCCAAAGATTTACGAGCACAGTATGTCGCCCGGTGGGGCTTGGAGTAATGTTTGCTAATTATTAACGATAAAAATTTAATGCATTATTGGGAAAAGAAAAATATGTGGACTTCAAATATTCATAAGGATATTATATACTTGAATTAATCATTGTTGTATGAAGTACGACAATCTAAGGCATCTTCGTCCTACAAGTTTTCTGCGACCGTACACCTGGCCTACGCGGACGCGCCTGATCAATAATTGGCAGCAATATATTTGGCAATTGAATAACAATGACTTCTGACATTTCATATTCTAGGACAGTTATCCAATCAAGATCTTCAATACCTAAAATTAAGTTGAAACGATGCTCTTGATTGGATAATTGGGACCAAATGATGAACTACTAGAAGTCACTATAATTAATTTTAGTGTAGTTTTGGCAAGAAAAGAGCGCGCCACTACAAGCTTTGAAGCTAGAACAAAGTCTCCACGCCAAGGACTGTCGTCTGTGTGCGTCGAAAAGAATGGACTTGTGTTGATTAATGACAGAATATGTGAACCCATTATCACGCATGATTAAATATTTTTTTCATTTATTAGAGGTTAGGTTTTAACCTTACTTTCTTTCAAATTATCTCTGTTAGATGTTACTATTTGATAGCTAGTGACGTCGATTTGAGGACCCGTATCTCTTCGTAAACAAGGTCCGAGTAGCTCGTATATTTTTGTCTGTAAGCGTGCCGTTCGGTGCCAACTTTAATCACGAATGAAAAGGCGTGTGTTAAGCATGGATTTGCCGACGACTACAGATAATGGTAAGGTTAGAGTCAAGAAAAAAAATACGGTTAGCTATTTGAGTATCAAGTAATAGTAAACTTTGTTTCAGTTCTTGTAGAAAGAAACAGGGAACCGCTTGGAATTAGTCTCATAAATCCCTATGCAGTTGGAAAAAGGGACCGTAGTGACATTGTTGCATTAGCAGAAGAAATTTCCAAGGTTGGTTGTGACCTGAGCTTTATAAAATGTTTTTTAATGTGACTGCTGTTATTTCAATATATTATATAATTTATTTGGTCCCTTGCATTAGACTGCTAGATACAAACCTAATATAACAAGGAACAAAATAAATTGTATAATATACTGACTCGAGTTAGTGTGTGCCATGTACTCTTATTATTTAATTCTGTGCAGGCTGACACATTTGTACAAGCTACAACATGTAGCAAACTGCAAATAATTGCAGAACAGATGCGATTCTTACAACAACAGGCACTACATGTTCTCTCAGAGGCTAAAGAAAGTTTTGAACTGAATCATGCAGCTTGCAACTTCAGAAAAATTCCAGGGCACACATATCATCTGTATAAGAGAGAATCTGGACAAACATATTTTTCTATGTTATCACCTCAGGTAATTAGCTCAAGTAAACATATATTCAGTTTTAAGTGTGTTGATAGTTTAAGTTGATGTTGACAAGCAATGTTAACTTTTTGTCAAGCTAATTATACTGGTGTTGGTAAGACACACTGAAAGAACGTCAGTGACTTCTATTCTGCTTGATGTAAAATTTTGAATTTTTGATTCCTTTGAACCGTCGAAGTATTTTCCCATGAAGATTTTGTTACTCTTCAATATTTATTGTATTTTTGGTACTCATTTTCAGAATATCTTCAAATTATCAAGATACCACTATGGGACAAACCCTTTGCAATACATTTGTGAAATTCTAATGTCATGAATAACTGATTTCCCAATTGTTATATGTATATATTTTTTCTTTGTAATAAGTATTTTCAGAGGCACAACTGTAATTTTTCTATTTGGGGAGGGGGGTCTAGTGTCCATTCAATTGACATTATTTCTTTAATTGGCTTGAGTAGGAGGCAAATATTTGCATTGAAACAAACATTTTTTTGGTATCAAATGTTACCAAAACTGCAGTTGTTACTTGTATTCATAATTCAACTGTATAGTAAAAGATAAAGGATAGGGATTCCAGAGCTCAAGAAAATTTTCTAATTCTGTCCAAAGATTAGTTTTATAATAAAACAAATTTAGATTGAGATTCCCCCTCCCCCTCAATTTTTTCACTCTGGAGATGACAATATTTCTGAGAATACATTAACATTGAACATCTACCAAACTTCTTTAACCATTCCAACTGAAATGTTGTTCTTGAATTCACTGAAAAAATGAAGTAACCTTATGTATGAGTAATAGTTGTTTGATAATTCTACATCATAAATAGAGAATATTAAATAAAATGTTGGGACACACTGGGGGGGCTCCCTGGGATACTAGGATGAGTGATAACCTTAACTAGGAAGTCTAGGTTAATTCTCCATGTATTGTTACCTACCTCTTTCCAGGATCCCTCATTTTCCACCCACAGATTTGTTTTAGTTTTGTTTGGACTGGTTCGATTTCACACTTATTGCTTTCCCATCTTTATCTTTTACTCAAATGTATATTTCTTAAACACCAAATTCCTTTAATTATTGCCATACTTGTAAACAACCGTATAAAATTAACCTATTTATTATCCATACTTCGCTCTCAATATTAGGTTGAGGTTGAATAAATCTGAGAAATGCAATATACTTCTGTTATGTGTATTCTTGGCTATCCAGGATGAGCCACGTCTCAGTTGGTTGGACTGACGTTTTGGCCATCTTGCTGTGGCCTTCTTCAGAGCTATACTGCTCCGGCTAGATGGCCGAAACGTCAGTCCAATCAACTGAGACGCGGCTCATCCCGGATAGCCAAGAATACATTGACTCCGGCCGTGGAAGCCTACGAACCCGTACTTCTGTTATGTTTCCTCACAAAAGCTGTTGGAAATCGTGATAATGGAGTCATTTGAAGACGAACTTCTAACATTCCTGTTGCAACTTTCAGGATTGGGCTCAGCAGGGTGGACCACCTCACAAATACATTGGTGCTTACCATTTGAAGGAGGATTTGACATGGATTACCGAAGGAAAGTTACAACAGAGTTCATTCAACTTTAGCGATATTGCTAAAATGGGCTTGTTACCAACTGGTAATATTAGGCAGCAACAGATTGAAGCAATTACTGAAAAAATGGACTGTTAATGTATAGGCATATATAATAAAATAATGAGTGGTACTTACTGGGATCCATAAAAACAATCCAAAGAATTTCTTTATTATACAAAACACATTGAAAATAAAATATACCTTTGAAAAAATTTATTGTTACATTACTTACAAAGTTACAACTTGTATACTAATGTTTTAAATTTACTAACAAATAGCACGAGGTCATGTTGGATTTACCCGATGAGCTGGAAAGAAAAAACACTTTCAAAATGCAAATTTAAACAATGGTATTATTTAAAATTAACAACTAGACTTACTTTGCTTAGGTATCCTAAGAGTTTCTGTATCTCCAACAGTCACTTCATGTAAATGTGTATGATACAAATATTGTACCATAAGCACTTTATCTTCCCCGACACAAGGATCATAAAAACCAGGTAGCTGGCTCTGTAAAAGAAGCACCATTGTCACTGGTGGCTAAGTAGTCTGGTAAAAAACAGCAATGTGAAACTGTTTTTGTGAAATTAAGGGAAATTAAACTCTTAAGACAAGATAATGACAAGGTACTAATTACTATCCTTATTTCTTCTTTCTTAATGCTCCATTGAATTCCATTTGTTCTTTACATAATCCTTTATTAAAAATTCAACACAGTAAGCACCAATAATCAAACAAAATTCTTCCCAGTTATATATAAAAGAATTTCAGATGAATAGTATATTTAGTACATACAACAGTATGGGTATGAATTTGCATTTGGTTAACGTAATCAAGCTTATATGAAGAAAGAATTCTATTACAGAATTAGGTTAACCAAGCATATGCATTCAAAAGCCACATTCCTCAAAACCAAGATAATTACACATAGTGATTGATATATAATTTTTTTAAAGCCCTGGAACATGCTTTAAAGTAAGAATTAGTTATATGTAGATGACTCTGGTTATAGTGAACCCTTGGTTATGGTGAACTTAAGTCACTGGCCCCGTTTCACTTACATTGCAAATAAGCATAAGAAGACTTGGCTATAGTGAATGTAGGAAATACATCCTCGATAATAATTCTCTCCTGGAAGAGAATATTGTTTTGCCTCGATGCCACAAATTCCAATATGGCTTGAAAAAACATCGTAGTTGTTGTATAGAAGTAGTGTCTCCTAGGGTATAAGTAGGGGACTGGGAATGGGCACCATAGAGATAGCCTTATGTCACTCAGGTTCACTGCGAAAACAAAGGCTGTATCTGGCTACAACTGGCAGTAGTGACGGACAATTGCTTCAACCATAGTGTTACATGGTTTTGCTGCGGGACAAAGCACTGAGTTCTACATAGGCAGCAGGAAGCATGTGGCTGCTTTTCTGTATGGCATGGTGGATATCGCTAGGCTGTAGGCCCCACTACCGAAAGCATCTCGTGTATTATTAGGCGAAGAAAAAGGCATTTAGAGACAGGAAGTTATTTGTGTGTAACAGTGCAAGAGGCAATGAAGGGTGTCAAGACTGCATTACAATACTTAGACACAGAGAACAATATAGAATCACTTATGGAGAGAGCACAAACTGTGGAGAAGGATATAGATAAATTGCTAATGAAAAAGTTTGAAGCAAACAATTGGAAATAATTTGTCTTGATTTTTAAGGAAAAATAAAGACATTGAAATTTTCAATTTGTACTGTTATTGTATTTTGCTACACCTCAATATTAATAAAATCAATCGTTACGGAGAAATTCTGTTTAATTTTGAAATCTTCAGATGTAGTGAACCAAAAATGTTAGTCCCCAGAAGTTCACTATATCCGGAGTCAACTGAATTTATAATATAATTTAATAATTATAAATCATACTAAAGAATTAGTAACAGTAGTAGCACTGGCTCTATATGAATGTAATGATAATAATAGAAAATAAAAAATTTAGAGTTGAGAATGATATTTTAACACTTTTTTAATATTTTTATTACTTTTGAAGAAATTATATTGTTAAGTGGAAAATTATTTGATTTTGTGATAACTTATTATTGAAGTTAAAAAAAGAGAAACAGGTTGAATACATTGTTTAATAATTTTTATTAATCATCTGTAAGATAATTGCAATGCAGTTTTCACAAAAGTGCGTGAGGGAATGGGGCTGGTTTATACATGTTTCATATTTCCATTTTTTTCTCTCTTTTTTTTTTTTTGGGGGGGGGGGGGTTACCCAAAGATTTTAGAGCTAGAAGTGGAGTCTCTTTCCTTATTAAACGTAAATGGACAAAATTCATTAAACAGATAGAGAATATTAATGAAAGGATACTAAGAATAGACATGAACGTTTTTCGTCATAAGATAACAATTTTAGGGGTATATGCCGTAAATGATAATGCACTTGTAGATGAAAAGAATAAGTTCTTTCAAGACCTCAGCGAAATTATAGCGAGTATTCCGTATCAAAATGAAATAATATTAATTGGGGATTTTAATAGCAGAGTAGGTAATAGAGAATGTGAAGTAGTAGGTCAATACGGAGAGGAAAGTATTAATGACAATGGAAAAAGATTAATCAACATATGTAAGGAACATGCACTATGTGTAGGGAATACATTGTTCAGACATAAAAACATCCACAAATATACACAAATAGATCCAGTAAGAAATATACAATCTGTAATTGATTTAGTTGTGGTGAAGAAAAAGTTAAACTGAATGATGTGAGAGTATACCGTCGAACAGAATGTGGAACTGATCATCATATGGTAGTGAGCAAACATGTTTTTCCTTTTAGAAATAAACAAAGATGTACTGAAAGATACTGACCTTTTAATGAAGAACCCCAATGTAAATTTTAAAAACAGACCTTTTTAAAACAATACAGTGTTGAGATGCTCTACCAAAACAGAATTAAGGAATAAAGCCAGAAAAAAAACTCAGAAGACAAAAGTCCCGAAGAAATGTTACAATCATTTAAGAGGCTGTTTTTGAGCAAACTTTAAGAAGTTTTAGGTGTGGAGCAGAAAAAAGCAAGTTTGTAGAGAAATTTTTAGCAAAAAATTTAGAAAGCATGATCTAAGGAAAAGAAAAAAAATACTATTTTGCAATGATTTCAAATAGGATGCGACACACGAAAGGAATATGTAGAAAGAGAAAAGAAGTTAAAGAATTAGTAAAAATCGAAAAAAATAACAACTGGGAGAGATTATGTAGGGCTATAGATTAGACATTGGATATAATAGATCAACTGAAAGATGAAAACATATAAAAATATGAAAAACTGTACAGAAGCAAATACAAATAAACTTCCTGACAATGGATTGATACTACGAACATTATTGCCAGACAAAATTTAGGTGAATACCAACAAGATTTGGAATGCACACATTGGCCAAGAATGGGACCCCTGAAGTAGTCGGCTTGATGTAAAGAGGGCTTTGGCGAGAGCCAAAAACAATAAAGCTCCAGGACCAAGGAACCTTTAGAATGGAACTTTTTAAAATAAGGAGGCTCAAGTATAATTGAATACCTTCAAAATCTTTTTAATAGAATTGAAGTTAGCGGTGATATCCCGCAGGATGGAATATGTCATACATCGTTCCATTAACAAGAAAAGGTGACAATAAATATGATGGTGAAAATTACAGAGGAAATTTAGTGTTCATCCCAACAATAGCCTAGGCTACTCGCTAGTATTCTTATAAAGGCAAAAATACAAAAAGAAATAACTTTCCAGCGGAAGAAACGAGTGGTTTTAGGGAGTGGGAGGTCATGTTGAGTAACATCCCATGCTTACGCCAGATAATAGAAAAAAAATGAATGCACAACATAGATACATATATGACATTGTATTGACTTGGAAAAGGGGCTATGACAGTGTTCCAGATTAAAAATTTGAGCCAGCAATGAAAAGACAAAGTGCAAGAAAAATGGATTAATTTAGTTACAAAAATTGATCCAGAATACTGAAGCGTGCATTAAAATGGGGTGAAGGAAAATTACCCCGAAGCATCTAGAACTAACAAAGGTTAAAGCAAGACCTGGTTTAACCTGGAGACATATATACATGAAGTAATGGAGGAGGAAGGATGGGGTCAATGGGAGACGAGAATTATGGAAATCGAAAACGGCAAAACTCTAAGGGGTGAAACCTTGTCGAAGAGAAAAGGATATTTCCATTTTATGACTTGCATTTTACAAGATATTGAGGTAAGTTTGTTTTTTTCAAATGGAGGGCTGCTCTGAAGAAGACCACGATAAGATGGTCGAAACGTCGGCCACACAGCCTTTGACACGGCATCACCCAGACAGCCAAGATCATTTACACGACTCTGGCTGCGGAAGCCTAAGACTACGTGAAGAGATGGTCAGATGTTCTCACAGTATGGCAAGCCTGCTGCGACTAAGATGATTTTTACCTTTAGGTGAGAAAAGTATCACTGACACAGCATTTCGTGGCTTTTAACCCTGAATTCTGAGAAACTTCGATGATTGCCAAGTGTAACACATGAGAATGCTGTATATTGCAGTGATTGTTTGCTGGTCGCTGTCATCGCCTGTTTGTACAATAGCTTCTATTGCATCTAATCTGGCTACTAAACGGTCCTGGATAGCAATGGATGAAGATTTTACTATTGACGGGAAAGTTAAATGGTGAAAAATTTGCATTAAGTTATGCTCTCAAAATGATCGGTCGTATTAATTATAAAAATTGTTTAGGAACTTTTATAAATGTAACTTTGTATTATGTAATAGTGTTTTATATTTAGTGTATATTGATTTTACATATTTATTACTTATTCTTACTGTTTTCATTACATACTTATGTACATATTTTGACGTTTCATCCCACATAGTTTTCTGGTCTCTAATCATAATTAGATTGTGTAGTACCTTGGATGCTTCGTGAAGTGAAAGCTTGGAATCTTTGACCAAGCACTGCAGAGGAATTGTCACATCTATAACGTCATCATCCACTGAGGTTTGCTCTCTTTCAGAGTCCTTCTCACCAGATGACGGGTTGCCAAATGTAGACACTACCAATGAACGACCATACAAAGCCTTGACTATCACCAGTCCTTTCCTAACTTCCTCTTCACTGCGTATACGTGCAAACGTATTCCGCATTAAACTTACAGAAGCTTGGGCTTCTCTTTTCTTTTCTGCCATTCTGAAAGAAGATGGCAAACTTTTCATAAATGCTATTTGAACTCAACAACCCACTCATTACACTGCCTAAACATAAATAAAACTGGCAAATAAGACAGAACAATGAAATTGCCAGCGCAGAACAGAGATTTTCCAATTAATTCACTTTATATTGTGTACTCCCGCATTTTTAAGCCCTTCCCAGAAAAAACTTACAAGTTATAACTAGCAAAAGTAGAAAACATTGCGCAAAAAACCAGTCTCACCTAGCTTTATTACTTTCCCGGCGTTTTTCTTTTTCTCTTTCCTTCTGGTCTTTCAGAATTGGATCTATAACAAGTCTTTTTACTACACCGTAAACAACAATAGGCACTGCTGTTGCATAAAATACAGGACTTGGAACAATTTCTTCACTTAAGTGAATGGGAAAACTGTAAGTCTGATTAGAGCGCACCAACCTGTAATAAATTGAACATAAATCACAATTACAGAAGTAAAATTAAGCGTATTAGCACTACATCAATATTCTTACTTTACAACTAATGTGACACCAGAAGGCACCCCCACAGCAACTGTAGCAGCAACAGAACTATGCTGAGAAACCTTTTTCTCAGCACCATATTCGAGAACAGTGCCAAATGTTCCAGCTCTAAAAATACAATATTATTATGCTTTCTGATGATTTATCCATCTGTTATACAGAAACAAACAAAAATCACTTACTTCAATGCACCTCTGAGTTTTAATTCATATTCTTCAAGTTTGTGAGTATAAGTTAGAGATATATATGTATGAGGAATACCAAATTGCAGAGACACTGATGTATGAGACCTGGGGGTGTCACGAACTATCACAGTTGACATGGCAGATTGTGCACCAGCCTTCCAGGTCAAATATCCTACTGTGTTTTTGTCCAACTGGTTAGCTAAACCTACAAAATGTAAATAAGTTTGCATGTCAGTTCTCCCACCAATACCTCCTGGTTCCATTCATATATTTTCCTTGGAAGCAAACCTAAAGAATAGGAGTTTCAAATACACCTCATGTTAATATTAAAACACAGAACAACTTAAGTGCTTTTGGATCACACAATAAATGAAAAATGCTGACATTAACTCATTGACACCAGAATCTCAGAAAATGGAAAATGACACGGTTCTGTAACAGCCACATACCAACGGGCAGGGTTAAAGACTGACTGCAGCATAATTTTTCTTCTCTGGTTTCTTTCAGATAATGAGTTATTGCTTAGGATATTATTAGAACCTTTGTGATTGTTTCATCTTTCCATACTTTTCAGATATATACAAAACATTTCACAATCATAGTGAAAACTTTGGAATTCTCTTTCAGACAAGCTTGCCCACAAACATACAACAATCTAATTTTAGTATCAATGGAGAAAACAATTGTACATTCAGAGAAACTTACAGAATGTTGAAAACTGAAAATATTTTTACACAGACTTAAGAAAATGATTGTAATGTATTGTTAAATACATGTATAATCAATTCTTAGAAATAAAGCCTTTTCCTTAATTTTTATTGCAATTTATTTTGGAGACTGTTTGACAATACCTGTAGATGTTCACTGAATACCAGAATGTCAATGGTATGAGACTGTTACCAACCAACAGTTCTCAAAGATTCCATCTCAGGTTAGTTAACATTCATAGAAAATTTCTGACACTATGAAAACGTTTACACAACATAACATACGATATCAAAATACCACGAGACATGTGACCTCAACCCAAATCTTAACAATGAAAGTCAACAAAACCACATTGAAAAATTCCTATGATATACAATTTCCTTGATTATTTTTATGAGAACTTCCAATTTAGATATTTGTTAGAAAATAAATAAAATTTCATTATACAAGAAAACTAAGTAAGAGATAGTGGGTTCAGAAATCTCATACACAGATGTTAGCTCCATTGTTACACCATACAACTGCTTTTATAGCATCTAGATTCTGTGAATATAGTAGTTTTTTTTTTTCTAGCTGCAAAGACTGAAAACAGAAAGTTTGAACTATAATGAGCAGTAGTATATAGACAGTATTCACAAAGACATTATTTTGATTTGTTATTAGCAAGTCCTGCTAGTATGAATCATAATAACACAAAGAGAATGAAAGGTTTGTTCAAAATGAAATTAGAGGAGTGTTTCTGTGAAAATGTAAATAAACTTGATTCCTCCTTTTGAAGTAGGGGGAAGGAAAAAGAAAAGGATAGGAAAAGAAAACAAGCTGGAAGTAACTAGAGCTATAATTGTATGCAATTAGTGAGAAATCTACAAATTATGAAAAAATATATCAGCCTCTCACTCACCCCTTTTTGAAATCTATATACATGTAATCACATTTGACATGGCGATTCATTTAAATACTATTTAAACTGAAATGCAAATAATTAAAAATTTAAATTTCTCAATATTATGGACTTAAAGGAAAGTGAATTATATGAAATTAACTTAAACAATTATTTAAAATAACTTAATTTATCAATTTAGCAACTTCTAAAATTAGAAGTTTGAAACGGGTATTTCCATCCAAGGGCTAGAGTCCAACTCTAAGTAGTAAAATCAAAATGGGACATGATTTCATGGCACTGGTCCTTGAACCACTAGACCTGGAATATTCAGGTGATAGTGTAGATGGTAGAGAGGAGAGAGAGAGAAAAAGAGAGAGAAAGAGAGAGAGAGAAAGAGAGAGAGAAAGGAGAAAGAGGAGAGTTGAGAGGATGAGAGGAGAGAGAGAAGGAGGAGAGAAGGAGAGAGAGAAAGAGAGAGAGAAAGAGAGAGAGAAAAGAGAGAGAGGAAAGAGGAGAGAGAAAGATGAGAGGGGCGGGGGGGGGGGGGAAGAGAGACGAGAGAAGGAGGAGAGAGAAGGAGGAGAGAAGGGAGAGAGAAAGAAGAGAGAGAAAGAGAGAGAGAAAGAGAGAGAGAAAAGAGAGAGAGAGAGAAAGAGAGAGAGAAAAGAGAGAGAGAAAAGAGGAGAGGAGAGAGAGAGAGAAGAAGAGAGAGAGGGGGAGGAAGAGGGAGAGGGAAGGGAAGGGAAACACTTCCAAACATGGGTTTCCAAACCATGACATCATGTTACAATATTTCTGTTGACAGAATGAAAGTCTGATTTTTTCATCAATGTTTCTTTAATAACAAATTTGCCATACATTATAAAGTAAACTTTGTATGTGACATTTTGGAAATGGAAGGATTCTGTAAAAATTAATAAATAATCTTTCTCCAGTATTGGTAATATTAGAAACGACATAGCAATAGTACAAATTTTGGAGGTTCAGTGCATGTCGGAGAATAAGAATGGAAGAAAAAAAACAAAAAAACATTCAGTGGTAATCAAAAGGAAATAAATTGAACAATGTTTTGAGTGGGAAGAAACTATTTCCTTTTTTCACTTCACATATCAAAAACGGCTGATGTTGCTAAGGCAGTTGTGCCAAAGTAACCAAGGAATGTGGAGTCTCAGGGGCGAGTTCTGCTTAGACATGGGTATTTTCACGTATGTGATGTAGTGTAACTGATTTTTCCACCCTTCATGCAAAACCTTCATATCTCATCTTCTGTTTCCCATAAGGCCTGGGGGACGTAGAGGTTTGTATTTGAAGCCAATGATTCAATCTGAAGAAGCTCAGATATTAGGAAAAATGAAATTTAGAGCTTCCAATGGCTGTTTTGACAGTTTCAGAATGCATCACACTATTCTTTTTATTTAAGTTTGTAGTGAGGCAAAAGCTGTTGATGCAATACTGTAGATGAATGAAGAAAGAAATTCCAAAACTCGTTGAAGTATACGAAGCAAAAAACATTTTGAATGGAGAACAACGTGGACTTCTTTTCACAATGTCATCTATGAAATTGCTTGTTGAAAAGAGCGATAAATGTGTAGAAGGGAAAATGTCAAAGGCATAAGACTGACTGTTTTTTCTGCATACCATTGTGGAATGGAAGGTGAAATCTAAACTCTTATTGTAATAGATGAATCAGCTCGTCCTAGACCATTCAGAAATCTCATCTCCTTGCCCATTTACTAGAGGTTCAATAAACAGGCCTGGATCACAGGCACCATTGTGAAAAAAATATCTGGGTATGTTTAATGAGAAGATGAAAGCACGAAACAGTAAAGTCTTGCAGTTTCTACTTCAATGCCACTTGACATCCCCAAATTATTTTATCCAACTTCATTGGCCACATTTCTTAACAACGTTCTACAAAGTCATGGAAATTAAGCAACATGAGACAGTAAGCATCATCGATAGGTGACCGTCTAGAAGCCCGCTTACTAACGACACTGAGCCCCTGGCCGAAAGTGTAAAAGGCACTAATTAATTGAGACGAGACAAAACTTGACCCCCCCCAAAAATAAATAAATTAAATATCATAAAATTTGCGGTGTTCCCTCTCAACATGACATCAGTTACACAGCCCCAAGACACAATGTGATTTTTCTCTTCAAGCACTTTTACAGGAAGTAAAAGGCTCTAGTGTTTCAAGTTGTACTGAGTTAGGCAAATTGATAAATATACTGGATAAGCAGGGTGCAAAACAACATCCTTCTTGAGACAATGATGAGATGTTTTCATAAAACTGATTTTAAAGCGTTAGTAACAGTGAAGAAAATAACAATGAAATTTCTGATTTGTGTCAAAAGTGCAAATATTGATTTTAGTGCACATTATATAATACATTTTGATGATGATGTGAAGAGATAGAGATGTACTGTAGGAAGAAAGAGCACAGAATAAAGTCAACAATAACAATGACATGCGAGTAAACGACAGAATAAGAATTAAGACTTTCCAAGAAACCCAAATTGCATTGAACGATTTGGAGGCATTTGCTACAAAAGAAGATTGCCCTGATTTTCTAAAGAAAATTCAAGATGCAAAGACAGTTATCGTTAATGCTGCCCTAAAATCTTTCTGGCAGTTCCACATAGATGAATTCGTAATCTGCCATAAATTAAATCAAAAGTTAACCGTAAAATGCTTGTTTTCTTATTATTGGTTCATTCAAATTTAAAAGGCTAGTTTGAGCCTTTTCTTCACCAACATTTTCTGGACTTCACTGATTATAGGTAAAGGTCATGATATTCACAAGGATCTAAGCAAGTAGCCGAAGGCTAAATCATCATATGAATGAAAATCCTATTGGAATGATTTAAGCATGATTTAAGTCTCAAAATAATATTTTTCAATACAGTTTGTTGTGTCCAGTTTTTTATTTATATGCTTTTAGTATCCTCCTCTAGCGTGTCCTTCCTTCCCACATCCTTCCACACACTTTATTCTACAGTGTTCACAACCTCAAAATATGTAGTTCAGTCCCGATACTCTTAAACCATTCAAACACATTTCTTCATTTGCTTGCTTTGTCATTACACTTGTATTCTGTTCTGGAAGATCATTGGAGATGATGGGATTTTACTAGCTTTCATTCCACAGTCTATGACGATTATGTATTCAGACTCAACAGACTAATCATAGATGGGGTAAAACTATTTCCTTAGTGGTGTATTCCTTATGTCTCTTCATTTGCTGTAAATACTACAAAAATAACTCACGAACGCAAACTCATAATGAAATCGGTAAAGTGCCCCAACAGTGAAATACTTTTTCTTGGAAGCTGTCTTTCCTATGTTCACTATAACTGAATTATCTAGTGTGTATTGGTTATGAATGCAGATTGAGACAGGGATTGTAGTTCACTATAAACAAAAGATCAGTATATACAGAGTCAAATGTAATATTCTTTCATGCTAAGATAACTTAACATGGAATAATAACAATATAAATAAACATATCAAACTAAAATATTTTTTTTCCCAAAATATTTTCCTAGTTTAATCACAAATCAACTTTGGTATATTCTCCAAATTTTAGCATTACAAAGTATTTATTAGGATTACTTTAAATACAACAAATACTGAAGTTAACCCATTTGCTTCCGATTTGTTTCCCGTGTTCACTATTCCTGAACTCGAATTTAAATGGCTCCACTAAACTGAAGTTTTGTAAGTTCTTGAAACGAAAAAGGATTTAAACCAAAGCACAAAACAGAAACCAATATACACTGAATTTCAAGTCATGCTCTAGTGCACAACTATTTGTCAGACAAAAACCATAAGAGACATTTATATTTAGAACACATAATGCTCTCTCTCTTTTGGGTATATAACACCTCCAAAAGCCCTCAATTAAAACCAAAAACTGAAGAAAAAAGCTTTTATCGCACATTTCTCAGATCTCAACATTTTTATAAAGATGCATAGTTGATATTTAGGTTCAGCACTCCCCTCCGGACACAAAAGCACTTAAAGAATAGAAAAAATACAAATCCCAACTCTCCAAATGAATTACTATTTCACTGATCACTAACAAACTATTCTTAGACATAGAAAGTACCAGAAAACTTTCAAAACGGGTACATCAGCATGTACCACAGGTAGGTACATAACAGCCATACAATTTCTTGGAGCTTTTACAAACTAAAAGCACCTGAAGGGAGTAGACTCGCGTATCGTCAACATGTCAGACAAGGCAAAGGCCTCTCTCCACCATGATATGTGAGAGATGTCAAAACAATGGTTTAATATGAATCAATTGCTCAAGTAATCAAGAAATAAATTGCTCAAATCAATTAAATATACAAATGTATTTATTTGTAATTGTAATACTCACTTGTGACTAGACTTGGCCTTATTCCATGAGAAGTAAATTGGAATACAGTAGACATATTAATGAACATTCTTTTTGTTAATGTCCTAAAACCTTTCACTGAAAATACAGGTCCATTGCCAGCTCCCAAATCAAATTCTATCCATCCTTTTTCTGATAACAGCCGTCGCAAAGAAACATTGATAGAACCTGAGCCAGTGCCATTGTGTGTTGACAAATTGCCAGCCATCACAACTGTATCACGTAATGTTAAGGGGGCTTCAATAGACTGCACAAATGACATTCCACTGACTTCAATAAACGGAATTGCTCGTGGTCCCCTAAGGTACAAGAATGTTCAAATTAAAAGAAGTAATTAAGAAAAAGTAATACTGTATGTACTTTAATACAATAAAATGTAGCTACGTACAGTTCATCATAATCAAATTCTTCATCATATCTATTGAATATGTCTGTAGCATTGATATTCACAGTTACACTGCCCTTTGGATTGGTTCTCTGTTGTAATCTTCTTTCGTCCCTTTCTCTGAAATTAAGCACAAATGAAACGATAAGAAATAAAATTTGGACATTCAAATTTAATGAAAAATAATGATCTGCTCAATCTCTATTATGAGAACTAGAGAAAATATTGTCAGAATACAGGCTTTACCAACTTGGCAAAACTTCTGGAATCGACTCCTCCTTAGCCTCCTCAGAAAAAAGTTATTTCAATATGGGTTCAGAAATGCATAAATGTGGAGTTATTAAACAGTTAATCTGCCTAGAGTACGCTCCCACAGTTAAGTAATAATTACAGAATAATACAACCTTTAATTAGTGGTGAATGCAATTCAACACACTCAACACAAATGCACAGTCACACTGATCACTGTTCGAACATATCTGCACAGAAGTTCAAAGAAACCTCTTCTGGCCTGAATAAAGGTGTAATTTAGACTGAATTGATTCTTGGATACAATCAAAAATGTCTAGTACATAGTACTCTCCCTGAAATGTCACCACCAAATACATTAATGAACACTTTGGTTCATCATCAATGACAGGCTAATGCATCTGCAACTTAACTTGTCCCCAAGCACAAAATTCTCACTCTGATAACTGTAAATGTGCACATTTTTAAACCTATATTGTAATGATTTTTTTTCCTTCCATTCCTGTAATTTTGCTTTTAGTGTTGTCATGCCCTCTAAAATATACCGTACCATACTAATCTTACTCCAAACCATAACACATTTAATTTTCAAAAACAAGAATTCAAGATTGTTCATCAATTACAGAATTTTGACAAAAATATTTTTGTTTGTTAACAATTGCATTTTTTTAAAGATAACTTTCTCAGTATTATCAAGAGACCCTTGCAGAACCAGAACAGTCTATACAAACAATGATAAACTAAAATACAGAGGGGAAAAGAACTACCAAAATTGCAAACTATTCTTCACTATACATATTATAAACACTACTTTATAATATTTACTTAGCCCTTTCAAAATTGGAATATTAAACTTTATTTACTAATTGCCAATAGTCGTAACATTTCTCACAATACCTGGCTAATCTTTCATATTCTTCCCGAATTTCCTGTGGAGTTTTGGTCCTTTGAACAATCTCCCATCCTTCAGTCTCAAGTCCACGAATACCAAGACTATCATATATAGCTCTCTGATGAGGGTCGCTCAAAACTATGAGAAAAAGTTTTAAAAAAACAAAACATTAACATTCACTTTTTAAACAATTAAAACACACGTAACTCTTCCCAATATTACCCATCAGTAAGAAATTAACTCTCATTACTATCTTTTTGCACTTTATTTATTACAAATTATTTGGAACCGCAAAGAATACGTATTTATCCATTTCAGAATAAATGCCTGAATAAAAATTAGTCATAGAAAATAATAAACATATTACCTACATCAGAGTAACGTCTACTCAGTTATATCATATTAGATTGCTCAAACTGTCATATAAACAAGTTATTTGGATTTTCTAAATTGCCAATTCCATACTAAAGTTCTTATGATTAGACTAGGCTTCAAATAATCAGCAAACATTACTAACAAGTGATTTCTTGTAAATACGTGGTTGAAACAAAGTAAATGGAATGGTACAATGCATTTTAACCTATTACACAAATAAAGATGCCATCAACAGAGATACAATTTTAATTAAGAGGGATATCCACCAATAATACAATTTTGTAATGAAACTTCTTTTAAAAATTATTAAATTTGAAGTACACAGAAGCCATGAAGGTTATTAAACTTTTAAAAGATGGAATCAAATACCAAGCAGAGCCTGAAAGAGATCGTAAAGCACTCAAAATCGGCTATTAGCACCACTATTTGTTGATGTTTTTTCTTGATACATAATCAGTCAAGCACTGCATGGTGCATTCAGATCTTTATAATGCAGCTTACAGGTTTCTGAACATGCCTTGTAGTCACACTACAATGATAAGAGAAGAAAAAAAAATGCAACTTATCCATGTCAATAATACTACAGGTGTGTGCAAGGGAGGGGAGAGGGATGTGCGACAACATGGTAACAAATAGCCAGCTTAGTGCCCTGCTATGATGACTTTCCATCTCTGCATGACAGTCCACCATGCAGCCTTCGACGTCAAGGTGGCTCTCTACTAATAGATGTGGTGCCTTGTAAAGATTGCATTCCACTTTGGAGGATTAATGAAAGGTTCAATAGAAATGAACCTAAAAAGTATAACTGTATTTGAATTTGAAGAAAGCAGAATAAAATGTTCATGAAATTTTCGAAATCTGTGATTAGAAATTCTATTTCTTTGGAAGAGAGTAGATTTTTTATTGTAATTAAAAGTACTAATAACATACAAATTAAAAGTTAATTTATGTAATATTAAAGTGGATTATAAATGTTTATATTTTTATCTAGTTTTATTAAACAACTTTCAAAATATTCATATTGTGACAAAACTTTATTAGAATATTCTTCTAAACTCTTTACTTGCTGCTCATAAATCTAATAAGAACTGTTGCAGCTCAAATACTTCTCAATCCTTATTTCACAAATCCAACTTTATAAATATTCATATTGTACAAATGTCATATCATCATAAACTAACATTCATAACAACACAAATACTGTATGTATTCAGAAATACAAGTCTTAATGCATATTTTAATAGAATTCTGCAGAGCTCTTTAAGGACCTAATTCTAGAGCCCTGCTTGGGGTCTATGAAAAGAATAATCTGGCCAAGAATGCATATTTTAGAGACCCCAAATTAGAGGCTAAAATTTTATGTGGCAATAATCACTCTAGCAAGACTTTCGAGACTCTAGCTGGCTTGCCTACATCGTAGGTAGAACAAAAATTCAGAGGATATAAAAGATGATTAATACTTGTTTTAAGAAACCTCGAATCCATTTTTTTAATGACTGTTATTGATGATGCAATAACAAGTAAAGTATAACAAGAAAAAAGAGTTCTTACTCACAACGATAAGACTCCCTAAAATCTATTATAATACACACAACAATTAAGTTAGAAACAATAATGGCACAAAAAACATTTTGAAAAACTTAAACCCTGCTTGCAGCAGTACCTTCATAAGCTCTTTTGGTTTTGTTAAACAGATGTTCGGCTTCCTTTTTTTCAATGGGATCCACATGCTTATCCGGGTGGTACACCTTACTTAAACGACGGTAAGCGTTGTTTATCTCATCATTCGTGGCCTGCGAACAGTTTACAAATGATCTTTAATCTAAACTAAACGTTCCATTGGAACGCCGGCTCTGAAGTAGTGATTATTTAAATAAAACTATTTTATCATAAATTCACAACAACAAAAATCTAATACGTATCAGTACTTTACATTTTTTGAAACATTTAGAAAAGTGTAGTAATCCTCTTCTATAACTGTCCCACTTTCATTTTCATCATCCATACTGCAATGTTAAAGTACTTGTTCACCCAAATCTCGTTCGCTCGTTCACTCAACACACCGTCCACAATCACCAGTCACAACTCCGTCCACAGCTTCCCCTTCTCCTTCACAATAGTTCACACCTCAAAAGTTCCACCGTCAGTGGTCATCCCTCACCGCCGTCGATTTCAACAGTAGTTCACATTCTCCTCCCTTCACGCTGGGCCCCACGCTTCTTCTTATGCTGAAATTGCTGATATTTAAAACAGCATGATTTCAGAGTTTCTTGCATATACACGTATTCGTACATACGAGCAACGAACATATCAAGAAGGCGCTGAAATTATCTCATCTGTCAAGCAATACTAGATCAGAAAAGGATCTAGAAGCGATACAATTGGCACAGACTTTCACGTACTATTTAATTTCCTTTCCTCTTTAGTCTGGACTAAATTTTCGTTTTCGCCCCTGCCTCCTCAGAGCTGCCATGTATTGGTCCCTAAAGAACATTTTTTTTTCACATTTCCCAATTTTTCTTCGGATCCCTAATAGTCGAATGGAAATGTGACTAGGAATATTACAAAAAGGGTCGAATACGCAAATTTCCATTGAAAATTTTCTTTGAATCCCTAATAGTTGAATTCAAATGTGACTTAAAGAATATTTCCGATGAGTAAAAACTGACCCAATATGAACATTTTCTTTAAAAAATTTGGAGTCGTTTTTACTTTCTTGCTACCGCTTACACAGTATCCCAGTGTAAGAAATAACGCCATATTGCTCTATTCTTTGTTTTTTTCAAAATTTACAAAACCATTTTTAATTTATCTCTCACGTTAATATTTACATTAACGGCAATTTCTTTACATTAATGTATTTATGAATACACATGCTTTAAAGAATGTCAGATAGTTTTCCGAAAACTCAATAGTTTTCCGTGAAAATGAGCTCAAAATTCCGCTAAAACGTTCACATGCCATTTTCTCAAAAACGGCATCATTTTTTTTCGAACTTTTCTAACAGATATGGCTAATTGCACTGTTTAAGATGACATAGAATCAATTTTGCTGCATTCATTTGTTTTCTTTCCAAAAATTACACAAATGTAATATTTTTGATAGATCTCTAACACCTTTAATATGCAGTAGTGTATTCTTAAGTTCTCGATCGGTCTCCTGCCAAGTGTGGGAGTGTAATGCATGCAAGTGTGTGTGTGTGAATAAGGATGAGGCTAGGACAAGGAAGAGGAAGAAAAGATCGCGCGCGGTCCGTGGCCTGTTTGTTAGGGTACTACTCCGGCATTCGCCTGGTGTTAATCGGAGAAACCACGGAAAACTACCGATCAGAGCAGCAGCCCGTTAATTCCTTCCAGACAGCGAAAGAACTCGACTTAGCAATCTACCTAGTGTCGAAAATTCTGCAACCGCCTGGCCTCGAACCTTAGACCTTCCGGTCAGAGGCACTGCAGTGACATCAATTGATGCCCTGAGCCACATCTTCCGGTCTCTTTCCAGTTAATAGACCAATTCCACAAATAAAACATATGATTCCAAAAGAAATTTCAACTAAGATGTTTATCATTCTTGCATCGATTTATTGCCATCCTCAGCTAATGGAGTTGCTTTTTCTGAAGGAATCGAATGATTCTTCAAAGTAAAAATTATTTCTGTAAAGCTTGGCACACAATTTAATTTTTAATAATGCCGTGAAATGACCAAAACTCTTCCAATTTTTAATAATGCGAACAACTTTTCAAATGAATAAAATACTTTGAGTAAGAAAAAAAAACTTTTATATATGCAGTGCGCAGGTATTCTAGGACCAAAGTAAACTATGCGTTTCATTTAGATGAAAAATACTTATGTTACAAAAACAATGTCTTGGTTGTATCGTTTTGAAGGTTTGCTTCTCATAACCCCCATGCTGCTTCATTTTGGCCTTCAGGGCACATGACCATGAAGCTCTCAATGTTTTATTTTTAATGATGCATAAATATATAGTCTTTGTATAGTAAGCCAAAAGAACTGAAAGAAAAAATTTAGATGGGAAATACCCATAACTCTTGTTACATACGAACACGCAACACGTCTATCAGCACCTGCAAGGGAACGAGTGCCGGTTCACCCAATGTTAAAAGGCGGGGGACTAAGTTTGTTTCCTCAGTCACGGACCTGGTGCAGATAGCGCAGCTGTTGCGTTTTGGCGCGCATTTTCAAAGTAAAGTTGTGCGAAATCCTGGTTGTGGTGCGTATGGTATGATTTACTACAAAGTATTAATTGAATTATTTGCAGAAGATGGGTAAATGTTCCGTAAGAGAGTGCTCAGCCTCTTAGAGGATGCCCTTTCATAAGCTCCCCAGAAATCAACTGATGCGTGAACGATGGTTGAAAAACATAAATCGCCAAGATTTTTTGGTAAATTGTA
Source organism: Gryllus bimaculatus (assembly GCA_017312745.1). Lineage (NCBI taxonomy): Eukaryota > Metazoa > Arthropoda > Insecta > Orthoptera > Gryllidae > Gryllus > Gryllus bimaculatus. The sequence continues at coordinate 1,230,817 of BOPP01000286.1, forward strand.
TAAAATATTATAAAAGTTAATAAAATTGTATGTTCTAATAAAATTAATCAAATATACACACTTTGATGCAATTGGTGCAACAGAAACTAACTTCTACAGAAGAGATTTTTTTATTGTAGAAAATTTAGAATCTGCCCAATAAGTAGGGATCTGTAGACCATTAAATAATTTCTTGGTTACATATAACAATTTTTAATGAATATTTAACGTGAATACATAGATGAAAACGGGAAAAATAGTATAAATGTCTCATTATTTTGTAAATTCGTATTAGTAATAGGAAACAAAAATGAAAATTGGTCCAGTTTTCTAACTGTTGGAATGTTGATACTTGTTCAATTATTTGATAACAATTTGTTTAAATTAAAATCTTCAATTATCTTACGTCCTGACCTTGGAACACCATCATTTTGGATTTCTTCATGAATTGTATCTACAGAGAAACAACAAAAGAACAAAAAGTTGAATAGACTCAAGACAGGGCTGAAATTTATTAAGAGACAAGGAAGATTCCTAAAGACTCCTCCGAAACACAAACCATTGGGACAGGGTGATAAAGGAAACAGATGGAAAAGCAGGAAACTTCTAGAATATTAATATTATTCTTGTGATACTTGTCAGCTTAAACAGAAACATACCTCTTATCCTGCTGTAGATTATTATTATTATTATGATGATGATGAATTTCAATGCTAATTTTTGTTTTGTGAATATTAATTTATAGACATGTTTATAAATAAAATGATGTATCATTGTTGTGTTTATAAGTAGTGTAATTATAATATACGACTATGTTGAAAATTAGCATTATACAAAACTAACAGAATAATTCAATTTATGATGAACAAATAAACAAAACTGCCATTATTTCACTCAGTGTTTAGTGAATTACTCATTTATAAAATGATTTTAATTTAATTAATGGAAAATAAGACTTTAAAAATTAGAAATATTTACATATTGATTGTCTTACAATGAATGTATTGGAACCTATTCTAATTAACATTGACTTCAGATCATGTTAATTGATTAAATCCAAGTCTATTCGTAAATAACTACTACAAGTTATTTATTGTCATTTCATAAGCATTTTAATTTTAATGTATATTACATTGTATTTTTTTCTCGAAATTGTTCAATGATGTGAAAAGTTTATAAGAAATATATATATTCTTTATATAAACTGTGTAATTGATTTAAGTCTTTATCTGTATAACTTCTTTTTTCAAATATTTTCACATATTACAAATAATAAATATTAACTTAAGTCACTGATTTTTTGAAAAATTATCATTTGATTTAAATCATACCAGCCTTAATTTTTGATGACATCTTTTAGGTGAAAATAGAATTGTAATTTTGATACAATATTAATCATTGGTTCAGCAACTATTTCCTATAAACCATGAAATTAAGATTGCAAACCATCATATAAGACAGCACTTGAGAGGGACACCTATCACACTAGTTGATCTTGGCAGCCTTCTCAAGAAAACATTTAACTCGGCATGGTCTCCACATGAACCAGATATGAAAACAAAAACTAGGAGCCATGCTCATCTCGCACCTACTGCGTAACCCTGCCCCTGTTATCTCACACCATCTTCCCACCCATTCTTTCTGCCTCTCCATCCACAACCCTCTTACACACTCCGCATCTTTCACCACCATTCAGTCTTACTCTTACCCCCACCAGTTTCCTTTTCCTACTCCACACCTCTCTGCCCACTCCACATCCCTCACCTGCCCCCAGTTCTCCTTTACCTATGCCAGTTCCTACTCCTACACCTCTCCTGCCCACTTCCACTTCTTTCCAAACCATCTCCTAGCCTTTCTTCTCCTCTTCAGCCCTTCACCTACTTCCACACTTCCTACTCCCCGTCCCATTCTGTACATATAACTTCCGCTGCAACTTGAAAACCCACTCCTCGCTGAATAAACCGTTAGCATCAAAACATCCAGGAAAGCAGACAATACACAAAAATAAAAACATTATTTTCACATTCTTCAGTCACTGAAAAATATTAAACTCGACTGATATAGAATATTACTTGAGGAGAAACTCAACCACATTTCCAGTATTGTGCTTCACAGAACACTGGCTAACTAAAGATCAATTAGATAAACACATAAACTACCAGATTTCTCTCTAGCCATCAGGTCTATGTCGAAAATATTAACAACACGCACATTCATGCAACTATGGTGGGACATTGCATTTTCATTTAAAATACAATTAGTTTTGTACCCTACACAATATCACTCATCTTGTAAAAGAGAAAGACTTTTGAATACCCAGTTCCACGACTTTAACAACAATAAACACATGAGTCTTATGCACATATCGCAGCCCTGCGTGGAAATTTGAAAACCTTTTTAAAAAATCTGAAAGTTATTCTAAACAAACTTCAAAAACGCAGACAATATAAAACTATTCTTTGTGGCGACTTTCAATATAAATGCCTCAACACAATCCAAGTAATGAAAATCTATTTAAAGACCTACTAAGAATCATACAATTTTACAAAACAACCATAAATACACCAACACCAATTACCAAAAAATAGTAGCAGGCTATAGATCAAATATAATAACAGATGTAAATAACATTGTTTTTCTGTTGCTACATTTAACACAGGTCTTCCAGTGACCACACTGTCCAGATTCTAAACACTTCAAACAGAAACAAAAACCGCGGAAACCAGGACAAATTACAAATAATCCGTAACTATTCCAAGGAAACATTATAAAATTTGAAAACTTACTCAGAATTTGATAACTGGAATGAAGCTATATATAGCAATGATACAAATTATAAGTTTAACTCATTCATAAATATCTATACTTAAGACATTTCAATGTCATTTTCCCTCAAAAAACTCAAAAAGATCCCAAAATTAAGGAAAACTAAATGTCATGGATTACCACAGGCATCAAATGTCATGTGAAAGAAAGACGCAACATGTATAAATACTAACAAATAACAAATGTAACTCAAACTTCATTTCAATATACAAAATATATAATTCGATCCTAAAAAAAGTAATCAAGCAAAATTATAACAAATGATAGTGTACATTGCAAAATGACAATAATAAAAATCAAAAAGCTTTATGTGGACATTATTAAAAAGACTACAGCACCAAACTAATAATAACAAAAAAAACATTAGAGCTCCACTACAAAAACGAAACTGTACAAGACCCACAGAAATAGCTGATATAGTTCAATGAACACTTTTCACCAAATTATGTAATAAGTTAATCTCTCTAACACTCTCTGTACAATAAAACACACCAACACAACATTAATATTACAGAAAATTGTAAATTCCGAGTATTTTTATATATGAAAACCACCCACTCTAGAAATTATTTATAATTCATTGGACAAATCGGAGAATAAATTAATCAGCAGGCATGGGACAACAATTCCAGATTTTCTTATTAAACACAGTGCTGCCACAGTATAGTGCAACCACTCTCCTCATATTCTGCAATTACCTCTCTAACAATCTAGAGATTCCCAGATATATTCAAAACAGCAAGAAATTAAACCATGTTTAAAAGCGCAATAGTTATGATCAATGAACTACAGACCTATCTCCCTGTTATCAGGATTTTCAAAAATTCTGGAAAGGCTTTTCAATGATAGACTCAAACAGTTTCTCAATGCAAATAATGTCCTTACAAATGCACAACATGGCTTCAGGAGTAATAGATCCACAGACACAGCCATCTTCTCCTTTTTAAATGACATACTTGTTGCACTAAATCAGAAGGAAATTCCCATTAGCCTCTTTTCTTAGATTTTGTCAAAAGCTTTGACATCATTGACCATCAATATTACTTTTAAGAAAACTAGAAATGCTAGGGATTCGGGCATTGCAGCGCCAATGATCCAATCATATTTTATCAAACCGTAGCCAAATAGTTGCCCTCCAACACACTAAAGAAAACAAAAATCCTCATACTGACTCCTGCCGCTCAATAATAAATTGTGGAGTACCGCAAGGATCCAACCTTGGCCAAATACTATTCCTTATATACATAAATGACATGCCTTTGGCTTAAGGAACAACAAAAATAATTTTGTTTGCAGATGATCACAAACATAATCATCAAAGCAGAAACACAACAATCATTTGAAAAAGAAACTTACAAAACTTTGCAAGCACTTAGTAAAATGGTTTTAAGACACACAAATCATTCATAAAAACATCCAAGCCAAGACAGCTCCTCTAAATTTCATGAATCCCCGATCTAAAGAAAACTCTCCACAGCATTTGCTCATAAACAATAATCCCTGTAATGATATTCATGAAAAACTTACCTTCCTGCGAACTAACAATCCAAGAAAACCTAAAATGGAACACTCACATCTCACAACTTTTAACAAGAAGCTCAGCAAATCTTAGCTATGCCCTATACACCCTCAGGTTCAAGCTCCACACATTGAGACACT
>BOPP01000287.1:8617-54182 GCA_017312745.1 Gryllus bimaculatus
TAGCGGCGATTCCAGGGACGGCACAAGAGGCGGGGAGGTGACGGGGCGGGTAGTTGGGCAGACAGGGATGGCGAAGCACGCGAGAGAGTTAGGAGAGGCGCGGCGATGTAGTGGAGAGCGCAGCGGGTGCGGCATGATTGGCAAGGGCTGCGGAGGTGGTAGATGCGGCGGGAGTGGAGGAGAAATCGTGGCCTGAGGAGGCAGCACAGAGTTACGGAGGCTACGTGGAAGGTGGGAATATGAGGGATATGTAGGGGGGGGTGACAGGGCATCGAAGAGGAGTAGGCGGTGGGAGCGTCTGAGTCGCAAGGGTTTTGCGGGCGTTTGGGACGTGGAGACCGTGCGGGCGAGGAGGGTGGTGTTAGTGCCGACGGGGGTGGAGATTTCGGGACGGTGGGAGCGACAGGGTCTGCAAGTCCGGCGGTTTGTGCGTGGAAGGCGGGAAAATGAGGATTGTGGGAGAGGTGGGAGTGACAGGTCTTTGAAAAGTCATGGCCGACAACGGCCATGTTGGGTTGGGACATCGAGACCCGCGCGGGTGAAGTTACGTGGCGACGGGGAGGGTGTGGAGATTTGGGGCGGCGCGGGGGGCTGCCGTAGATCCGCGGGGGGCGAGCGAGAGGGGGTTTTACGAGCCCTGACGCGAAGGGAGCGAGGGCGAAGGGCTGCCGCAATCCGACGCTTAGGATGCAAGGCGGCCGCGCGGGAGGGGGCGGCGTCCCACGTCCCAGACCGTTCTGCGCGAATATGTCCAAATAAAGCGGGGGAGGGAGGGAGGGGGAGGGAATGAGGGGCGGTTGAAGTGTTCTCATAGTCCAGGGCCACCGCGCCCTGCAAACCAATGAGCTCTGTCGTTTAAGATGGCGGGGAGGATTTGACAAGGGGACTTAGATGAACCGATGCGTTTGGTACGTTTTTAATTATCTCTTCCATATGTGTGAACGTTCAGAACTTGATTCTTTTCTTACTTTCTTCTATTGTTCCTGTGTTTGTGCTGTTCATTAAATAATGAACTGTTAGTGTTGGATGGAGAAAGTAAATTAAAACTTGTTTTTGCTAATTAACTTCAATACACTGTAAATGTCCTACGAGGCCTCCAAGCCCCTAGGTTAGTTACATAATGTTTTGAAGTAAAGTTTTTCACCTTGCGCTTCTGAATATGTAAGTTCACGCTGAATAGTTATATTTATCGTTTAGTACCGTGTGAAAGGGAAATCTCGAAAAGAAGTTGTGTAGGTGAATAAAGATCTCATCCGAAGTCAAACGTTGGTGTCGAGAAGGAAAAATGAAGGTAACAGAATACGTGACATGTAAAATGAATAACTGAATTATTCAATTGTCTCTCTCTCTCTCTCTCTCTCTCTCTCTCTCTCTCTCTCTCTCTCTATATATATATATATATATATATATATATATATCGGCATTTGAGTAAAGAATTTTATGTCTCACTATTGGCGTTTTTGTATCTTTACAAAGAAAATAGATCTAATGGTAAAGGATTGGGTAAGAATATTGAACAGCAACGAAGCAATGCAATAACAATATAGCAATTGCAATAACAATGCAGCAACGGCATAGCAAGATTTGTTATTGGATTTAATAACGTCTCTAATAATCTTTTTCGGGAAAAGATGACTGAGTTTGTTCAGGCTTGTTCTTTTGCACGGTTTGCTCAAATTTTTCTTTTTGAATTAGAATTAGAATTTAAATAATACGAGTTTGTGTTAATTTGTCGTGTTGAGCAATACAACTTATGAGTTGTGGAACATCGACGCCATTAATGGTTCAGTTATTGATAAAGTTCCCCAAGACAACAAATACATCGTAAAAGTCGATAACAACAGTAGGTTTTTAATATGAAAATATCTGCCATGAGAGGTTCTTCTCGTCACTATCTGCCTTCAGTTGAAACTACACGCGTTTTTAAGTTTTAGTATTTTCTTTGCTTTCACGGTATTAGAAAGGTCAATTGCTACAATTAGAATGAGTTCTAGAAATCTTAATCTTGGCACTTTTTGTATTGGAATATTGTTATTTTTATGTGCGTCTGCTATTTATAGTTTGGTTAAATTGATGTGGAAGTTTCTTATTATCACTGGCATTCTTTTTACAGCTAGATCTACATACTTCATAAATTCTATTTTTTTACATTTTAACTTTTTTCAACATTTTTGTAGTCATTGGATTTTTTAAAAATCCTTTTTTATCTAAATAATATACTGGGAAAGAACTTTCACAGAAATTTAATTAATACAATCACTTCTGGACAGTCGAATGTGCTATATAAATTAACGGATTGGACACATTGTGCTTCAGAATATTGATGTATAGCCTGCACAGGTAGTTGTGAGACTAGATTATCATCTTTAGAAAGAACACTAAAGCGGTTGTTTAAAGGTTTAAAAGATAAAAATATATTCCTGTTGAACCTCTTTGGAGTCTGTAACTTTCCTGTGAAGAAGAATATGCATTTATCTTGCATTTATTTGCAGTGAACTCTTATTGAGGAGCAGCCTGCGATGTTGTAGTAGCTTTGACAGTGAGCACTGATGATATCGGTGTCGAAATTGTTGTAGCATACGAATTGGAAGACCTCAGTGGTTTTGTTTCTTGTTCCTGTATTTGTAGGTACTGTATCATAGAACGTGCGAACTGTTTTGGCTCACAGTTAACTGAACATCTGTGACACTGGTTGCGTCACCTCTCTTCACATCGCAATTTCCATCTCCGCGGTTCCTCCCGTTACCGGCCTCGCAGCTTCGCACTTAGTACCTTCTCATCTCGTAGCTCAACTCTTCATATATTTCTACTTCGCAGTTCCCCGCCACTCCGGTTCCCATCTGTTCGATCCCCACCTCCTTGGTTTCTGGTTCCCTTCCCCGCCTCTCCAATCTCTGCATCCTAAGTCTCCGCCACCCCGGTTCCCGCCTTCGCGATGGATGCCTCCTGCCTCCCCGGACCCTGCCTCACTGGTTCCTGGCTCACTGGTTCCTGCCTCATTGATCCCCGCCTCCTCAGTCCCTGCATTCCTGGTCCCCACATCCCCAGTCCCCGCCACCTCGGTCTCCACCTCCTGAATCCCCACCTTTCTGGTGCGTGCCTCCTTTGTAACTGCCTCCCCGGTCACAACTTCTCTTATCACGGTTCCCTCCTAACTAGTGCCCATCCCCGGTTCCTGCCTCTCCAGACCCCGCCCCCGGTCGTCTTCACTTCGGTCCCCGCCTCCTCGATCCCCGCGTGGCCGGTTTTTGCCCCTTTCCTCCTTGTTTCCCCGGTCTCCATCTCTCCGTTTCCTATCACGGTCCCGGCCTCATCGATTCCCATTCCTGGATCCTGCCTCCCCAAACCCGGTCTCTCCGGTCCCTGCCTCCCCGGTCCCTGCCTCCCCGGTATCTGCCTCTCCAGTTTCTGCCTCATTGGTCCCTTGCTTCCCTTGTCCCCGATTCTTTGGTCTCCACCTTCGCCCTCCCGTCCTCCCCGCTCCCCATTCCCGTTTCCCCGATACCCGTGTTCTTGGCTACCGCTTTCTCGATCCCCGCCTCGTCTGTTCTCGCCGCTCCCGGACCCCTCGCACCGTTCCTCTCCTATCCCCGCGTTGTCGTTCCCCGCAGCCCCTCACCTCACGGGTCCGCGCCTCGCTCTTTCCTGCGTCGCCGCTCCCCGCCACGCGGCGCCGCCCCGCCCATCCGTCTTGCTGCCCGCGCCAGGGCACTGGCCGCGACAGAGCCATTGGGACCCTCCCCGCCCCCACTCCAGCCCTCGCCCCGCCCTCGCCACCCGGAAGAGCCCTCGCCTTAATTGATTTCTAGCGGCGGCTGCGGCCCGGCACGTGTGGCGCACGGATGACTCCTCTGGGTTTACACAACGCAAAGATATTGCGTGCGTCCGGCATTTCTGAGGTCCTCACAGTGCGTAGCACTGGGACGGCAACCTCCTGGCTCGCTAACAGTGACAAACTGAACAGGGGCTGCCGTAACGATAATTTCGGAACATTTGATGTACCGAGGCAGCCGCGAGTTGTAGTAAGGTCAGGTCATGAGCAGCTCTGGGTTTATTTTCTAAACATCATGAGCAAGCAATAAGAAGAAACGTTTAAGAGACAATTAGGGATCTGACTAGTAGACTAAGGACCTGCACAGGAAGCATTTACTTCCAAAAATCATATTAGAGATAGATTCATCCAAAGCCTCAACTATCTTATTTTCGACAAGGTCTTGGAAATGCTGCGACAAACCAAAGCGGTATGGTTTTTCTGGCTCATATATGAGAGAATATATCCAGCATGCATAGAATGTAATTGCCCTTTTAAAATTGGGTGGCTAGTGCATTCTGTAAATATATGATATCTATGGGCATTAAGTACTATGTAATGGACTTTCAAAGCGACGCTTTCATCTCTAGTAGTTCTCGTCCAAACAATCTGTGCTCTCCTGATTCCCATATCTGCTGGGACGACTGAGTTGTTGCGGCCTTGCTCATTAGGGGAACTTGGCTACGAGTCTGCCCTGTGGCTGATTTTTGCCACTTGATACATAAATGTAGGTCGATTTCAGCCGCTAATTGGAATACTGAAGAGTGGCTGCTCAGATCTATAATTTTCTGATTTTTACTAGTTAGAGACTAATGCTGAACAATACGTGTATCCTAAAACTCGGGACACAGGCCACGCGCGATCTTCCTTCCCTACCAAAGTGTCCCCACTTCCCCTGCACCTACACTTTCATGCAATATATTATAGCACGCTTTTTGTTGTATTTGAACACAGAGATGGTTTGCCGTAACATTCCACTTGATGGATGGTGGTCATGACTAGTATTGGTGGTTGAAAAGATGAATAGAATTGAATGATTGTGGATGAAATTACCGCTAAATCGGTATAATTAATCGGGATTCAGTCTTATGACAAGTTGTAACGATTTGAGACCACGTGGGGAAAAAAATTTAGCTCTTACAAAACCCTATTCTTCTACCTGTCTCCCCACCGCTATACGTCAACACTGAAGATCGTTGAAATATACTTAAAAATGATTTCTAATTTAAATAGATTTAAGTGATGACACTACACTGTATTCTTCCAATAATAAGAACTTCGTATTTATGAATGCTTTTTCCTTTGTTGCTGACACACAGGGAAGAACATTTACGTAAAATGTTGACGAGCTTTGACAGAAACTAACTGCGCAATTCCAGTCATGCGTCAATATTCGTTATTAATTCACTTCTTCAAATTCATTGCATGGTTGCTGGGAAAATATTGACGGACACAAACGTATGAAATCAATAAGTCACATTTTGTCCTGAAATAAATGTTTCTTTTTGGTCTTGTTGGATGTGACGGCAATGTGGCAAAGTTCCCATTCCGGACAATATTGTGGACGTCTAAAGTTTGGTGAGGGCAAGGAGAATACTTGCTCAAAAATGTACGATGAACCATTAAAACATAAATGAGGATTTGTATTGGTGTTGATGTGTTTGCGATTATATTTTTAAATAATATGAACTTTTCTTTCATCATTGTCAGAAACATCAATACTTTATAAACTAAAGAGAAAGGAACACAATTGTGCCACAATTTATTACGTTCGTAACAAATGCTTAATATAATTTTATTGTTAAAATCAATACTAGGTATTCTTCACGTATTGTATATGGCGGGACATATTTATGACATGAGTATGTTCAAATCTTCTTTTATTCCTGCTTAGCTTCTAAGTGTATAAGTTGGAGGAAACTGCAGTTGTAAAATACATGGTGAATGGTTTGCACCGAAGTTGTCATGGCACATGCTGCGAATTTCTAATAGTGTTCCTGATTTTGAGTATCAAAAATGCTCATTTAACAATCGGTTGGCACTTGGAAGCGCTCCGGAGGTATAAAAACCAAAAAGAAGTGATCAATTTCAAAAAGATACGAGATACCTTCAGTAATAGCCCTAGGACAAGATGACAGACTGCCTGCAAAGTTCTGAAAATATAACTCGAACATAAATGGGCTGCAATTTAAAACAAGACTGTGAATTTTCACTTGCCTAATGGGTCTTTCCCGTGGTAAGTTTTAGGGTGACGGGGATATTCAAATCCGAGCGAACTGAGTAAACGCCGGGGAGTGTGAAAGCGGTTGGGACGCGGTGGTGGTTTGTTTGAAGAAGACGGCAGGGACGATAGCACATGGGCCGGTGGAAGCAACGGGTTAGATTGATTGACGTTTTGTAGAACATAAATTGCTGTGGTTATTGGTCCCGTTAGTGTAGTGAATGTTTCATTCCAAAAGGTGGCGGTGTTTTTCCCGCTGGATAGCGCGATCCAGCGGTTGGAAATGATGGAGAAAGGGACACCATTAAATCAATTGATTGATTTGATCAATTGATTGATGATACATCCGGGTGCGTCAACTACTCAGGTCATTAGTCCCGTAGATATGATGCATGTTTCGCTCGGTAGGAGGTGATGGTAATCTTGCCCCGCTGGATGATATCAGACGCCGACTTACCATTGGCTCAACGTGGTTTCTCCCACCAGGTGTTTTCTTAAAACAGGTATCTCCCACTAGCAGGTCATCGCCCCCAGCCGCGACAAGCTCTAAGCTCCCGACCGGTCTCCCAGCATGTGTGGTAGTGTAGTCTATGTACGTATAAGTGTATGTAAGGGTAAGGATAGGAAAGGAAGAGGAGGGAAAGATCGCGCGAGAGTGGCTCCCATGGTTAGGGTACTGCATGCACCTGGTGTTGAAGACTGCATGCACCCGGAGAAACTACGGAAAACTACCGATTAGAGTAGCCGGATGCCAAATTCCTCTCTAGACAGCGACGGAATTCGACCTAGATGACAAGGTACTGTTGAAAACCCGAGACTTCCCGGTCAGAGGCCCCGCAGTGACATCAGTTGATGCCCTGAGCCACCCCTCTCAGTACGCGGATGGTGATAGTTACGAGGAAGGCGAACGCGGCGGGGGGGGTGTAGCCAACGGAGGCGGTAAAAGCGACGGAGGAGGCGGCGAGGGCCGAGAAACAAGAAGACGGAGAGCGGGTGTTTACCGCAGAGAGCCCTGGCCGTTGTGAGCGTTGATGGATGGACGGAGGCCGTCCCAATGGGCGGTTCGCCCCGCCCCTCCCCTCCCCTCCCCACCCCTCCCCGCGTCGCCACCGCTCCGCAAGCGACTCGCGCGGAACGATGCCGTCCAAATGCGCTGAAAGACGGCGGCGCGGCCAGGTCGCAGCTCGAGCGAGGAATTGGGCGGGCGAGAGAGCGGACGGACGGACGAAGGCGACGAGGAGGCAAGCAAGAGGACAGAAAAGCGGATGGGGCGCTGAGGGAAACCCACTGGGCTAGCTCAAGGCCATCAACTGTTGCCACGTCTCTGGCGGGGAGGTCTGAATTCCAACGGTGGTTGCGTTTTGAGTCTAGTTAGATCGAATTTAGTTGCTTTCTGGAGGAGAGTTCTAGCGGACGGGTTCTCGATCAGTATTTTCCAGTCCTTAATACCAGGCGAATGCCAGAGCACCCTTAACACACGAGCCTTGGTCCGCGCAGGAACTTCCATTCCCAATCCTTGACATCTCCTCTTCTCTCCTTAAACAAACTTACACTAACATGCACTACACTTCCACGCAGCCCATAACGCTTGCCCGGTTATAGCGGTTCCCCACTGAGTGAAGGTACCTAGAGTGGAAACCCCTGGAGGCCGAGGTGTTAGTCAACGGTTGGATTTCTTGCTCCATCTGTTTAGGATCATTCCTAACTTCCGCAATATAACATGCACTGTGCTTACATGAGAAATGGCCATTGTAAGAGACGGCCAGAGGACGGATGGGCGTGTGGGAGGGTAGGTGAAAGATATGTGCTCGGGTACAGACGGGTGCGGAAAGCGGATGGATTGTCGAAGTGTGCGCGATTGGTCGATAGGCGAAGGGGAGAGAGGGTGGATGTGCTAGAGGGTGAGCTGAAGAGTGAAGGGAAGCGAAAGTGGACGAGAAAGTGGGTGTGCAAGAGAGTGGGTGGGGAAGACAGTGTGTGGGGAAGATAGCGGGTGGAGAAAAGAGCGGGTGGGGAAGATGGCGGTTGGCAAGAGAGCGGGTAGGCAAGGAAGCAAGTGGGCAAGGAAACAGGTGGGCAAGAGAGTGGGTGGGCTGGCGAGGTGGTTGGAGGGCGTGGACCTGTTGAAACGTGTATTGATTCGGGAGAGCATGCGTCATATATTTTATTTATAAGGCTGGTAGTCACAACTGTCAAACTATATTTGATTTCTCGAAAGTAGTAAATATATCTCAAGAGTGAAGATATCAACACTTTATTTACACAATAAATTATTATTAGGTTTTCCACGGTCGAATTCTGAAATTATCGGAAAAAATAATTTATTGCTCGTCAATTATAAATTTCTCAGTGAATTAGTTACTCTTCTACTTGACAAAGTAATTCATGCACGTAAAATACGTATTAAAAAGGTGTTATTATTGTTATTATTAATATTACGCCTAATTAATTTGCAATTTTGCCCGAAAATACTTCATTACAAAATTATTTATTAAACAGTCCAGTTGTAAAGAATACAATGCAGATCATTTCAACACAATTTATTATTTTTACTATTATCATCAGAATAATTATTATTTAATTATTGGTTTTGTGTAAACAATATTCATGATTCCTTTACACCCTCACAATAACTCACAACATCATGTGACCTGAAGAATGTTTCAGTCTATAGATAGTAGTGGCCACCACAGAACCAATCCCCCCAAACACGCCTTGATTCCCAGTGACGACTCGAGGCAAAGGAATTCGTCTGCTGTGAGAAAGGCCTCTTCTTCGTGGCGTCCCTAAGGAAAGCAGCCCTCGCTTCTTTCGCAGGCGGTGACATTTGGGCGACATTTGCCCCAGGGCAGGTTGGCGACGAGCCACCACGCCCTGCCGCCCGAGCATTAGCTCCCAGACGCTCTCCAGGTGCACTGCAAGCGGCTCGGGGGAGAATGATTTCATCACCAAACCAAACACGATATGATATCTCAAGATACATTCAATACATGTTATTCATGAAGTGAACTTTTACATAAGTTTTTTAGACCGTTCCTTCAGAAAGAAGTGTATTCTTTTTCATGTTGTAAAGGCTCAGTATATAAAATAAACACACTTACCATGTTAAATAATTAGCAAGCACCGCCTAAAACGCGAGGAAACTAAGTATATTTCTTACCCTACTTCTCTATTAAACCTTTTAATTTCTTTCACTAGTACGAAAATAAATTAAACAATTTACATTTATAATGAAACTACATATAAAACAATTAATAAATAAATAATAACATTAATAGTTACAAGTGAATTAAGTAATTACCGCAATTAATAAATATAATTGTTCTTGTTGTGTTTCACAAGATTGGTTAATGGTTTTCAGAACATCTTTCCCAAATTCCATAAAAGCATTCCCAAAATTCTCAGGTTAAAAACGGGAGTAAATCTGGAATAAAACATATTTACTGAAATTCAATGTTTTATTACGCAAGGCTACAGACCTTTCAACATTTTCAAGGAAATGGCTCCCATGTCTCTCGTTTGTGCATCACCTGTTAATAAGGAACAACCGCGTTTTCACTAAAAAGACACCCATTTTTAGATGTGCGTCGCCTTTACCTGGCGCGACGTGCCCAGCTGCGGACAGTTTTGTCGGCTGGAAGCACAAAAGAAATTCGACGCTCTGGCGCTGGCGTTCCTTCGGTTATTTGATTTCGGATTTATCGACCGCCGGCCCGCGTCACGCCCGACATGTTAGTCGTGCGGGTAATCGCCATAAAGCGGGCCGTTCTGTCGTTCGGACGAATGGCCGAGCAATTACATCACCTTTCGCTGAACAAATCGGCGCTCACTCGAATGAAAACAATTGAGGGAAACCACATGTTCGATATTTTTCAATTGTCGTGGTTGGCCCTCTCCGGCGCGCCAACCGTTTCGCGCGCTGGCACCGCCCGTGCCCACGTCCGGCCGGGGGCTGGCGAAAGACATTTACCCCCTCCCCTGTCATATTACATGTTTCGGGGACCCATGCCTCATTTCGCTTGCGCCGTCCTCATCACGACTACATCGCTGCCATTTTGCGGGCGAGGTTTTTTTTCCCATCTATTATCGTATATCGTTGCGTGTTTGTTACGATTTTTACGGATTTTGCTCGTGTTTTGATGTCGAATTAAACCTTGTAAATCTAATACAATACATTTTTTCTTTAACAATTTAATGCGTTAAACGGGCGGACATCGTGTTATTTTCCTCACAGTTATGTAGCTTTTAATGGAAACGAGGCACGATAAAATATATGATCATGTGATAAACGCTTCGGATTATATTCAATATCAAATAAACAAACGTTCCATATATTTCTGTTTTAATTGCTTCGCGAGATAGCATAGAGACGTTGCTGTAGAACATGCAAAACATTGGGTGTTCAGAATAAGTGTTACAAACTTCTAGGGCATGTAGAGATCACTTTAATGTAGTCGGATTTTGTCAATGAACATTCGATAAAAAATTTCAAAATCAAACTTACAAAAGTAATACTTTATAAGTTGCGCTCCTGATTAGTTAGCAGCTACTTCTGCACTGCTCTGCAAGAACTCTCTTGGGGCACCCTGCCAATTTACGAAGACAATATAATTTTTCTTTGTCCACAAAATTCTTCGAAGTGGCTGCCATTAACCGACGCATGCCAATGCTATTCGGGTAAACGGAGAACGTTAATAGGGTGGAGGTCATAGCCAAAATCCATAAAAAATTGCAATGTTGTAGAATAAAAATGCTACATTTTTACGACCTATTGATACGTGTACTTAGCAATATATTAAAAGCACATTTGACTTTAAATACTTTCATTTTTTGAGGTGTAGCAAAAAAAATATTTTGTACAGTCTGCGGGGTCACTCAAGATTCTGCGGTATCATCCTATCTGCGGGGTCACAGATGACAATGTACATTATTTGAAGAACTACTTCAACATTTATAATGTTTCTCTGTTTGCACAATTGTCATCTTCATCGACAGATACTAAAACAAGATAGCAACATGTTTATGGATATGCCTTGTTATTAGGCAACGCCTGAGTTTCCACAAAGCTATTAGTCATGGCAACAGTTTCAATGTTTTTCTAAATATTAGAAACTCTTGAAAGGCGCAACTACCACTTAGGTTCAAGTAAGGTTATGTTAACAAAAGCCTTTCCTGACTCAAAGATTTTTTAAAATGCTGGTGTTTATCGGTGACCGCACGGTTGTTTACGTTACTTTTGATGAATGCGGGAGAAAAGTTATGCAACTTTGCACGCGCCTTCTGAAAAATGCCTGATATATTCAAGGCTCAGTGGAATTCGGTTGAGTTTCTGCCCGCGAAGTTTTCATCAGTCCCCCCCTTATGTTAGAAATACAAGATACTTTGATGCCTAAAGTAAAATCTAGAAGTTGCTTATCTGCCGAGCTCGGACATCAAGTAACGGAACCACCTTTACCTATTAGACAGCCGTCGAATATCTTACTACACATGCAACTACACTGGTACTCTCTAACGGATGCGGAGACGTGTTTCGGTTCCTTATCGTTTTGTTGTCAACATGAGATAACTCACAGCAAGTGGCACATCCTCCAGGAGGGAAGGCAGCTGTCTAAGTGATATATAGTTCGTAGGTGCGTTGATGTGTGGCCCAGTCAACTAATCAACGCTGTTTTCTTACCACCTTTTAAAATATGAAACTCACCTGTTGTCCCGGGATAGAAGTCCTGTTATGAATTTTAAAGCATAAAACGAACGTGACGTTTAACATGTTAGAGTTCGAAAATGCGGCCTCGCTATTGAAGATTACTTCTTGAGAAAACTTCAAATTTAAGTAGGCTGCAAAAATACTTGCTGTGCTACACACATGATGTAAAGTGTTCTGGGCACAATATGAGTTGTCTACCGATTATAAATGTCACGAATGTCACATGTGTAATCAGATTTTCCACCGCGAGTTCATTGATAAAAAGTTTCGTTGTATACTTATTTTCTCTCACAAATAAAATGTCATAAATTCTTTGAACTAAGAACTATAGGAGAGTTGCCTAACATGTCAATATTTATTTCAAAAATATTGAAACATCACAAGTGATCCGAGAATTTAGGACATTTAAAAGAAGGACAGTAACCATAGAACTGAAAAACTCAAAATAATTAGTGGATGATTTGAAGAACGAAATACTACCTTAAATACAAAAGAATAATACTGGAGAATTGTATTACTTCACAGTCGTCAAGAATAATTTCAAAAGTCTAGGATAGTAGCAGGATAAGATATAAAACCTACTGCAAGCCTCCTAATATGCGAAATTTCTTTTTTTACTCGAAGAATTTCTGTCTCATTGTGTTACTAACCCAAGCTCTTTATAAATATGAACGAAGACATACGACGAAACAAATTAAGCTACACTTTTACCAAAACCTTACACTCCCTCTTATAGATATCTTCCACTAATTTATTCACTTGTTTTAGTTCTGCTGTATATACCCTGTGACATTGCATAACTTGCATGCAATTATTCCTTGAACAGGTACATACTGTATTCCTTGCCGTAGTGTGTGTAACTTCATTATCCCAGCCTACATATACTCTTCTAATTTTTCCCTTTGTTCTAGATATTTCAGGGAATATATTCAGTCGTGTTTACTATTTGGATATTAGGTCCTCTTTCGCATCTCTTCTGATTCTTTAAACCAATCCCGGCGATAACATACTGGAAATTTCAGGCATGCTCACATTTTTAAGCACCCCTTGAGATGTTTGGGTGTGACACAAGCTTTCCCTGCCAAATGATCTAAAATCCCGTTGTTAATGTGTCTGCTGAAGTGGTTCTTCATAAGTGAGGTCTCGTTGTAATGAATTATTACCAGATGGACTTCATTTTGACGTGGCCCACTGAAGGGTTTCAGCCTTACGAAAATCGCGCCTTCGCGCGGATTCAACAGGCAAACTTGTATTTTGAAAGTCAGTGCCTTAGCCAGCCATTATGTATATAGCAAACGACGAGTTGTAAATTTATAAACGATCGATATTTTTGTGGGAGAATGTGACCCGATCGAACGATCTTTCAGACGCAATTTGGGAGTGCAATTGCAGGGAAACGCCCAGGGGGACGCTCTCCATCGAGAGAGCCGATGGCGCATGAACCCCTCGGCGGGGGACAACTCCGCCCGAAATCGAAACGGAAGAGTCCCCTCGTCGGGCCCCCGTTTGTCAAAGTCTGCCGCGCGTCGCGTCCGCCTCGACCGCCCCGTGGCCCGCGCGGCGCTTTCTTTCACTGTCGCCCGCAGCGCAGCACTTGTTTGCGGGGCGCCCGCCCGCCCGCCCTCCGGGCCCCGCGCGCCCAATTAGTTGCCGGCCACGGCTCACATCGCAACTGACGGATGGGCGCAGGCGGCGGCGGTGGCGGCGGCGGTGGCGCGGAGCGGTGAGGCTCCGAGGGGACCCTGTTGTGTTCGAGGCGCGCGATCGGTGCGGCGGCGACGGGGAGACGGTAGATTTTGCGTGGGGATGTGGGTGTTGTGCGGCAGCGGAATGCAACCTAGTCGTCTGTTCCTGGCAACGTGGCAATTTTGTAGTTGAAGACCCTACATCAAGTACCATAACGTTTTGAGAGTGCGAGTGAACTGGATCGACAAGGTTTTCGTATCCACGGGTAGGGGATTGGTTGTTGTATGTTAGTTTCTACCAAAACGCATTGAGAGTTCGTGTAGACTTGATCAGAAAGATTCTCAGATCTACGGGAAGGTAGTGCATTGATTATTGTATGTAAAAGCTTCCATGAATGGTACGTAGAATATCTCCGTAAATTTGAGACAATGTATGAAATGTAGGATGAGGAAACAATTAATAAGCTTTTTTAGACGTGTTTCTTATTACTGAAGGACAGTTATAGCAGTTGACGGGCAGTCAGATGGACATGAAAAAGGTGACGTTTGGAAGACAGATGTTCCAGGCGACGACGGAGGAATAACACTAGAGAGAATTAAAGATAACAGAATATTTAGATAACATTTTAGTTCACTAAAAAGTTGTTCATTGTAATACTAACATTGTCAGTACAGTGTTCGATCAAAATACAAGTGATATGATTTCAAGTTTTATTTCTGTTTAGATTTTATAGATGTTAAATACTAAAAAAAAAACACAAACATATCTCAGTGTTTTATTATATTTTTTTATACAATATAGATATTGTAGACTGTCTTTGATTAGAAATCACCAATGCGTTTTTGAATTTCAAAAATTATTAGGTTGGAAACAGCAATTTGATGAGTACCTTCTACCTTCGTTTCTAGTACCTTGTATTTGAGGTTCTTAATACTTCCTCCAAGAAATGCAACAATGTGAAAATTGTATCAAATGTTGAAAGTTATGAAAACGTTTACACGTGGTTTGTTCTTACAATACACAAATTTGTAAATTGGTGTAAAAACTGTGCTAACGCTGTTATATCGCATGGCAATGAAGTAAATGTGATCATTAACATTGTTACAACAATTTAGAGTACGAACAAACTCAGTTCGAGATTTTAAATTAAGACCCAGTGGAGGTTCATAACCAACCGTGTCCATTAAGAGTTATTGATCAAATAATGTTGAATGATTTTCATAATAGCCTATAAAAATTCTCCTAGCCAAAAAATTCTCACAAATATGTTTTTATGAATGCGATCCCTGAACTCTTATTTTTTCATCACGTCTCCTTCATTTGTTTCAATTTGATTGAATGAAGTTGACGTCACGCTCTCTAACAGGTGCATGCATGGCAACTAAATATTATGAGTGGCATTTATGCGTTTGGTTGCGTTACATCAATATAACAGTACAATGTTATGAGAGCTATAATAAGCGAAATGGCACACGGAATATACGTGTGCCATTTCGAACTGCCCACAGAAACAGCCTCAGCAGTACCAATAATCCCTGCACCGTGCCAGAAATGTAAAAACTTGCAGGCACACGGAGTTACAGAGAAGCGTTAGACTCCTTTTCGTATCTGTTATAATATCAACTTAAAGGAACGAAGCAGCGGAATGCACATTCCTTCTTAACGGCCGGTTTCCATTAATGATTTAAATATTCCATCCATTAGAAAAAGGAGAAAGAAATGCCGTGTAGATAAAGATGTGCACACTCATTCCAAGAATTGATGTTTCTCGTTTTTAAAATTTTTTATTAAAATATACAATTAGCGTTAATGTTGAACGATAAACGGTAAATAACAGACCGTGTTATAGACAAAATTTAGCTGTTAACCAACTTTAATCACATTTATCGGCCTAATGACGTAATTACAGTAAACTTACAATGACATTGCGTATTTTTTGGAGAATCGGACCGAAGATTCACAAAACCTCTTTTCCTAGTGTGCCAACGTTTTGTTCATTTATTTTTTCTGCTTTAGGGTAATAAAATACTCAATATATATTCAAATTAAGTATAAGAATGAGCATATTATTTTGAAATTACCAATTACATGAGAACAAAACACAAGTGATTCTTTTTCTCGCATATTCTTGGCAATTTCATCAAAACCCGCTCATTCTGTTACTACTTTGAATGCATATTGTGTATTTTTTAGCACTAAAGAAGGTAAATAGTCAAAAAGTTGGCACTGCAGAAGAAAGCCTTTTATTAACGTACTCTGATGATTTACCAAAAAATTTGAATACAAAGTAAAATTCAACACGACAATGATATTACAAGTAATTTTATATATATTTCGTTGAGTTAAGCTGTTATGAGAGTACATTACTACTAGACTAAATAAAAAATCACACACGCGACTTCCCGCACCATCCCCAGCAGCAGGCGCAGCGGCAGGCGCAGCAGGAGGGGCGACCGCTGCGCGGTGCGAAGCGAGGTGAAAAGTCGCAGGCGCCGAAGATAAAAGGCAGCTCGCGCCCTGCAGGCGACCGGTCGACCTCCCCGCGCCGCGCGCTCCCCCTGCAGCAGCAGCAGCGCGTTTTTGTGAACTGGCCCTCGCCCCCCCCCCCTTCAGCCCTTCAGCGCGGGGAGAGGTCGACCCGGCAACCGAAACCCCATTAGCCGCGCCTCAGCCCCAGCGAGCGCCGGCCCGCCACCGCGGAATTGCGAGACCGAATCTTCGGACCCGCTCACTAATTTGGATCAAAAGCCACCGGAGAGTGTAAAGGGGCGCAAATGTCATTTTGGCTCGAAATAGCCCGCGACGCCTTTTCTCCTCGGCGCCTGGTGGTGGTGGTGGGGGGGGAGGCGGTAATACATATGGATCGCTTCGACCCGAATTCTGGCTGGGGCGTAAGCTGGTCGTTTTGAAGGGTAGTTATGCTTTGTGACGGTTATCTGTAAAGCGCAGACGGAGTCAAGCACGAAAGTTCATCACTGTGTGCTCGAATGGATTCCGTGCTTTTGAGCATCTACCCGCGGTGCAGACACTCCCGGATGTAGAGAGGCATTATGCCAGTCAGGGTTACGGGAACTGTATTGCGAGAGCTTTGATCAGGAGAAATACGAAATGGAATAACTTATGGGGGATTGCTACTCATCTCCACATGGATACTGATTCGAAAATGTGAAATAAATTTCATTGCAATATTTTGTTTGTAATTTCGTTTCATAATTGATATAACTATTCTTCATTTTATAAAACCAGATACGTGTAATAAATATGTGTTTTTTACATATATTTAAATGGTTTTGTAAGTCAGCGATGTTGCAATATTTTTAGATTGTTAAAGAGTTAACAAAATAATAAATCAACATTTTTCTTATTTACCTTACAATATATTATTTCATTGGAGAACTTTATACAATACAGATGCAATAAAGTAAAAATAGAATGCATATTTTAAGTATTACATGGAAGAAATCTCTCGAAATTTTTGTACAGTATGTTAATAATATGCTGCCCGTTATAACTTCCACACATCATTTCCCAGTTTATCTTGGTAATACACTTGGAGATCACACAACATGTTGTCCACCGTTTAACGTCATCATAACTCAATTTCATTGTGCGAGGGACATTAGTTAAGTTCGTGAAAGTTCCCCGAAACTGCATCATTACAACGATAATCACTACATAAAAGTGCGAGTCGAGTGTAGGATTCAGCAATGGCTGCTGCTCGGCAACAGCCGGTCTCACAGCCCTTTCAACCGAACCTCACGCCCTACCCTCCCGCCCGTAATGAAATTATGAAGGTGTCGTCGGGACAAAGCGGGAATTAGCCGGAGGTTGTATCGCCCTCGCGCCGCCCTGTGTTTCGCCTCGGCGGTCCCATCAGCAGGGGGTTGCTAACGGCGCGGTGGTGGGGGAAAAATGTGTTGACCCAGCGCGCGGGGCTGCTGCCTTCCGTGACTCCCCGTTGCAGACGACCTCCCGTCGCTGACTTCAGCTCTCGCTGCTGCCGGTGCACCGCCACTAGTACGCACAGCAAGCATCCCCGTCGCCACATCTCCTCGCCATCTTGGATCCCCGCCTCTGCGACTCCTTGCCACTGTGGGTCCCCGTCACTGCAAATCCCCAGCATGACTGTCTCCGCCACAAACGGCTCTCCGCCACTCGTTCAACGTCTATCCGCCACACACAAACCGAAACGATGTCCGCTACGTACACAAGACACCCCGCCACTCACAGAACGAATTCCCGCCACATACATGACTCCCCGTGACACACACGCCACACCCACACGACTCCTCGCCACACCCACACGAATCCCCGCCACACCTACACGACTCCTCGCCACACACACGAATCCCCGTCACACTCGACTCCCGGCCACCCTCTCAATTCCTCGCCACCCACTCAATTCTCCGCTATATATGTAATTTCCCGCCACACACATGACTCCCATCTTTTAATACGACCCCGTCACACACATGACTCCCAACCACAAATACGACTCTAACACACACTACCCCTCGTCACAAGTACTCACACCACTCTTCGCCACACACAACTCCCAGCCACACACGTGTCTCCTCGTCACACACCCGGCTTCTTATGTCATACGTAATTTCCATCACACGTAACTTCCAGTAATACATGAGTTTCCGTCACACACATGCTGCCCGTTACGCATATGAGTCCTCACCATACACCTAAACTTTGCCTGCACATATTAATTTTTAAATGAAATTTTTGATTTTATTTTGAATTGTTTGAATTTTATTTTTATTTATAAACTGTGGTTGTAAATAACATAATTAATTCAAGAACATTATATTTTCTTAAAAAATATAAGTAACTTTATATGGTATACAAAATTGCATAAAATATCATATTAACTACATTTTATGAGTTTATTAGTTATTGTTATGTGTTTAGTGATCCTTCAACTACCAAGGCTATTGAAACTCATGAAGATTGAGGTAATTAGTAGATGATCGTAATAATAATGTTGATGTGAATGTTGGTTGAGAAATCTTAGAATGAGAGTCAAGGGAAAGATAGTCCATCGATAAAACCCGGCGAGAGCTTTGTTCACCACACATTTTGCATGGACTGTCCGAGAATAGAATCCAGTTGTGCAAGACATACGTCATAGCTATTACTTTTTTATCTCTCTGAAAGCTTATGTTATCTGTATCATTTGTGTCTTTGCTAGCAAAGACGTATCTTAGATGAAGCATTTACAGAATGTAATGATTTTATTAATTTATAAGTGTTGAGATCGATTAAATACATTTTAAGAAGCCAAAAAATATTATGACAGCGTAGGCTTCCGCTGCCAGAGTCACGCTGCGTTTTAGGCACAGTTGCCAACGTTTCTGAAATTTTCCTCATTTCGCTCTGAAGAAGGTCGCATAAAGGATGTTGAAACGTTTTCTGCCTAGGAAGCAGCGTTTTCCGGACAGCCAAGTAGTTTAAAAAAATATTCTGCATACTCGCACATTTAAAATATGTTCAAACATCTCCGCGTCGTCCATATCTCCAGCCTCCCGCGCTCCCCGGTTATTTTTCTGCTCTCTCACACCTCATTAGACATCCATTTTGTCGTACTTTCAACCGTCACCCTACAGAAGGTACCCCACCGCAGTCAGTGTCTCCCCTACAGTGGAGTGTCCCTTCGGGCACTGCCACGATCAGACTGGCGCGTGGGTATGCATGCAAACAGCGAATCTCCCCCGTCGCGCGTGCAGTTATCGCCGTGCGAGAGGATGTGCAACAAACGCAAAACAAGGGGAGGTGTAAATTTACTGGGATAGAACGCAGTTTCCTCGCAGAGGACGTTTTTTGCTTTTAAGCTTAGTGCTCAAGTGCTTGCGTGGATGAAGATGGGGAGAGAGTTCTGACGATGCATTAGATGAGGCTTAAAGTAAATAAACATTCATGTTTCGCCTTGTTACGGTAGAATAATCTAAACATATGTAGTACGTGAAAAAATATTTGTTCAGACGTGTAAGTGCATAGTAGCTATACGATGAAATATTTTTAAAATCCAATATTACGACACGTTACAAACAATCCGATTACATCGTGACCTTCGTGTCTTTGAACCATCGTATCAAAAATCCATTTGCTTCTCCTTACAAGTAAAAAAAGGTCAGTGGGGGAGAAGAAATCAGAATAAAAAATTAATTCAGAATGAAAGTGTTCACAAGTACTTCCTGATTTTTTCTCTTTTTGGATCAGCAACCTCGTGGAGGATTGCCTGACAAACGTATACAAGTATAACTTAAGAAGTCCTTTTTAGTTCATGTGTGTACAGGAATAAGATATCGCCTATCTCGCGGTTCTAACGATGAAATTAGGCGTAGGAAGAAAAAAGTAAAGGGGCGTGGCCCGAATTGCAATATATAGTTTTATGGAATTTTTCTGCATTTATTTGCAATTGATTGGATAAAATAATAGAGATGGCCGTTCAGAGAATCTTATCTCTGTAATTTTTTCTCCAAAGAGTGATCGGTTTTAACCAAGGTATTAAGCTGGCTCGAAGATATCACACCGTTGGACCTACTGTCTATCACCCTGTGTACAAAGATCTACCTGAGAAATCGCAACAACATTTACAATCGATATCACAATAACAAATCGGAACCGATTTTACCGTTGCTGTATAATTATTTATAAAAGGAGCGGTAAAAGCGACATTTTTTTTCCGAGTACGAAATGTTGCGCCATGAAGTTGATAGGTCAAGTGGCGAAATCCAACGAGAAAAATAAAAACCACTTTTACCACGTGCGTCATACTGTATTTTTGGACTGCCTTACTAAATTTCCTATTGTTTCAATTCAAAAACGCAAATTACTTAATTGGGTGCGATGCTACGATTGTACATTGTTTCTCTTGTAGCACTAATATTAAATTTGAATACTTCGCACTCTTGCTTGCCCTGAGAGAACCGCTTTTCGTAGTGGCTGCCTAAAATTTTTTTAACTCTAATTGTCCCACTTTCCTCTTATTAAATGTTTACAGCTCGTTGCGCAATGAGCCAGTATGATTCAAATTCATTATAGTGAAGTTATTTAATAAATTACAGAGAAGTCTGCATTTGAGAAGTAATCGATAATTTGTCGTCGTTGTATTATGTTTCGTTGGATTGGTGTATTAGTGTCCTGACACATTGCATGCACAAGTGTTGGTAAACAGCGAATGCCCTCCCCTAGTTCAAAGACTCTGAAGAAAATCAGAATACTGAAGCCTCCTATGGGGGCTGTGTCATGTATTAAGCTGAAAAGAAATAAGAATAGATACTAAAGTTTAACGACTTCTCCAATAAATTGAAGTCTTGAATCTTGTAGCTCATACACATTGATTCGTATCCTACTCGTTTGAAGTTGGTTTGTACTTATGCTTAATCAAGGCCACCTGGAACACCTAGGTGGCTGCGTGCTAGATAGCATTGGCTAAATACCTAATGCAAGCTGTGATGTAATCTTTCAATGTCAAACTTCAACTTATAATTATTTCTGGTAGAAAAATTAATGTATGAAACACGATATAATGTGTATTATCACAATATTTCACACAACGCATCGTAATTTTTGATATATATATATATATATATATATATATATATATATATATTATTGCGGGAATATCTGCAGCAACAACCCGTTATCAGCGATTGTTGGTTTGATTGTTAGTTCTGATCTTCCTACGGCACTAAATTACGTGACTGGTTTGATGGACAGAAATAAACCAACTTTTCCGCTAAAAATGCAAAACCCTCCCCATTTTGATGATTAAAAGAGATTTGTAGTAAACAAATACTTCTCTCAACAGAAAAATGCCTACAATTAAGCAATGAACTCTCAAATTCCAATCAATCCGGAACCAGCATTCTGAACATCCCAGAACAGCGGGCAGCTACCCGGCTACTCGGAAGCTTTGTCGCGTAGGCTCCCAGCGACCGCATTACCGAAGCTCTGCCTGGTGTCGTGTACATTCCCCTCTTCACCCTGGGACCGTGGCGCGGGAGGGGGGCAGGCGGGCTGGAAACAGGAGGCCGTGGCGGCTGAGCCGGGGCAGTGGGCTCTAATCTGCGGCGCGCTCGCGCCGATCGGCCACCCGTTCGACTCTCGGCCGGGGCATTTGTCATCCGCGTGTCACGCGGCGCCATTTGTCACCGCACCTGCGGCCACCGCGCCGCGCGTGCGACATGACTCGCCTCCCGAAACCCGCCCCCTCCCCCTCAGCCAAGCCCTCTCGTGCCGGCGGCGCCATTCACGCCGTCCATGTCGCCCGCTTCGCAGTCACTGGGCGGCTGCCCCTGCCTGCGATGCCAGACCCGCCGGCCCAGTCGGTCTCGCTTGCAGCCATCTCCTCGATGCCTGCACCTCCGTCGCCGCCAGCGTAGACTTTCACCCTGGTCGTTATCGCGCTTCTCGAAGCATTCGTTCTCTTCGCTTTGGCTCACGGCTCTGTCGGTCTCTCCGCTGCTTGGTCTGATGCTCCATCTCCTCACTGACCCTCGCGGTCCTCGCTGTCAACATCGTTCTCGCGAGCCTCGTTATTTTCGCCGTCCTCACCATACACACCGTCCTCGCCGTTCATACCGCCCACACGTCCTCGCCATCTACACCGTCCTCGCCGACTTTCGATCTTCATCGTTCACACTGTCCTCACGATCGTCACCACCGTTGCTATTCACACTGACCTCACCGTCTTCGCCGTCCTTACCGACCTCATAGTCTTCAACACCGTTGTCGATCTCACCGTCTTCACTGTTAGAGCAACTTCACCGTCCTCGCCTTCTACGAGGCGGTCGTCCTCTCCGAGCAGACAGATTAGTTATTCCCTATCCTTTCCGTCCGCGTGTTCTAGCTAAGCTTGTCAAACTCACCGCCCTCGACAGTCTCTCCGGCATCACCGTTTCTTCGACCTCTGACACCTTCCTTGCTGAACAACTTTGATCTTTCGCTCGATGGGTGTCCTCCACCTTCTTCCCTCCGTCCTCGCCGTCAACGTCCCTTTGCAATAATCACTGCTGGCTCTGGGATCTCCATCCTCAAATCTCCCTTCATTGCCGTCTACTTCTCTCCCTCGTCATGAGCCTTCTCACCTGCGCGCCTACCTCCATCTTGGTTCTTTCCTCACACTGTTAACTCGTTGTCCTTATTTTAAGAGTCCACACCCTTTACTCTGGTACTTTTGTCTCCAAAACCAGCATCACTGGTGTCACACTCAATACGTGTTTATATCCACCAACTCATCCATGTATTATAAATCACACACCTCACTTTCATCAAAACTTATCTCATCCCTCGTTCACGAAATATCGGCATTTGTCACACCTCTGTTTGCACATCTTTGGAAGCGACCACCCTCCCCTCTTCGTCGAGGGGTTTTTGATGGCGCCGCCGTGGGGAGCACGAATGTGGAAGCCGACACCGGCGCGGCCTAGCGGTCACGTCCGCCGACAAGACCTGCAGCACAATGGCAGCCAACTCCGGAACATGGAATTCCCAAAGCCCTCTGCCTCTGGGATTACTGGGAAGGCGAGGTGAATGAATCCAGTAGATTGGGTCCCTGCTGTGTTGGAAGTTCACGGGGAATATGTTAACAGCGTTTTCAGTATTAGAGAAGCATGACAAGAGATATGTGTTATCCTCGACCTGTGTTGGTAATAAGTTACTGAAGAGATAACGATCTTCTAAGCTGCAGTAGAAAGAAAAATAAATTTTAATCTCAAACGCAAATAATTATTAAATATTTGTGTACGGAAATATATTTAATACATTATAATTACCATTAGCTGATAATATATTAAAGTTATATTTCATTTATATGATATTACATGAATGATTATTTACATTTTAAGTATTAAATTAACGTTAGTATTGTTATTATAACATGTACGTTACATTTTCATTCGGGGTCAAAACTGGTCACAATTAACGCCTACCAGCCACACACCACTTCGAAACGTCTGCGCATTAGCAATTAGGAAATCAATTGTCCCGCGTGGCTACACTTCTTATGCAGTGAAAGTAAGTAGAGAGCAGAGGCGGATGGTGCCCCTGGAGGTTGCAGCGACATGGAATGGCGGAAACTCAATTCATAACAAAAATAAATAATAAAACTTAAGCAATTCATGAAAAAGGGTCAAACTAAGTTTGATAAGAGTCTATATTGAAACATTACTAAATACATACATAATTACATACTTAAATAATTTTATGTCTGTCAGGCATGTTCTCCTCTCGCGCACGTGGTTCCATTTTTCATTTTGAGTGGGCACCCGAGTTTTTGTATTAGTTATGCATTGAGACAATTTAAGGAAATAGAATTCATACAAAATAAAAAATAACTTAGTTTCGAAAATACGGTGGTCGCACTTTGTAACAAGAATTATGGTTTGGGTACATTTTACCCAAATAAAATTATTTTATGTCGAACATTTGACTACTCCAGTACTTATTGCATAATTCCACAAACACGTGTATTTTCAACGTTTGCTGTCTATCTTTGCTGTAGTGATGGTATACGGTAGAGCCCCAACGGCAGGAGTTGCATATACCATGAGAGAAAAATGTACTTACTTCCAGGAAGGCCAACGTTACAAAATGTACATTTGATGACGACTCCGCGACAAGACTGCCGACCCACTTCTTGCTGCACCGAAGGACGTATGTTCACGCATAGGGCCAAAGAGTAAATGCAGTAATCGCAGTAATAGAGCAAAGAGCATAAAATGGTGCAACACCAGGAAGAGAACCAGACGCCGGAGAGCGCTCTAGTCGGAGAGTCTAGAGATCCAGCTCTTTGGTTTCAAAATTGATTCATATACATCGATATTTCTGAAATATCTTGAATATTGAGTTTCATTAAAAGGAAAATATACATTCCCAACATAATATAATATGCATTATTATCTGGGGGTTGTACAACCGCGCAACCTAAGCACACACCGCCACTGCTATAGAAAACGCTCAATTCACCCAAAGAAGAATGGTAGTCTTATAACCAATTCCATGAGTTATGTACCGTTTCAGACATTGACTCAAGATAATATTCAACGCTTTCTGACATGTTTATTAAGGTCGTTCCATAACGAAGAAAAAATCAGTTTGCCTCACATATGTAGCATACTATATATTAACAATTATTTGGAATTTATGAAAATTATGTGGACGTTTAAAAATGCACCCAATCAATTAAAGCATGGAATTTATGAGAAATTATGCGTAAGAAAAGAGTAACTGATACATTCTGTGTTAGAATGTTTTCAGCAGTTGTGTTTATATGGTTTATTTTCTCGCATACTGCTTATACAGTATATAAAGTATGGTAGTGCTCTGAGAATAAACAACGAAATTTTGACACAAAAATTCCAATTGCCGGGACCTGACAAAAAAAGGTGTCTAATTCTTGTTTCAATATGTAGAAAATTCTTCCCCTAACTTGTCGGAATCCACTTTTGGAGAATCCTTGATTCCGAAAAATCGATTGACGGCAAAACGTCTGCCCCACTTGCTGTCCATCCGTCTGTTCGTCTGTCTATTTGCTATGAGCAACAGTAGCCGCTAAATCGCAAACAGAATGTTCACTGAAATTGATATGTCCCGATAGATATAACTCATGCGTCAGCCTTTTGAAATGGATACTTTGATTCCTGAGAGTACTTAACATTAAGCCTCTCTACTCTCAAAAGTTTATCAAAAATACCTCAAAATGTTTTTTTTTCCTCTAATAGTACAGAAAAAGCATAAACAAACAGCGTAGGTCTCATTTGTGATGCACTCCCTGAATTATCGATAATTACAGAAGTTCAAAATTGTTTTATCGACTTCTTACAAAGAAGTATTGAAAAAAAAATGTTTTTCTCAAAGAAATCTGTTCGTCAAATACAGATCATCAAACATGGTAATGTTCTATTCTTCAATAATTTGAGTAGTTTTCATGTTATTTTTTTGCAAAACACCCGCAATTTTTAAATTTTCAACAATTATATTTTCAAAAACAGCTCGACAATTTTTCTATAAAATATTTCCATGGATGCAGCAAAGACTGGTAAAAATTGTGATATTGGCCCCTGTTACGGCAAAGTCTCTATTTTCGAAAATATTAAAAATGAAATAATTATATGCGTCGTATCCACCACAACACTCACCACAACATCTATAATCATAAAAAAATCGAAATTACAAAATCGAATTTTCCGCGGTTGACTACGCGGTCTGATGAGTGATGAGTCTCCAATCATTCTTAATTGTTTGGCGGTCCCGCAGGAGGGGGAGCAGGATGTATACGCAAGCAGAAATACTAGTACATTGTGAAAAATGATTATTGATTCCATTCACAACAGCCAAAAAAATTGTTTTATATATAAAATTGGTCGTCATAGTATTTGTTAAATGATTTTTGTTTACCTGTAGAAGGCTTAATATAAGCCGAAACATTTTCATTTTTTAAAAGATTGTTTATCACAGACTCAATAAGACATTCAACACTACACACAAATCTGAGAACTCTCTGAAGAATAGTACAGTTTTCTGCAGTGGAAAATAATATCTACGGAGAACAAAAATTGATTCATCAATGTAATTATTTATTTTTGTAAATCAAAGCACACTTTTTTCCA
This sequence comes from Gryllus bimaculatus, assembly GCA_017312745.1. Classification (NCBI taxonomy): domain Eukaryota; kingdom Metazoa; phylum Arthropoda; class Insecta; order Orthoptera; family Gryllidae; genus Gryllus; species Gryllus bimaculatus. The sequence continues at coordinate 34,663 of BOPP01000287.1, forward strand.
GTAATTTACAGAATATCGTTAACAGTAGAATTGTACAATTTGAAGATTTTTTAAATAATATTCAGAACTTTAGATGAAATTTGCTGATTCAGAACTAATTAGTGTCAGGATTATTGAACAGGGAATGCATATTGAGTAGGGATTTGTGAAAGTGATAAACGGAAACAAAACCGTACCATTTGACATGATGACAAATATCCCTATTATCATGCTGTTGCAGAAGAGAATGAACAATTCACAACAAAAGAAGTTTAGTGGCGACTATAATGTATCTCCCTTTCACTTAATCACGTATGCGCCTAGTGATGTGTGTTCATGTTGACAACCAGAAGCGATTTAGTGTGAAATGTAATAAAGCCTCAATTACAGATGACCTCATTGAAATCTTTAGGGTCGAGAAAGTATCACTTTTTGGCAATTGGTTCTGATTATTCTTCTAAATTCTCTAAAAAATGTTTTAATGCAACCTGAAATAATTCGCCAATAGTATTGATACAACCAAAAAATATTTCATATTGTAGATTTTTGTTTTGGGTGCAGTTTTAATTTATCATAACTATACATATTTTGGAACCAAACACGTTTAAAACGTCTTGATCTACTTTTTCTATTATTCTGTGGCTTCTTCTTGTTAGCGGTTGAAACAAGAAAATATTCCGGAACATGAATTTGTAACTGCTTTTCACATAAAAAAAGAAAATAGTAGAGATAAAATGTGAAAACTATGCCCAGAAAAATATCAAAGTTTTAATTTAAAATCGTCTGCGTTATATTATAAATGTCACCCATATCAACAAAACAAATAATCACGGTACTGAGCGTCAAACATTTTAATTTAAAAACCTAGAAGATATAAAAATATCCCGCCTTCAATATCAAAGTAACAAATTCCCCCGTTTGACACAGATCCTTCCATCATCCCGAAATCCAGCAGGGTGCCAAAAGCGCGTTCAGCTTTTGTCGCCGCGAAAGCAGGGATTCATAGCGCTTCGCTGCCTGAAATACGCAGCTCTTGGGGGCTTCGATGCACCGCACAGCTCTGAGCTCATCACGGCACACGTGCACGCCGCGATAAAACACCTCCGCCACCGATGAAATTTTAATAAAATTATATTTACTAATAAATATGAAAATATATACAATCCGAGAGGGCTTCGCAGTTTGCGTGCAATGTACAGTCAATATATGATAGCCATAAAATCAACACACTTCATTCGAATTTGAGTTTTATAATACGTAATGGGTTGTGCAAATAGAACGGGATGGAAAATAATACCGGTAACAAATTCATATTCACGTCTATATTTTGATTTGAATCAGCGGATCGAGCGTCATTCTTTATCCTCTGGTGACGTACTAATTTCAGTGTGGATGTAGTTTGTAAAATGGATTGCCACTAATGTTATATGTGTAGCGATGGCGTGTCGCGTGGTCTGGCAGGGTTCGGCGGTGGGATTAGTTTCAAAAGCGAAGAAGAGGGGAGGGAAAGGGGAACACAGATAGAGTGAAACGAGGAAGACTGAAAGGTTAGCGGTAGAAAAGGAAGTAAGGAAGCAGTTTGGAGCACTGATTGATGAGAGGAAATAGAATTTCAGTAGATAGTAAATACATTCTTGCAGCTATATGAAAGAAAAGCTATTTTAGGAGTTAGTGGGGTAAAATCATATCAACATTTGGGAAGCCTGAATATTCTAGGCAAGTGCGAAAGATGTGGACAGGAACCCCAGTTAATAAGAAATAAAAAATATTATGAATGAGAACTAGTCAAAAATCAAAGAAAGAATAGGGTGATAAATAGCATGGCAAGCGTGTTAGAACATCTAAACGAATGGCGTTAAATATTTAAGAAAATCATAAGGAAAAGATACAAAGGGGAATGAAGAAAGTGCTAAACGAACCTAGAGTAAATAGTTTATTGAAAATGAAATTGTTTATATTTGATTTTTTAAATTTACGAGATGAGTTAATGTTAAGAAAGAAGGTTTAATCAATTAAAAATTTAATCAATCAAACCCAACGAGACCTCAACAAGAAAAGCAAGGCGAAAATGTTTCTCGAAAACGAATAGCAGAATACGTGAGAAATCAATAGATTCAGTGAACAAGAAACTTCTCGCAGAGAAAAGCGAGAGGTGAAAGGAGGGGCGTAAAGGCCCTTTCAGGGACAAACCAGGCATTGGAGACGTAATGGGTGGATGGGGAGCAGCAGGGAAGGGCGAGGGCACGTGGAGGGGGTGCAGGGCACCAGACACGGGCTCGAGGAGCGACCGCGATAGTACGGAGCAGTTTCAAACAGCGAGAGTTGAGGAGTGCGGATCTAAAGAAATAACATGAGGGGTATGCTCCCCCTCCAAACCCAACAACTTTTTGTAATTTTGCTCGATTTTTTTCGAAACAAGTACTATTTATAGATGGAATGCAGTATTCACATTATGAATAAACATGTTTTGTTCAATGCAAACAATTAAAACTAGGGCGAATGGATGGCCCAGCGAAACTTTTCCTCACCTTATTACTCAACAATGACTGATTTCTTTAAAAGTGCACGTCTTTAAATACCGAATGATGCATTTTTTGCATCATTGAAAACTTTCCTGTCACTCATTGCAATATCACCATAAACTTCACAAATCTGACGGTGAATTTCCGCTGCTGCCAAATTTGTTCCTCTCGAGAACCGAATTACAGATCGTAACTTACAGTTGGCGGGCGATTCGATTTGCTTAAGCATTACAAACTTCTATAGCTCAGCACACAGACCGTCGACACAGCTGCAAATGGTGGTTACACGCGCGCAAAGCATGCTGGCAGCAGACGCGCATGCCCACTGCGGCGATCGCGCGCTATTCTCGTTCACATTCTCAAACGGATCTTTATTCTTAAAAAAAACTACGTACCTGTCGGGAAATTGCTGTGTTACCCCTCCTCCTCACCGGATGGTAATATCAGGCGGCAAACTACCCGTCGGCTTGCAGGAGATTTCCCCCTTTGGGCCAGGGAGAAGAAGTGAAGGTCAGAGCCGGTACGGGTACGCTGTAGATGGTGTAGGCGGGGAAGGGTCAGTGGTTGAGGTGGCGGTGGTTGGCGGAGGTCGCGTGAATGTGACCTAACACTGAACAACGGGTCCACTAAAATCCGCCATCGTCGGGACACAAACCCTGGCGCCTTCGGGTCAGAGACACCGGCAAACTCTGCCGTTGCGGAAGTGGTCGTAGGAGTTGGAGGCTCGGGTATTAGTGGACACGGGTGGCTACATTGGGCGCGAATGGGGCGAAGTGATGTGTTATACGAACAGCTGGGGTGACAGCTGGAATAATTATTATTTACATTTTTATTATAATTTTACCAGTTGGGGTGACAGCTGTAACGGCGATGAAGATAGTTCTAGAGGGGGAGACATGATGATGGTGTAGAAGGGGAAGGAGTGGCGGAGAAGGTAGATACAGGAGGGGGGGCGATGACTTTGGAGGCTGTGAGGGGTTGATGGAGTAGACGGGGAAGGGTGGTAGAGGTGGTGGCAGGAGAAACAGGGCCAGAAGAGGAGACGTTGGAAGCCGGTAGTGGGAGTGGAATTGGCCACGGGGACGGAGGAGATGGTAAAAGACGGTCTGCGATGACTCTGGAGGTGGTGACGGGAATTATGATGTAGACCGGGAGACGTGGGATAGATCCGTCGCCTACGGGCCGGCTGCTCTGATTGTTAGTTTTCCGTTTCCGCTTCTGCGATCAACGCCAAGCGAATGCTGAATCAGTATTCTAAGAAACGGGCCACGGACCACGCGCAATCTTTCCTACCTCTTCCTTGTATCCTCACCCCTTACGCACACTTACACTTACATACACTACACTACCACATATGTTGAGAGACCGATCGGGAGATTAGAACTTGTCCAGGCTGCGACGGTGTCCCACATGTAGAAGATATGTGGGTGGGGAAAACCCCGCTAGCCGACGTTAGGACGGCGCCATCCAGTTGGGAAAGACCACCGCCACCTTCCGAACTAAACATGCACTACACTCACGGGACTAGTGACCCTAGTATTTGAGGCCCCCGGAAATACTAATAATCAATCAGTGACTGGTGTAGACGGGGAAGGGGCAGCGGTGGAGGTGGTTGCGGTGGGGGGTGGAGTGGAGGCGGCAGAAGCCGGGAGGCGTGTAGGTGGGGTGGCAGGCGAAGAGCGCATGACGTTCGTGCGTGGCCGCGCTATAATAATAACAATAATAACAATGACGGCCGGCCGGCCGGCTGCAGGCGGTCGATGCGTGGCCGTGGCTGGACGCGCCGCCCCGGGCTACAATGGCCAACTTCGCTCCGGCACGTCGGTTGCCCGCTGCCCGCTGCGAGAGGACTGCGGGGAAGGGGGCCGAAAGCAGAGGTCAGCGGAAAGAGGGTTATGACGCTGTATTTTCGTCACGCAATGGAGATAGATGAATAGAAAAGAACACAAATTCGAAACGGAATTGGAAATTTAGAAATAGATGGGATCATTTTGTAATTTGGTGAAAGAGCACTCATAATAAACTAGACAAAACAATATATCTTGACCAACAAACCAGCCAGGCCGAACCTTTTTTAGTACAGATTGCTAATTTTTTCATTTTCACATAGATCTTAGGTGGTATTCAGAATAATTTCTCATTAAGGGATGATGTTTCTGAGAGTGTGGAATGCAGTTGTGAATTCTGGAATTTGTTTTGATATATTAACTTTAAATTAATTAAGTTTTCGTGCCAAATCGGTCTGGATTTTATATCAGTTTTGTAAGTGAAGGGTGGCGTGTTATTATGAACAGAAATATCAGTATTATATTTTTACGAAACCTTTATTAACGTGAAAATTTTCTGCTCTTGTTGCACTACTAATTTGGTTTATACATCACTTTAAAATGGAAAAGCTTATTGCACATACGGAACAATGCCCACAAGAGATGTAATACCATGTGTAACAACTATGTTCGCACTGAAGTAATATTACAATTATCTTTCAAGCAAAAAGATAAGGACTTCAAATAATAAAAGAAGTATTGAATATGTCGTTGAAAACGAAAGTAATAGTAAATTAAAGCAATGGTCAAGTAATAGTCTGAAAAGAGTTGTGAAAACAGATATGGGGGAAAGCTTATCAATTTCTTGACTTTAAATTTCAAGATATAAAAATATTTTGCAAACAATTCACTTGCAGACATCTAGTTTGGATCTAACTTACTAAAAGTAAAATAGAGATAGAACGCAAAGCATCCTTTTCTGAAATGTAAAAATAATTTGTAGACATCAACTGTACTTTCTAGAATTTGATCCTTTCAGTATTTCATTTTTACTTTCTCGCTACGGAGTATGACTTAGCGAAATATTTGCGAATCCTTGATAGCGAAAAATCGAATGACGACAAAACGTCTGACAGCGCATGAACAACGCTAGCGGCTAAGCCTTTCAGCCATTTTATCCAAAACTGATATTTCTAAAAAATGTAGCTCTCGCGGACCCTTGAATTTTAAACCGATATTTTAATTTTGGGGGCTTCTCTACACGAAGCTTCTGAGGCATTTCCAAAATTTTCAAAACAAAAATGGCTCCATTGATTTATATTAAACTTTGTTGTTGGATAGTGCAAATGATGTTTAAGAGAATGGTGCCGGACTCATCCTCGTTGAAAACCCTAATCGTGGAAAAATTGCAACACTTTAAAAAAATTACGGTGTCTTCCTTCAACTACAATTACAAAGCTAGAGATTTGTTTCTTAATGGAAGCTAGAGTTTTTTTCTTCCTTAAAGACAGATTTTGAAATAAGGTCTTGTACCACTCTTCGAAAATTTGATTACTTTTTACGTAATTTTGCGAGAACCCACGGACGCAAAAGTACGTTATGTTTTAGCAACACTCGTTTTTCGTTAGTAGTGTTAGTAGTTCGTATGTTCGGTCCTTTTGCCTGGATTCTCTTTACCATTACTAGCAAACTCAGCCATCCTGAACATTCTTTCGTCACACACCCACAAAAACTGAGACGATTTTAAATGAAATTGACAACTATTTTGCTTCGACTGGAATTCGAACCCTAGAATCACACCACGAGAAGCTATTGACCTGCCCATTAACAACCATGTATGTTTGCTGGTCAAAGTCTTGTAGTAATATTGTTAAGGTTGAACGTGATAACAAGCAGAGAGCTAAAATGCCCTATATAATTTTTATTCCTTTTTCGTTGGTCTTGGTGCTTTAATGTAATAAAAAGAAAATTACTGGAAGGCAGATAATGGTTTTTGTAAGCTGGTTAGTGAATAATATACATGAATAAATATGCAGTAGATTAAACTACTTTCTATAATCTATTGTATTTCTTTGTGACCGGATCTGTAATGTTTTTATAACGGGTCTCGCGCCGTAAAGGGTTAGGAAGTTCTGGGCTAGCACCCTAAATCCGCGCCCGAGCGACCCCATTCAAGCGAGCGCAGCTGCAACGCAGCACGGACTGCAACCCCGCGGGGCACGTGGGTTGCACCAGGCGGTGAGCGCACGTCGCCGCTGCCCCTCCCCCTCCGGTGCACGCCACGAGCGCACCCCATCCCCCTTGGCGCTCCATTGCCGCCCCCCGACCACAGGACGCTCTCGCCCACCATTTCCACCGCACTTCTGAACCACTACTCGCCCCTCCATCCCCTAAATGCATCCCTGCGTGCCTCCCACTTCGGCCCTTCGCCGCCTGTCTCACCCCACCATTCAGTCACTTCTTCCACCTTACACTGCCTTATTCTTTTCCCATTTTGGCTCTTTCCATATCATCCTACATCATTCCGCCTCACTCCTCTTTACCCGACTCACCCCGATGCACCTTGGCACGTCTGGAAACACCTGGACAGACTACGACTCACCTCGACTCACCTCGACTCACCTCGACTCACCTCGACTCCACTCGACTCTCCTCGACTCACGCCAACGCATCCCGACTCACCCCTACTCACTCCAACTCTCCCCGACACACCGCGACTCACTACGAGTCATCCCGACTCACTCCGACTCACCCGGACACACCGTAACTCACCCAGACATACCGCGATTCACCAAGACTCATCTCAACTCATTCCGAATCACGTCACTCTCCCCGACTCACTTCGGCAAACCCCGCCTCATTCCGACTAGCCCCGCCTCATCTCAACTCACCCCCACTCAGCCTGACTCACTCCGACTCTCTTCTCGACTCACGTCATTCCGAGTCAATCCGACAGACCCCGTTTCACCCCAACTCGCTTTGACTTGTCCCGCGTTATTCCTCGTTGCCCCGCCTCACCTCGCCTAACTCCATTTCCCTCCGGTGAACCCCGACCCACTTCGCTCCGTTCCCGCCGCACCGCGCCTGCCCCACCCACCGTCCAACACCCCGTCCTCCTCTCCACCCCCGACGATGGTGCAGCAAAGGCTGGCGGACGTGCGGACGTGGGCCGAATCAGCAGCCGGCTACGTGCGCGGGCCGCGCGCGTTTATTAACGATGGCCTGGATGCGTGCGAGATGAGCCGTGAAGAGAGAGAGAGGTTCTTGCCCGAGCACTCGCCCGCCGTGTTTTCACGGTTGCATGTCGTTTGTTTGCACTGGATTTGCCTGGTGGGTCGTGAATGAAATGTAGAGGGAGCTGGGGATGTTCATTCAGTCGTGCTTGTAACTTGTGGAAATGAATTACGATTTATTATTCTATATCCGGGGAATATTTCGAGTTCGTTAAGTCGACAATGAACCCGGTATACCTTTTGATTGCATGTGTTATATCTTGCTGTGTGTGTTGCATAGTATTCGACGCTCTTTCTCGATGCTGCCTGCGGAGTATGAGTGAATGGGATTTCAAACAAGCAGCTGCACGGACGGAGAAATAAACCTTGAATTTGATGCTTGATTACTTTCAATCGATGCAAATAAAACTGAATTTTGTATTCCTAAAGTGACAGAAAGAAACTTGATTTTATTACAATGTAATAATAGGGAAAGGGACTAAACAGTAATATAATAGTTCGTTTTCTATTTAAATTGTTCTTACATTCTTTGTTCTCTAGTTTTCCGTGTGAAATTATAGATTGTGATGTTCTTTTGCTAATAAAATACTTTTAGGGCCGGTTTCACCAACAGCCGAGTAAAGTTGAGAGTAGTTACCCGAGAGTAAGCATTTACTCTAAAGAATAGTAACTCTGGAGTAAATATGAGCGGTTTCACCACCTGCTTCTAGAGGGTATTTTACTCTAAGTACTTACTCTCCGATTTACCCGCGAACCGCTTCAACGCGCAATTTTTTCATACACCATGTTGGATAGCGATTCAAGAAGGCCGTTGCAGCTGGTGGGTGAGCGCTATGAAAACCCCGCGACCCGCAAACGCACAACCACTTGTTTATTTCGGTTTGTTCCATCGTCCATAGTTTCGGAGTTTCTTGGCGGCGTCTTGTGGTGTTTTTGTTATTTCAGAGTAGATTATTTCTAGTTTTTCCAACCTTATTTGTTAGTCTTTGTAGTTTGCTGTCCTCTATTAATTTTACTTCAGTTATTGTATTTTATTGTGTAAATTTATTAATCCTCTTTATTTCCGTCTACTTGTAAGTTTCGTTATTTTTAATTTTTATTGCTTTCAATTTTTTTCCGTAGTTTTATAATAAATCCCCCCCCCCAAAGTTCTTATTGTAATTTTAGTTTGCTTTTCTGTTAGATTTAGTTACTAGTTTAGCTCTAACGTATTTTTTTCATTATCTTTTAATTTACTCCCCCAAAAAATTTGTAGTGGTAGTAAAAAATTTTAGTAGTCTTTTTTAGTTTTAGAAATTTAAGTTTTTTTTTCGTAATAACAAGTGGTGCCACAAGAATGTCACAAGTGGCAGAAAAGCGCCAAAAGATGTCCAAATTGGCATGCTTCGGAAGCAATTGTGGCTTGTTACGCTTTGTCGAAGAACATTTCGGCAGGAGAAAAATAAAGACCCGAATGCTTCTAAAAGAAGTTAAAAAAAAATTGTAAAAATAAAAAAATAAATTAATGCTACGGGTTATTTTGTTGTTTTTTTTTTTGCATGAATAGTTGCAATATATGAAATGTTAGGATTTTGCGCTCTGTATAAGCAGTGGCTTGGAGTTAGACTAACCCTCAATCCTCTCTCCTAAGCTTATGGAAATAACCAGTATGAAATTCAAATTTTTTGGAAAAAGCTTTTTTGTGAGGGTATAATTTATAAGAATAATTTTAAATTAAGCCTTCCAAATGGAAAGCAAACAAATTGATAGTAAATCTCCTAAAATTACCAGTTTCATGGAATTAACCTAACTCTGGTAAGATGTAGCAAATCCTGTGGCAAATAGAAAGAAATTTATTTTCACAAATGATTGGTCTAATCTGGAAGTTTGAAATTCAGAAAATTTCACAATCTGTTCAGAATATTTAAAACATGGAACATGCATTTGTTGCGAAATAGTTTTGTGAAACCCATGTATTCACAATCAAAAGTACATGGGGAGGAAGAAACTTCAAAAGTTGACTCATGGTATATATACCTGAATGATCATACTTAACAATAAAATGCGTGATTCCTGTAATTTAAAGGCAAATAAAATGCGTGATTCCTGTATTTAAAATATTGCATCCTCTTTTGTTCTGGTCAATTGAATTGATTGTCCAATCTCAATATTCCTACAATTCAAGATAACAGTTAATGAAAAATACAATTATGAATTACAAAATTTTAGGTAATGATAGTCCCTTTGGATTGAATTCAAGGAGGCTGCACAATGTCTACGTTTGGCAGGTAAAGCATGCAATGGTAAAATTAGAGGCATATTAATCAAACCTCAATAATAATGGTAACGAAATAAGATTTATATTGCTGAAATTTAAAACAAGTCAATATTGCATACAGGGTTGGAAGGGTGGAGAAACAAACTAATTTACTTTAATTTGGTGGTCAAAGCAAAGACCATCCAGTATTCACTAAAAAAGTGCCCTTGGGAAAAATCAGGGTCATGAATGGGGGTTATATAACATATGTAATATCACGAGGGCCAGCAAAAAGATGGTTGACATGGGCACCTCATAGCAAAACTGCAAATAATACAACGTATAATAAGCCAAAATTAATTTCAAATACAAAATAATTAGACTTGTAAATACCTTAAGTACAATTCATAGCTCAGCATTTCTCCCCCTGCACATAAAAATCAAAGCCACTGCTTCTCAATGGAAACAGCACAATAATTTAAATTTCTGGAATATTTTTAGCGAAGACTTTTTTACCAGGAGAAGAATCCTAATGTGATGCCAGTCCAATTGCACCAATAGCTTTGGGAATCTAGCTACATTTTCAATAAAAATTGAGTTGTTCCCGTATTTTTATTTCTTCACTCTCTGAGGGATGTAATGAACCTCCTTCTCGTAGGGAGGCCAATGGCAAACACTAACTTTTCTGAATGATCGTAAATGTCTGTGGAACTTGCTAGCTCCCATATAGTCCCGCCCATGGTTTAGTTGGGAACATCCTGTGGCAAAAATTTAGGGTAGTCAGCAGCTGGCCCATCGGCGACACAGGAAGCATTCCTGGAAGCAGAAATGGCCAACAAGTAATAAAAGAACTACAAAATTGTGTACGTGCGAATTCACATTTCATATTTACGATTATCGCTTACATAACCCTTATTTTATACCGGATCACGCTCTTACAAAAAATTTACATCATTACATTCGTTCTAAATAATAATAAAATATTGCATTTACAAGAACATAATATTAATAATTACATTTTATATTAATAACATAGTTATTAAATAAGTTTTATTTAATTTGCAATGGCCATACCTGTCAGATGTATATTCCAAATCAGCTTCAATTCTTTCAAGTTAGGAAAAGTGCTGTTGCTTTGGAACAACGGAACCTCGTGACAAAATCCCGATCATCAAATGGAAACCAATCCCAATTCTTTCCCCACCCATCTTGGCCTTCGCACACGGAGGATAATATCTTATCATCGCTGGAAATCAAATATTGAAATGCCCAACATTCGCATTGTCGCGCCATAAACATTTCAGTACACACTACATAGAAGAAACTGAGCTTACTCAAGAACAGAGAATAACTCTGCAAGAGTAGAAAGTTACTCCACCGATTTTCGCAGGGTAAAAATTACTCTCAAAATTTACTCTCGAGTAAACTGATTTACCTCCTGCGAGTAAAGTGTTGGTGAAACGCTCCTATAACGTTACTCTCGAGTAAACAATGATTTAACACCAGAGTAAACTCTTACTCCTTGTTTGGTGAAACCGGCCCTTAGTTCTCCAGTTTTCTAGCTGCATGTATCTTATGCACATACGTTTAATACGAGATATCTGTCGTGATTCTATGTCCGTTAAAATTTAAAAATTCAAAACTTTAACTTCTTTTCCAAAATGAGCTTAATGTGCATCCCACAGATACTGGGCACTAGTAAATACATTTTGGCAGAGAACCAACATAAATACCGAATAGACATTAATATGTAAAAAGATAAATTAAATTACGATAATAAATGAGTGTAATAAAAAAGATGTACCTTCAAATTATTGTTAAGAGATTATTAGTTTCCTACAACATACACACGTCTTTTGTGAAGGAAAGGAGTTGAATAGTGGTACTAGCAATTCAAACGGGTGTCAGTAATTTGTACTAGTCATCCTAAATCAAGTGTGTTTTAGAAGTCGCAGGGAAGTGAAGCCATGATGCTCGCATGGGAAATATTGAGCAGTGGTCGAGGTACAGCTATGAATTAAGTAGCAAGAAAGCAGTGTTAATATTCAGGTTTGACTGTTATTTTTATCCCGTTCTTGTAAAGATCAAACATTGAACGTTTTCACTTACTCAGAATTGTGATGATTAGGTGAGGAACGATATTATTTAGGAATGTATTGGTTAGGTGAATTCTAAATTTGTTAAATGAATTTGGACCAGACTGAATATTATAGTTATGACTATTGTAATCTTATCGTATTGTTAATCCTTGTAAAACATAAAAATAATTTTGGTAAGTTCTTCCCTGCTACTGATGTTTTTACTTGCTAACGTGATCTCACGCTGTTTTACTTGTAATAAGATGAAATATAATGTCGAAGAATGAAAATGATCGAATTCCATTGTCCCATAATTTGATCATGTTTTTTCGTTTCACCAGTTTCAACGGATTTTACCGTTTACATTGTAGAACACAGGCAAATGCTCACCGATATTTCCGTTCACTCTTAACTAACCTCCAATGCATATTCAATACGTCGTTAGCATTCAATAGCGTATGTTTTAAATATATAAAATCTAGCGATTCATTTCCCTTATTTTCTTGGACTGTTAGATTTTAGATTCTGTCACTTTTTCGGCCAGCAAGAATCACTTATCATGTATAATCGTTGATGCAATCACTCTCAAGTGAACTCTGATTAGGTGCTTGAGACAGATTACTGCTAGTTGAAATAGAAGCAAATCGTAAATATTAACAACATACTAATACATCAAAATTTATCATATTTATTTTATATTTGAGTTCCGAAAGTGCTACTGATTACTAAAGATGGAAATTGGCTTGACGAGAGTAGGAGCATATTTTAATTCAGTATGGATATCTCTAATGTTATAACAAGGCACGTGAGATACAAATTCATCAGGAGTCAGTAATAAAATTTCGCTACAAAAAGATACGTTTGCACAATAAATGATACATATTTTTAGCGCTTGAATGGAAATAGAAGGCAATCGCTTTCTGCTAAAATGTGAAATCTCAATAAACGAATTTTCGCATATACAATTTTGACTTCGCGTCTCTAATTCACGATTTCCAATGCATTCATTCTGCATCTGTGCATTCACAATGCATTCTGATCTAAAGATATTTCGTGTATCTGCGTCTCACCGTTTATTTTCCCTTCATTTATTGAAAAAGATCTACATAACCTGTTACTTTGTTTCTGGATATTAAATGTAAACGTTGTTTCACTGTCAGTGGATGTGTTCCTGAGGTCTGTTTAGATAGATTCTTCTAGTGGTGAAAATTCAGCTATTTGGTTGATAGTGGGAACTATCAAAGAAAATATGTAATACACTTACAGATGCCAATGTTTTTGAATACTTTTTATTTATTTGATCAATATAAAGGGTGTGCATAACTAGGTATACAAAATGTATACTGTATTTTTATCTGTTCTAAGACCACGTTTTTATTCTATGAGATATTAAGGTGATCATGGCTTGTAATTTAAGGAATGACCAAAGGAAGTAGATAGTTAAACAATACTAAAATGATAAATAACCAACAATCCAATTAACAATACTAAAAGTTAGAGAATCCTGAGCAGGTGCGACGGAAATAGAATTCAATACACTCTCTCCAAGAAGACCATTAATTTACAGTTTGCGCAACAAATTTGATCGAATTGGGTCTATTTTTAATGGGCCAAAGACCTGGCGACCAGTGAATGTTACTACTCATGAAAATGATATGATAGTTGCTCAGTCATTTATCCAATGCTCAAAGAAGTCCAAAAGGAAAACCTGTGTAAATGCTGAAAACTTAAGACATGGAGCACTTGCGACATTGCACATAATTACAATTTGTATGGCATCCCAATTGTAATTTCATAAATTAATTTTTTTAAATAAGTAAGTTTTTCTTCACATTTCATTACGTCTTATCCGATGTATAATATTTTCTATTGTTTAACAAACAATATTCCGTATTATCAAATGCCAGAAGCAACTGTTCTAACATTATTTATTATTCAACTAAGTAGTATTATAAAATAGAGGGAGAAGGAATTAGGAAGTTCAAAACGCATTTTACCGATTTTTGATTTAAAAATGGAGCTATCAACTAATGAAAGGATAAATATTCATTGATTTAAGGCTAACAACCGTGTCTTGACCGTTTGGAGAGATCAACGTGTGAAATTATGGGGATCGACCGAAAGGCTGCTAGTAATGGTAATAATAATGATAACAACAATAATTATTATAATATTAGTAATAATAATAGTAATAATAGTATTATTATTAATATTAAGAAGAAGAAGAAGAAGAGGAGAAAGAAGAAGTCTTTGACAATGTTCTTAAATAGGTTGAGAAACACAGATTCTCCTTCATCAAGACCGAATTTTATTTGCCTGAATTTTTAGATTATTTTAAAATCCTTTACAATGACAAGCTCACGTTCCCAGTGACAGCTAGAATAGAGAATCTGCACGAGAACACATACTGAAGCAACCAAACCGCCGAGCAGGTGACTGTGAAAAAACTTCATTAATTGTTGCTACATGCTGTGCCTCTTGCCACTTCTTTAGTAACTCCTCGTTGCTTGCGACCTTACCACCGTCTCCGCCGCCGTAACTGCCTCTGTCCCGCCAACGTCATCTCCCCCGTCCCCTCCCCTAGCCACGTCCGAGCCCAAATACCCACCCACGTCCCCGCCCACGATTTCGTAGCTCGTCCTCGCTCACGACACCACCCTCGCCTCGCCCACGTCCCCGCACATGTCCCCGCCCAGGTCCACGTCCCGCCTTCCTCCTCGTCTTGGTTCCCGCCACTCGCATCGTTTCCGTCCCTACCGTGCTTCCTTCTATACTCATTTCCGTCCTCACCCCTGCTCTTGCCTCCGTTTGCTCCTCGATGCAAAGAAACGCGTTGCAGAGGTGGGAATATACTGGAGTCGCACTTCGCATGAAGTGAGAAGGAAATGGCTGAATATTAAGTTTGCCATTGAACATTTGTTTTTTAATTGGATCGATTTCATCTGAATTTAACTTGAACAATTTACTTCGATCGTTTAGTTTAGGCACATTTGGTACACTACTATTATCGCAAAAGTGAACCCAAGCGTAGTGCATAGTGCTATAATGCGTAGGTTAGTCTCTTCTCCTCCGTGATTTACGATGGTAGGTATTGTTATGATGAATTAATAATGTTCAGATATAAATTGTGGAAGATGTGACGTTTGTTTAACGTGGTACGATACGTGATGGATTGAAAAGCCAACCGAGACATCGTAACATGCCTTAAAAGGAATTCAAACCTGTAACCTGCGTTTCTACACACTTGGAGGTAATCCACATCCTGCAAAAATGAGGTAGGCAGCATATCATTGATAATATTCAATTGATATTTTAAAATTATAGTACTAAAGTACATGAACAAAATAAATAAAAATGCCAGAGAAAAACGACCAGTTTCGGCATCATTATCATTCATTATCTTTAGCAATAGCAAAGTTTTGCTGTGTCTGTTCGTAGTAAATTAAAGGGTAAAAGACGAGTTAACACAAATTGGAATACAGACTTGAAACGTTTGGATTTAAATTGTGAAGAATAAGGAACACGTAACTCCACCTTATGTTTACTTAGATTGGTATTTTTTTAAATTCTTAATATCAGTTTTCCCGCTCGGAAGTAGCTCCTTCCCAGCCCTGCCGTGGGCGCTCTCCTCGTAGAGCAGCTTGCTGCAGCGCGGCCCCCGACAGCCCGCCTTTTCCGCCCGGTGAACCTGGCTCCGGCGGTTAGGCGCAGCCGGGAGCTCGCGGGGCGGGGCGGGGCGGCGCCAGCGGCCCCGGCAGAGAGCGCGGGGGCGGAGCGGCGGGAGTGGGAGTGGGGGCGGGGGCGGGGTGGCGGCGCTGGGCGGCTACGACCTGGTGTTGGGCGTCCGTGTGATTTATTGGGGCTCTGGACACGGAGGGCGGGCGAACCTAGCTCCCTCTCCCCTTCGCCCCCGCCCCGCCCCTGCTCCCTCCCCACCCCCGCCGCCTACGCTGCCTCCGCTCCGGCCGGCCCCTTGTCTTATTACTGCCAGAAATAACTTTCGATCTCTCTCTCCTAAGACGCCAGTAATTAAATCGTTCTTTCCCCGGCACGCTCCCTCCCACCCCGCCTAATGGCTCTCCCCTCCTCACCCCCACCCCGCCACGCGCCGGGGCGGCTCATCTCGTGCTATGGAGACGATGTAACGAACTATTCGTTCGAGAGGGGCTTGCTTGATGCGTTCACTTTCCCCTATCTGACGTTGAGAGGACCGGCGCGCCGGGGAAGAATGAAAAGTACGAGGAGCTTCGCGATTAACGGAGTCGATTTCGCAGAATGTACTGCAGGCTTTCGTTCTCAGAATGGGATGAAATTGTTGGCAGTAGACTGACGTACTCAAGTATCGTGACTCACCAATCGACAGTCTAAGCGTTCACTCTACAAAGGAGTTTATTTTTTTCTACAATAGCCCAACAAACAGAGCGTGAATTTTCAGAAAAGCTTTGAGGATTCTTCACGTAGAGTTTAAAGAATTTTGCCTCCACTTTTTAAAATCAATATGTTTGATATATAATACAAAAATAACTTGCTATTCCCTTCAAAGCGCCATTATTGACTCTTAAAATACAAAAATAACTTGATGTCCCATTCACAGCGCCTTTATTGACACTTAAAATCTGCAATGTCATACAACAAATTAACTAGCTATCAACAAATTTAAGGAAAAGTAGCAAAAATTCTAAAAAAAAGTTTAAAATAGTTCAGTTTTCATCATTGGTATTTATTTTTATTCCATAATTAAATAATTATTTTACAGTTCTTTTATAATGGAATACTTTATTGTAAAATTAATGTTTTGAATAATCTCACGATCTCCTAATGTGAATAAAAAAAAGAATAACCATTGTCGGAATTTCGTGTGGTCATTTATGGCAGGATATCAGGTTGAAATTAAGAATTTGATGACACATGTTAGTGATGTATATGTAGGACTGTAAATGACTGACACTTCTGTAAATTCATTAATACTCTAAACACGCTTCATTGAGCTCCCGGAGGGACCTGAAAACCAATCCACGATAATATCCATCCCCAGTTGTTTGGATGCAAATTCAATTGCAATGAGAAATGTAATATTAACTTGCATTGCGGTTGGTTTGAATTTCACATTTGCTTCTATTGGCGTGTGTGCGTCATTTCAAGAATTCCATGCCACAATATAAAAAATGATATAAAGATCTCTTCAATGATATTTAGACTTATTTTTAAGGTGTGTTCTATCATATGGAATTTAAAAAGTATGTATAATGAATTAACAAATATGCAGCAATTTAATGTTACAGGGTGTTGATACCAATATCAGGGAATGAAAATGTTAATGTAATGAATATGAGTTCATAATTAGAAAACTGATAATTGAATATTAATCAAACGAATATCAAAAAATTTGTTACATGCATGAAAATATACAGAACCGAAAGCTTCCCCTGTGATGATGGGTAGGACACTTCCAGACTCTGTTCCGTGTGAATTTATTCCTCTTGAAATGATATTATAAGTCATAACATTTTTTTGTGCCTGTACAATTGAGAAATTATAAAATTCACAAAATTATATTGTGAAATATAAGATAATAGTACAATCTGAACACTCAAATCCAGTGAGAACGATATCGTTTTCATCGTATGTTCACGTCGTTAAACCATTCCATAACACCTAAAAAGGTATTTCACATGTTAGCTAGATGTGTGATAATGTTGATTTAGTTGTTTAGAAAATCATTTACTAGTTCTGGCATGATGTCTGAGATCAACTTGGCATTGTTCTTATGTATTCACACCATTTTCAGTTATTTCTTACCAGCTGGTGAAGTGCTCTACACGAAGTTACTTCAATAGATCAACATTCCTATTTTATCTAATCTTGAGTACCCTAAAGTACCACCAATACATTTCATTTCTGCTTCCTACATTTTAAATTTATTTTTTTGTCATTACTCTGTCTTTAAGCTAGAGTAATTATATTAATTTTGATTGCTAAACTTCAGTACGTAAAAAAATAATTACTTGCAGCACGAATGTTTCTTCGTATCTTCTTGTGTTTTCCTGACTTCGAAAATAATTATTCAAACGTTCTTTGTCGGAATTTTCCAAATTAACCTTTATCTTCAGGTTGAATATTACATTTCACGGTATTGGCTTACCAATAATTAAGCTTATTTTTTATTTTAAAATAGATGTGTTCTTATTAATGTGACAACGTAAATTTTGAACTTTTTAGCTAGTATAATAACAACCCTCTAAAGGGCAAAGTCCATTTACCTTCATAGTTTGCCAGTAGTCGACGAAATACTAGGATGGGAAGAGCTCGTATTACATTGCACTTAGCCCATTGTGTGGAACGCTAGTCCATCATTTGCCTGGAAGGACTGCAAACCCACGGAAACACTGATCTGTGCAATCGATCTAAGAACTTGATCCTGGCAGGCACCACCAATTATCTGATGTTCAACATGTAAAGCATATTTATTGCACATATTTTAGGTAGATCTCATGACTCTCCAATCATCAACATGCTCAAAGGTACGTAGACGCTCACCGGTGATTCTGACGGACTTTTCATGTCAAATAAAAACCGCTAGATCATAACTCTGTCCTTCGTAATGCCAACTTTTTGAATTGAATTGAATTTGCCTTATTTTACGTGGCGAGACTTACGCTCTTCCGTCTGACCACGCAAATTCCGCTACGCTCCTTTCACCAACTAGGAGAGAAAGTAGGTATATCTTGGGCGAGAAACAGGCGATTTGAATTTAGCTCAGAGGCGTCATTTAGGCTTGAGGATCTTTTACATGCAAGTAAATCTACGAACATGGGACAGCCGGCTTTAAAAATCCACGGCTTCGATCGGGTTTGAACCCGCTAACTTGGGTACAACAGTCCAGTACGCTAACCGTTACACCATCGCCGCCGCCACTTCTCGTGAAAGCAGCTAGAACGGAGTTCCTCTCTTACCACGACGCCCAGTAACCGTTCGTTCTCCCTCCCTTCGAAACGCAACTCGCGCTCATTCACGCCCCTCAGCCCCTCACCGCCATGTACCTCCACGTCACGCCACGTAACACCTCGCTACATTACTGGCTTTACCATATCCTGGAACGCCCCGCCACGGCCCCCCAGATCTCAACCCTCCTCTTCATGTCCCGGCATTTCTCTCCTATATGGCAACACGTATCACTCCCCACCACGCCATTCTGCCACACTCCACCATTCTCCCTCACACCCTCACTAAACCCCGTCACCAATAAGCGACACTACTTCCCACTCCCCGCCTCGCACCACCACTCCCGCCACGTCTACCACTGTCAGTGACGCTCACTAACCCTCGCAAATGCCTCACTACTCCCCGCCCCTCCATTCCCCGCACCACTCACTCCGCCACAACTCCCGCACGCACCACCATCCCTCGCTAGGTCCGAACCCCGCCCCGCTACAAAAACCGCACTACTTCCCCTAAGCCTTACAATTCCCCGCCAAGCTCCCAAACGACTTACCCGCCACCGCCTCATCCTTCCTGTCACGGCGCAACCAACGGCCCGGTGAACCTACACCTCACGGCTACGCCGCACCACACCCCGTCACGTCCCACACTTCCCTTCCTAATGTACTGCCACTTCCTGCCACAATCCCCATATTCCCAACCGCCCCTACACTCCACCATGAAGCCATACCCCAACGTCAAGTCCCTCTCCTCAACCCCCCCCGAAA
>BOPP01000287.1:71370-86994 GCA_017312745.1 Gryllus bimaculatus
AAAATGTAACGGCACATCTGTGCGCGGCGAAGCCGGACACTCCGATCAGCGCGGCGGCGCCACCGGATGCCGGGCGACACAGTATTTTTTTTACGCGGACCAACCGGCCGACCGCCGGGCCAAGTCATGAACCTCATCACACTTTATGGCGGCTGGCCAGCAGTAAAATTGCCGACTCTCCCACAGCTATGACGCGGCTCGGCCGCAACACCCGCAGGCCCGCCCCGCCCCTTCGCACTGAAGGCGCCGCCGCCGGCCGCCGCTTTCGCCCCACCCCATTCCCACCCCTCCACCCCACCCCGCCTTCTAACCCCGGGGAGGACACGCCATTGCGAAAATTCGGGCATTTACACATTACAAAAAACAATTAAAGAAGGCGCTGCATCTTTTTTTTTTTTTTTGTTTTTTTTTTTTTTTTTTGTTTTTGGCCGCTTTGAGTATTTTGAATCATGCCGTATCCTCGCTTAAATTGAAGGATTAAAACAAGGGTGATGGCTGCTGCGTCCTCATTTATACCTAGTTGTGAATAATGAGGTTTTACGTAGAACTTTCTAACCTAATTCAGTACACTTTTAAACTCGGTATACATTTTAAACAAAAATATTATAATATTTTTTGACGAGTAATATTTAATGCTATTAACTCATTTTACATACCATGGTTGGCATTAACGTTTTGTTTTACTGTTCCTTTAAATTTGTAACAGTGTCGACTCTTATGTTATTTGAAAAGTTGATTTCAGGCTAATCCCCTGTTGGAACAAACTGAAATTTGCTCCTCAGTCGTTGAAGTTGTGTATTAGTAGATGTACAATAAGCTTTTATGACACTTGATAATCCCTGCTTAGCGTATGTGTTTTCAGGTGGTTTTTTAACCTCTAAATAACGCTTTCATCATCAAAGTTTCCATTAGTAACTATTGCCAATACTTTTTCAAAATGTAATAAGTAAAATAAAATCTTTCATTTATACATTGTATAAAGAAGAAAGAAAATAATTTTCTATTTAAATAGAAATTTTTTGTAACCGACCCTCGAAGCGTTGTTTAATCTGTGCCTATAATTGCCCCCGGAATGAATCGAGAAAATAAATGACAATCGATAAGAACTGTCCTATTGTTAGAATAACTCGTTCTAAACATGGCGAGCTATGAGCATTCATTCTACTTTACCGATATAAGAAGAATAATCTTCCATCAACTTCGAAACCAATCACCCCTTAGGCTACGAAGCTTCAGTTGACCTGACCGAGCTGGTTAGCCAGATCGTACCTCCTCCGGCCTGAAGAGTGCGAGGGCGAATTCTCCAGCCCTCCCGGGCTTAGATGCTTCTATATTATGACATTGTGTATTCTCTCCCTGTATTAATGACTGTAAGTTGCTAAATAACTGCAAAAAGTTGATACCCCGTCGGGAGGGTACAAAGGAAGGAGATGGAGCTAAGAATAGCGGGAACCGAGAATATCCGTCGATGAAACATGTGGTTCTACAGATTGGCACAGACTTGCTACCGTATTAGTTTTTTATTTCCTTTGGTCTCGGTTAGTATCAATTGGCCACATACTCTTGCCTGCAATGAATTCGCCGCGCAATCTGGGAAAAATTTGGAGCCATTTTTAAAAAAATTGTCTTTAAGCGCAACTGTTAAATTCGAAATATTGAAGGAGTCTTCCTCGACAGAAAATTGTTGAGTTTTCTAAGAACTTAATCATGTAATTTAAAATAAATTAACTCACAAAATTATAATAGTATTTACAAATTGCCTTGGAATGTGCATATCAATAGGGTGAGACTATTTCAAGATATTTATGTTTGCTAAACTTTTGAAAAAATAAACCGACAATTAACTTACTGTTATATTAAAGAGTGCAACTACCACTTTTCGTTCGAAATTTCTGAAAACAAATTTCGAGCCTTTTTTCCTATTATTTATGTCTATTTGAATAGTATTATTTACAGACAAATTAGCTTACTTGATCTATGTTGGCTAGGCGACGGCCTTTAAGCCATTAACAATACCTACATCCTTTCGGCGTTTCTAATCTCGAACTTCTGGTATGCACCCCAAATGGTCTCTCCATCACGCATCAAAGCCGCGGAAAAGAGACCATAAGTGGGGGGGGCCGGGCCCCCGGTTAACCAGAGACCCGTTTAGGTCCCGCGTGAGAGTACGCTGCGGGGAGGAGGGGTTTGTGCCTGAACTTCCGGGAGTTTGCGCTTTGGCGGTTGACTCAGGTAGAGCCGGCCAGAGCCAAAAATACCGTTAGGGCTGTAAACTCGGGAGACTAACCAGCGAGCGCTCGCTTTTACGGTTAAGCAAAGAGAGCCAACCCCTGCAGAAATCCTGTGTTGTGGGCGTAAACCAAGCTTGCTTGGCCAGCGAGCCCCTACTATACCCGTCTGAAAACCAGTGGTGGGGGTTGGGTGCAGCTCAACTATTAGTCGCGCGCCATCTGCGCCCGCCCGTTTCCCATTCAGTTTCATCGGGAAGCTTGTACGTTTGATAAGTACAAGGGGTAGAGTGTGGCCGAGATGTCCGGATGAGTAAGGGGCCAGACGGAATCTTCCGGCGTGCGTGTAGCGCACACGGTCGCCACGACCCGGTGTAAATTTTTGGCGTCAGGGCCATGTGACGGTAATTGTCACGGTCACGGATGTACCGACACACTACGTCCATCACGCGTCCGGCTATGATTTTCTG
Source organism: Gryllus bimaculatus (assembly GCA_017312745.1). Taxonomy (NCBI): domain Eukaryota; kingdom Metazoa; phylum Arthropoda; class Insecta; order Orthoptera; family Gryllidae; genus Gryllus; species Gryllus bimaculatus. The sequence continues at coordinate 74,069 of BOPP01000287.1, forward strand.
GGTTAAAGCAGTGTTCGAAAGGAAAAGGTTGCCGGAAGGTTATTAATATTAGCAATTCACTTGTAACTTGTACATAAATATTTAATATATATTTCCTTTTTGTTCATGAAATTTTATTTCTTATTTCACTACGTTCACAATAAGGTACGGCCCTCAGCAAAAAAGCCCCGCTGAAGGGTAAAAAACCACCCGTCCAGAAGCCGAGTAATTCTAATTCTATCGAGGTGTATTTTTGCTATTTATTACTGGGCGCGGAGCGGTCCCGCCGTCTCCTTCCAGTGCTTGGCCTCCTCAGCACCTGAAAAATCAAACGGCGCCACAGAAGATCGTCCGCACCAACGCCTCTGCCCTTATATTTTCGATCCCCCCTTACCTTCCCCCCCCTAATGTGCTTATTACTATACCAGTTTTATTTTATTTATTATATTAATCTTTTACTTACCAATTAACCATGACTTATGACTTATTTCTTAACTGTTTACTAATTTAACATAAAACTACTGATTAACTTACATATTGTTAGCTGATTGACGTATTTATTTCTCACCAGTCTAGGCTCCGCTCAAGCTAACCGGTACTGTTTTCCTGCCTTTTTTTTGAGAAAAATGGCGTTTCAGTATTTCTGAAAATGCGGGGTTTTGAGCTAGTTTTCACAAGAAACGGTGACGAGAAAGTTTTCGAGAAAATTTATAGGACATTATTTATAGCACATGTACTCATAAATACAATAATGTGAACAAATCGCGTTGTATAAATATTAACGACATGAGAGGCAAGTCCAAAAAGTACATGTTGTATTTTTTGGAAAACAAAACCATAGAGCAATATGATATTAATGTCATCTCATAGACTACATTTAGCACTATTCCTCACAAAAGTTTAAAGAACAAATTTGGAGCCATTTTTGAGAAAATCTTTGAAAGTTTCTTTTTTTTTAATTGCACATATTGCACATTATATTGCGCGAAAACAACTAAAATTTTCAAAAGTGGCACATGACTTAAAAGAAAGAACATACTATGGAGAAAACAATTTATTTGAAGGAAAAATCTCTACCTTCAATTTTCTAGTTGTGGAAAGACCCCCAAAAAACTAGAAATTTTGAAATTTTCGAAAATTCAGTGTTAAACCTGAAGATTGAACCTATGGTATCTTTATACGTGTATTGTTCTTTATTCTTACAAGAAATTTAAAGGGAAAAAAATGGATCCGTTTTTGAGAAAATTTTGAAAATGATTCATGCAAGGTACCGCGAAATGTTAAAGATTTTTTTTCCAAATATCATAGATTCGACTCGTGCCAGACGACCAAGTAAGTGCTCGACACGGGTTGGAAAAAATCCTTTGCTTGGTTTAAGTGCTAGTAGTGTTCACAGACCCTAGACAGACGGACGAACAGACGGCGTTTAAAAACCACACTTTTCGGTATCAGGGGACCCCAAACGTTATTTCCGATAAAATCTCGAAATTGGTTTACAACAGCATTACATAATTTTCTCTATACATCTTTGTATGAACGTACGTATACGGGAAAGTAAAAGAGGGAAAGAGAAATAACAGAGCGTGAAGGGACCACGATAAAAAAAGATGTGGAAAATGAGAAATGAAGTAATGATATATAATGTAATATAAAATGAAATGAAATCTGTGGCATACTATCACCACTACTACCACCACTTCCTTTACTGCCTATACTATCACCATTACCTTACCACTAACAAATTATCATCTCCACCACCCTTACCACTACTATTGCTCTTATCTTTCTCACTACTACTACCATGAACACAACTGCTACCACCATTACAACTACCACTGCTACCTCAAACACTACTACTTCACAACTAGTTCATACGTTACTGCCGGTTCTCCTCGTCCCTAACTACGATGGGTTGTGTGTTTCCGTGTCCTCCATTCTCTCTCGCCCTCCATTTCGTGTGCCCAACCGCTCTGTTCCCCCCTCCCGCTTTCGTTCCGGTCCATGTGATGCTGCGGATCCCGCATGCTTCGCGTCCAGAAAAAAACAAAAAAATAAAAAGCGGCCGTGGTGGTAGCTCTGGCGTTCACTGAAGAGTATCGGAATACTAATGCTGTTTTAATGGCCGATATTTGTTCTGTAGAGCGGAGAGAAGGAAAGTTATGTGGGGCGTGTTGTTCTCGTTTGCTATGGTGTGTGTCGATTAGTATTCAGCTGGAATAAAAAAGTGTACTAATATTGTACAGAGATACGAGTAGCCTATTCAGAAGTGTGGTGTAATGTTATGGTGACAACGATAAATGTCTGTTTTAATGAAATACTGTGGGAGACATTTTATCCGCACATACAAAATTTAATGCTAATTAAATGTTAGTAATATCATAAAAGACGTAAATATTGAAAACTGCCTATGAATTAACGATGTAATTATAATGTTGAGTAAATTATTTCTTCATTCGTGAAAATACTTGCTACTTTAATTATAATTCGTTCATTTCTAAATATGAGTATATATCCTTGTTTATTTCATTCATTAATTAGTTACAACTCATTCGTTATGTGAATTACTGATGGAATACTATGTGACAAGCCCAATTTTTATATAAGATAGGAGGAGGGAGCTGGAGGGAGATATCTTATTAGGGAAAATTCCTGCGTATTATCATCTATACGTATTTAAGTATACATAAAATGCAAATAAAGAAATTGGGAAATTCTTGAGTGGAAATTTGGTGAATAGAAGGAAAATGTACAATGTAAATAACAATATTTTCATTGTTTTTAATCAGTATGTATGAAAAATGCATTGTTTTGTTTTTTGGCATTTAACTTTATTTTTATGGCGTAAAATATTTCATTATTAATAAATCTAACAGAGAAAAACAAATAAAATCTCACACATAGACCCGCTCAGGGCATTAACAGGTGTCAGCCGCATCCCTCTGATCAGCTGCATGCCTCTGATCAGGAGGTAAAGGGTTCAAATCCTGATGGTAATAAGATTTTTGACTTTAACTAGATAGCTAGATAAAATTCAGTCTTTCTCTCGAGAAGAATTCTTGTGTCCAGCTGCTCCAGCTGAAATCATTGACAGTTTTCGATGGTTTCTCCGATCAACTCCAACCGAATGCTGGAGCAGTATGCTAATAAACGGGCTATGGCCCGCACGAGATCTTTCCTTCCTCTTCCTGGTTTTATCCTCATCCCTCACTTACACACACACACACTCACATGCACTACACTACCACACATGCTTGGAGACCAGCCTACCGCTTAGTGCTTATCCCGGCTGGAGCGATGCTTGGCTGGAGGGAGATAACTTGTTGGGGAAAATTCCAGCAAGCTGCCTTAGGTCGGCACCGGATCCTGCCAATCATCGGGGAAGATCACCATCTCTGACGATAAAAACATGCAATACACTTACGGAACTGATGATCTTAGCAGTTGATGGGCCCTGAAACGTCAAACAAACAATCCTACATATAGTAATGGTGTATCCTCCATTGTGGAGCTAGAACACATTCTATGAACTAATGAGGTTTGTTTAATTCTAGAGTGTACTAACAGAAATCTTGAAACACTACTTTTGTGCGGAGAGGGGGCTTAATGCACATAACAGGCATTTTTGATTTTTAATGGGTTTACAGATGTTATCAAATGCTAATTCGATTTTTCTTTTCAAGGTAATTGAATTGGCATATTTTTCAGGTAATTATTTTACCATTTTCTTAATTATAACAAAAAATTATTTGGAATGTTTCAGCCACATCCAAAGCAGAAAAACGCTGTGAATTTCCATACTGCTTGTCCGGTATAACTAGAATTATGACGTGGAAAATACTGGCTGGAACCGAGACTCTCTAATATTAAATAATTGTCATAAACGGTGAATATGTGAATTATTCATTATCAAACTGAACTTCTCTCCAATACGTCACTTACAGTTTTTGCTGTTCATTGACGCAAAAATTCGAATAAAATAAATCAAATCAAAGGTAGAGTTCAGTAAAATTGCGGGTGCAAATGAATATATGTGGTCATATTTTTACCCTTAACCGCAGTAGTGCTGTCGATGTGACCGCAGCCAGTTGGAAATCGTCCTTCGCAAACCGAAATGTGAAGGATTTTTTCTCCTGAAATATCACTCCACCTTATAATAAAGCTGTTGAGAGCTATACTTATTTGATTGACAACTGATATTACGTGTATTTAAAAAAAGTATTACACCGCATTACGGTGTTTGTTGTGACTTTTGACACTCTATGTTTGGAAATGAAATTCGATTAAAGCACATCTACAAGTGTTTGTTTTTCGAATCCGGACTTCAAGGTAGTTTTTATGCAGTAACGTAAAGAAACTGGAAGCAATTTAAACTATAAGGGCATTATTCGGAATTATTATATTGTGATATACAAGTATCTTACATGTCAGTGGATTCCCAAACTCATGTATTGCAGTTTTATTGATTTGCAGTTATTTATTGTAGTTCCTATAATATTTTTTCTTTCTGACGAAAGCTTATATTGTAGTGTATTTCAGAATTAATTTATCAATGCTTATTTTCTTACAATGACAGTAGGTTTTCATGTCGTAACCGACTAGATGCTGCTTTTTGAGAAAATAATGGATTTTTGCATTATGATAAGAACAACGTAATTTTTCTGGAATCATTCACTAATGAAATGAATTGTGAGGTTTTATATTGAAATTAATTCTCATTTTAATATTTTATATTTTATAACATAGAATAATAACACATTATAATAACTTCATTTATAATTTGTGCAGAAGATGAAAAATGCAGGAAATTATGATATATATTTTCTGAAATTATCCTTTAATGAAATGAATTGAAAGCTTTTATATTGAAGTTAATTCACATTTAAATAAGTTTCTCATTCATAATTTGTGTAGAAAAATGCAGAAAAGTAGGGTACTTATTTTCTAAATATAAAATTCAGCAAAACATTTGTAATTCAAATGTATCATTTGCATCTTTCCAAAAAATGTTACAACATGAATACAACTCATGTTACAACAATGATGTGTCTCCCATTAGTCCGTAGCGTAGAATAGTCTCGTAGGCGCTATCAACAACTAATTTAAATTTATAATATACAGCGATGAAAGGGAAGACACACAGACTAGCAAGGATCTGGCATATAGCTCACATGATTATACGCTTATGTCAGCTATCTGTCCTAGCCATCTGATCAGTCAAGATTACACGTGACGTGTGAGTAATGTGGAAACACTGCATTCATAAATGTTTGGGGAATGCGACCTGTTTGAGGAAGTTAGGCGGAATAAGAAATGTGATTCTTGCGAAACTTACGGTTATAGCTACGAGCTGTGGAGTCTGCGAGTTCGAATCCCGCCTACGCATGGATGTTTGCTTTACCGTTGTGACGTCATAGGGATTATCCCAACCTTCAATACGCCATTATTTTCCAAACCTTCTTCTGTCTGAATGGTGTACATATGTGAGGAATGAATGCGACTGCCTGTGTGCTAGGGGAAGAAAGCGGTTTAAGGGGCTTTGGGGCCGCAACGTGAGCCCCACATGTTTACCACCACCAAACGTCCCAACTGGTAAATAGGTTTAATGACCGCCACGAGCTTATGAACCACAAGCGACGAGGATAAGTGCACGGCTGCATTGGGCTTACAAACCCCTGCGGTGCAACGGAGGGGACGCTAGAGTTAAAGAACTCTAGAGTGTAAAAAGGCCGTGGTATTAACTGAGAACCGCAATCATAAGCAGATGGAAACAAATGGTCAATGATGGTTTATTGATTGTTAGTGATTCCGGGCCCGTCAACAGCTAAGGTCATGAGTCCCGTAAGTACAGTGCACGTCCCCTTCTGATCGGTGATCTTCCACCGCTGGATGGCGAGATCCGGCGCCGATCTACCGTCGGCTGGAGGGGTTTTTTCCAACAAGGTCTCTCGCACCAGCGGGGTACCGCCCCAGCCGAGACAAGCAATAAGCACCCGACCAGTCCCGGCATGTGTGATAATTTAGTGCGTAAGGGGTGAATTTAGGGCAAAGAATCAGAAGGAAAGATCGCACGCGGTCCGTGGCCCGTTTGTTGGGGTGCTGCTCGGGCGTTCGCCTGGTGTTGGTCGGAGACACCACGGAAAACCACCTATCAGATGTCTTAAGCGATCCCTCCCCGTTCAAAAGATCAACTTGATGTAAAACGACACACATATTTTAAATTAAGCGTATCCTTCGCGATGGCAATATGCTTCAGAATTAAATATGTTAGTATCATTACAACTTTACTATTTCCACTAACTACTATATTGTTATAAACACCATATCTCAATATATCTTGCATTATTCACTGAAAACAGCTGCGTGATTCAAAAACCACTAACTCATTTTGAAATATTGATTTTTTATTTAGCCATTATATGTCCCGTACCGGGGCAATTGGCCTCGACGTCGTTCGATCCTGGGGTTTCTGGTCGGTCACCCAATCAGAAATCGCGATGTCTTGAATTCGCGTAAACTTCGAGACTTCACATAGTTAACGAATTCGGCTGGCGACGCCGTTTTCGCGGTACTTGTCTTTCAGAACCATCCCAGCATTCGCCTAGATGACCGAGAGAAACCTCGAAAAAGCGCAGTCAATATGGTCGGCAAGGGAATCGAACCCGAGCCTCCCGAATGCGAAGTCATCGCACTCCACCCTGACCCACTTCTGTTGATAATATTTAAATAAAAGTTCTTATCGCTACAAATAATATCTCAATTTACGTAGTTCGCCTATTTACGAGTGTCTTACTTGCCCGTGAAAGTCCTTCTACTTTATCACTCCACGCGTCACTTTGCCAACTACGCAAGACTTAAGGATCTAATTTCGTAAGTTGATTTAGAGGAAAAACGGCACTTTCATGGGAACAAGAACGTGATCCTCACCACTTGAAGCGAGGGAAAAGCGACGCTCTCAACAGGTGTTTCAGATACGCAAAACCTATACGTAAGTTGGCCCACCGTTTTCTTACGCCCTCCCCGGCAAAGCAAGTTATTTGGAAAGTAGTGTATGAGTTCCTGAGTAAGACGTCGCCTCCGAAATGCTTCTCTAACAAAAGCTTTCGCTCGTGAATGTGTCTTTTTTGCTTAGTCACAACTTCAACTGTCTCCCTGGAAGCGCGTCTTCTTGCGTCGTCACAGATCGTGAAGGCTGAAGTCACTCCTGAACAGAAATGACATATCTCAAGCATCCAATATATTTGCATGAATTCAATACTATTGCATTTTAATACACTAAAAACATTTCTTTCGTCGTACTATTTCAAAACCGAAAAAAAGGCTGAAAATTCACAGAAAGAAAATTAATTCATTATATTGAGTATTTTCCTTGTTAGTATCACTTGAACGTCTTCATGCATAAATTACTTTCTATGCTGTGGTCCCGGGTTCGATTCCCGTTCGGGGCATATTATAGTGGGCGCTTTCCTTGCAATGTACCATTAACTGTTGCAGTGACAATGAGAAAGCTCACTTCTCATGTTGAAAAAAACATAACGTGTGACCTAACCACACGTATTCTCAACCCACGGCCGCATATTAAATAATCGGATAATGCAAGCTAATCGTCTATTCTATATTTAAAAACTTCATACATACATTTTTCTTCCTGAGGAAAATCAAATAAAATTCTTCAGCGATTTATGACATTTCCCATTTTATTTAATAGCATTTTACAAAGTTGTTTGCAATCATGGGTCATGTACAAACATAATTAAAACATTTCAAATCTGAAATAACATTTAAAAATGTTTGTGGTCTTGTGGGGTTTTATTTTGTTAAATCCTACATTGTTGATATACGTATGTATATGAAAAGTGCACATAAACATCATTGATGATAAATTCCTAAATGTAATAATGTGAACAATCCGCCACTCATGAAAATGTTGAGAGGCTAGTATAAAATATTCTTTTGTCATTTTTGAAAAAGAAAAGAATAGAGCAATATGCCGTTTATGTCACCTCATTGCAAATTTTTGGAACTATTCGTACTAAAAGGTTAAGGAAAAAATATGGAGCCGTTTTCGAGAAAATATTGTTTTTGTAATATTTTAAAATTGCACATTTTTCGCGCAATATTGCGTAAAAACTACTAAGTTTTAAAAAATCCATTGTCTTGTTGAAAGGACTAAGTATGGTGAACAAATTTCATTGAAAGGAAATATCTCTACCTTCAGTTTTGTAGTTTTAGGAAGATGCCGAAAAAATTCACTCATTTGCAGTTTTCGAAAAATCGAGTTAATAGCGAAAATTGGACTTTTATAAGTCTCCTTTACTCTTTTTTACAAGAACTTAAGAGAAAAAATTTGGAGCCATTTTTGAAAAAAATTGAGAATATTGCAGAGGCTTCATATAAAGTACTCACAAAAATTAATGAATGCTTTTCAAACAGGCAGAACTTTGGCTCAGGCCATATCTATAGGGGTTTATTCAGTTTGAAAAACATCGTACGAATAGTCCAGGTGCTAGTGTTGTTCACACACACCAGACAGACAGACGGGCGGACGTTTTGACAAAAACAACCCTTTTTCGGTATCAGGGGACCTCAAATCGTGTATTTCCGTTGAAATCTCGAAATGGATTTTTCGCAGAATTACATATCTTCCTCTATACTACGTATATTACTCCGCATATACTTATGTATACGTGCAATAAAATCTTAGATATCTTGAAAAAAAGTTAGGATCAAAATATATAAGGCAGTAATTAGTTATAAGTAATTAGATCCATCTTATCATATGCAGCAGAAACCGGAGTATACTACAAGAAAATATGTCAAATGATAATAGGACTATAAGAGATGCGAGTGTTAAGAAAAATAGCAAACAAAACGCGGAAAGAAAAGGAACGCGGAAAAAGAACGGAGTACTAAAACGAGCCAAAATAGACGTCGTATCAGACTGGATTCATGAAAGAAGATGACAATGGAATATACACATAGAGATAATAAAGGAAGATTGACTGTGACTGGTGAAGGTGGAAAATGACAGAGGACCTGAAGAAAGGAGACGAAAGGGTCGTCCGAGAACTCGATGCAAAGAAACTTTGTACTCTGAACAATAAAGAATGTGAACTCGTGAAAGCAGATTCACGAAATGTCAGCTTTTTAAAAATAAATATCTTATGTTCGAAAAGACAGTATACAGTCTAAAATAAAAGAAAGAAGATTATATTTATGTAGTAATGTAATATCATATATGGATCGACTCTTCTTGAACAAATGCAAATCAAGAATATATGGTAAATGTCAATTGAGCACACCCTCTGCAGCGACAATTCAGAATATCGACCAATGCTATTTTGGTGCTCGTCTTCTCAAGATATTGGTCTTGAGATTCCTGTATGCTAGGCACTGCAAAAAGACCAAAACAGGAAAGGGGGTAGCGTACGGAGAATCGAATCGATAATCACAAGGAGACTTCGAATCCAATCAAAAATCTAATAGTGCGCACGCTAGAGTGTAATTAAATAATTGCGTCTATCGCCATGGAGCTAACAATATCGTCTTCAGAAAACACTCATACATGCGCCACGTGAATTGAATCGCTGCAGGATTACATCTTGAATTTGGACCAGTCGTTTTGTTTCAGATAGAGCGGACGCCCAGCTGGTACCCTATAAATTGACCAATCGGCAGTCATGAACGGCCGTCACGCCCGACACAGCTCGGCCAAGAGGAAACCGTTGTATAAAACGCGCCCCGCCGTAAACCTGTCTGGTTAGTTAATATTTGCGACTTCATTACAGCTTGTCACCCCTGGAGCAGGCACTACTATGCTGTCGTTTAGCGGAGAGGTTGCTAAAATCATGCTCCTGGCGCCTGGTAGTGCCAACTAAAGCGTCGATTTACGATGTCGGGCTGCAAAGTGGAAAGTACAGTCCGCGCAGAAAGGAATATACTTGACTAGGAATATAGACTATAATTGACTAGAAAGCGATAGAAAGAAAGTCAGTCAGAAAGAAGTTTAAAAGCATCATGTATAATGTATTCATTATTCATTCTTGACAATAATACTGGCGTTCTGCGGAACGAGGTAGAACAAGTTCAGTTTTTATACAGGTTCAGTTCTTTAACAGATTCAGTTTACATTTAAACTGAGAATATTTAGTACTAAACAACGTTTATTCACCCTCTATGCTCATCATTCAGATTTATTTTACTATGGAATGAGAACAGTTTTATAGGCATTTCTAATCGGCCTTTAAATGCTACATTCACTGTAGGTCATGATTTGCGCGTTGTGAGAGATTCACACCTGCTATACCAATTTAAATAAATTCTAATACTCTAAGTATATTTCTATACACTACTCTAAATTCTGCTTTTCCCCCCTCAAGCGCCAGCTTTAACTCTTACACCTCGTACCGCCTGGCATTATATTCATTGTCTACAATTCGTGTCAAGGGACGTGGCAGGAGGAATCCCCTACTTCCTCACCACTTCCCCTCTCTAGTTCTCCAGACCGGGACGCTATCTGTCGGTAACACGCTCACGTAGCCGCGGTCCTTCTCAGTTTCTTCATTATCTCTCACGTTAAAGATATTAATGATAGGATAGGGTAAAGAGTGATTGATGGAGCTTTTAGGTGGAATGCATATTGGCGGAGAAACGGGAGCACCCAGAGAATAGCTGCAGCTATCCCGTTTTGTCCATCACCTCTTCCACTTGAAGTCATAGGCTTCCGCGGCCAGAGTCACGTGGGTGATCTGGGCTGTCCGGGTGACGCCGCGTCGAAGGCTGAGTTGCCGACATTTCGACCATCCTGTCGTGGTCTTCCTCAGCATACCAGCCCTGAGGAAGACCACGACAGGATGGACGAAACGTCGGCAACTCAGCCTTCGACGCGACGTCACTCGGACAGCCCAGATCACCCACCTCTTCCACTGGAACTGCGCGGGATCCAATCCGGGCTCCGGGTGGTTACGCTGCACACTTTCTAGCGGTGGAAGACATGCAGTTTGCTACTACGCCATGTGCTCTATGAACTTTGATGCCACTCTACGTATAACTGCGACGTCTAGTCAATAATCAAGAATCTAGGTGGGAAGGGCTGCAAGTTCCTCAGCGGGTTACCGATAGGTAGAGTCCCGGCCTGGTGAACTAGAGAGAGGGGAAATGGTGGGGGAATCGGGGACGCCCCTCACAACTCCCTAGATATGGATAGCAGAGAGTGGATGTAATGTCAGGCGGGGCAAAAGGTATAGCTTCATTGCAACTGGCTCCTATGGGAACACATGGAGTTTAGTTTCTATATAAATTTCTAAGAAAATACATAAACCTAGATGAATTAAATTTATATTTATAACGTCCTCTCTAGGATCGAATTCTCGAAACACGAGAGGCAGTGGCACGATAGGTAGAGGTAAGTTCGGTCGCGGCATGCTAGGTGCCTGATTGACTAGTGTTGCCGGGCGAGGCAACTGCTAAGGTAATAAGTTCCGTAAGTGTAGGGCGTGTTTTTATCGCACGAGGTGGCATTGATGTTCTCTCGAGTCGTTGGATGCCGTGATCTGGCGCCGACCTACGACGACTTGAGAGGATCCTCCTCAACAACGTATCTCCCACCGCCCCAGATGGATCGAATCTCTAGGCTCCCGTCCGGCTTTCAGGCATGTGGTTGTGATGTGTGAATTTAAATGTGTACTTATAAGGGATGAGGGAAGGACAAGAAAGGAGAAAGCATGGAAAACTAACGAGTCAGGGCAGTCGGCCGCTAGAATTCTCTTCCAGTCATCGACTGACGTAGCTGGTACGCTAGTGTCAAAAATCCTGCAACCGTCGGAACTCAAACCACTGAACCTCCTCTCAAAGACTGCAGTGATATCAGTTTATGAGTCACCTTGGCCGGTACATATTTGGTAGTTTAAAAACATGTCAATATTTTATATTATTAAATTATATGAAATAATATCATTTAAAATTATGAAACCATGTAGAGGGGAAATTCGAAGTTTGCAAGCTGTATTCTGGTTCCTGATGACTGTCATAGATTTTTAATGTACGTAGAGGAAGGTGAATAAGAGTAAAAGATCGCCTGGTCGTAAACATGGGAGTGCAATATTATTGGGAAAGAAGCTTCGCGTGTGGTTTGAGGTTTGTTTTCTAAAGTACTGCGGTCTGGAATTGAATGAAGGAAGGACGAAACGGAAACGATGAGAACAGTCGCCCGCGGCGTCTATAATTCACATCCTGACAGCTGTAGGTTTTGACAACACCGTGTGGTGCCGAAAATTCATGTATCGTACAGTTACGATTCTAGACCCTCCCGACCCTTCAGAGCTTCAGTTAAAGGCTCCGAAGTACATGCGTTATCAAACTTTATGTAGTATAAATGAGGGTATATTCTACCCCGTTTGACGGTATGTATAAACAATCTTTGACACCATGGAGGAATAGTTTAGAATGAGTTCGCTACTCTATTGTTTTGTTTTTTCAATATCCCGTAAAGCAGCTGTACCAAACCGTACTGTGCTTTAAAATGTAAGGTTTCAAGCTGAAAATCTTTGTACAGTTAGACAACATGCTTTAAGTTATTGAAAATGCGACGCGCATATTTGCTTATCAATAACTAAGAAATTTCAATCAGTAATCCACATTTGCTTTGCCGTCAAATGAAAGGACACGCGTCTTCGACGTGGCTGATATAATGACAACACGCCGCTATAAAACGGAGTTGCAATGACATGACGTCGACCCAGCGTACTTCCCTTAATTGTGGCGTAAAGCGCGAGAGCAGGTAAGTAACAACGCGTGCCGCCGGGCGTAGGCGGCCGTGGGGCGCTGCGCTGCGCCAGGCGTCGATTTGCGCCGTTGCGCCAGACAATGTTGCCTGCTAGGGGAACACGTGTCGGGTGCGCGGGGACACGTCCGGCGGCGCAGCGCGACAACTGCCCGTCAATCCGACAGGT
>BOPP01000287.1:87019-109460 GCA_017312745.1 Gryllus bimaculatus
CCGAAGGGTCTGCAACTGTTGCAGGCCGTGCCCGGCCAGCACTGCCCACCACCCCCGCCCTAGCCCCCCTCCCCCCTCCTCCTCCCCCTGGACACCGCCGCACGCTGTCGCCTCCCCGGCACTGCCGTACAATCCCCCGCACGCCACTCTCGCCTCCGCCACCGTCTCCCTCACTCCCCACAGCCGCCACCCTCCGTCTCTCAGTTTCGTCATCGCCACCCGCCCCCCCCCACCAAACTCATTTTGATCAAAGGATATGATTATTTAGAAAAATTCCATGGTAACAATAAGAATGAATGGAGGGAAACCAGACATTTTATTCAAATTCGGAGAAATATACGGGTCATATCAGTACAACATCGTTGTTGCTTTGTCATCATTAAACAAAGCATTTCAATTGTTATAGTAAACTCAAATACATTTTACTTGAAATATAGCCTAAAAAAAACACGTTTTCTCAGAATATTAATGTCACTACACTGTTCTGGTTTTTCAACCATTCAATTGTGATAATTAAAGAAGTATTAAAATTATTAAATATGTGAATAATAGTTTGTTATCACATTTTAGCTGATCCTATTTGTCCTGTGTCCCTGGCGATAGTAGAGATGATATGTAGGATGAAAGGCGGCACCACATAGCTACAATATACCATGGCCGAGTAGGGACTCGAACCCGCAGTTTTCTTCCATACTGCTACGGTATTTCTGCTCTAACATCTCGCGTATTCATTGTTAGTGAAATGAATTCATTTCAAATCTCAAATATATAAAACTTCTGATCTATCTCATCTATCGCCTATCTATCTATCTATCCTATCTATCTTATCATCTAGTATCTATCTATCATCTATTCTATCTATTCAGAGTCACCTCCGCCTTGTCCTTTGCCTCTGAAGCCGTCACCTCTCCCTACAACGGTTCTTCTCTAGCCTCAGGTCTATCCCACCCTCCTCATCGCTGCCTTCCATGCTCACTCGCCATCCGCCCCAAAGCTTTTGATCTTGCGGCCCACTACGTCTCTCACCGCCGCCAGCCCGCGCCGCTCTCCCCGCGACCACTCCCCTCCCCTCCTCACCGCCCCCCTTAGTCGGCACTGCCGTCTCCACTTAGGGCCTCACTGTGTCGCCACCCCCTGCCACAACTCCAGGCCGCTCGCACCCCGCCCTCGTCAGTTTTGGCGAGCATCTGAAACGTTTCGCTGGAAGGTGTAAAAAGGAGACGATCCGGTGATGAGGCGAAACAGCAAGAGCAACAATCAGCGAACAATAATATGAAAAGGACGACTTCTGTTAATGATCACGGTAGGGAAAGCAAGTGTGCATAATCTTATTAGTCACATACAACAAAAGAAGACGAGTTGTTGGGAATAAAGGATTAAGTAATATTATTAAATGTTTCAAGATTAATTGCATATTAAGTTACTCAGTTACACAGGCAACACTGAACAATTACTCTAATCAGCCAGATCTATTTAACTCTGGGGATATGGGGCGGTGAGAAATACATAAGAAAGAAATTTTGATAGATACGGGTTCTCAAGTAAGAAAGTACAGTTCGAACGAAGATAGAAAAGAGCTTTGCAAAACTGAAACTACTCCCGAGAAAACCTAAATTGAAAATATACCTGACAATAAAGATATTTACAAATGAATAATATCAACACAGTGGCCCAAAGCAGTTAGAAAAGTTAATCAAGGGCATACATCCCACACAGCACCCGTAAACAATCCTCCGCGCCTAAGTCGCGCGCCTCATAACGACCCCCAGACCACCCTCAAATACACCTTTGACCTTACCGCGCGCATTTCGAACAAAAGAGCCCACCTCTGCTAAAATGTACTACTTGCTGCCATCTCTCCGATACATTTCAACTACCAGAAAACCATGCCTGTATAGGCCATGAGCTCGCTATCCTCGCTAGTATTAGCACTGTAACGGCCTACTCGTAGCTATCGCTGACATGAATACCTATGGCTCTATCCCACCAACAGAAAGTAGTAACGGCATGAGTACGCATAACTATTCGATATTGTATCCAACTTCTGAAGTAACTCTCCTAATTATATCAAGAGAGGAATCAAGTCAATACACATATACTGGTGTCAAGAAGAACAGAAAAAAGTTCTGCATACCAACCCGCAGCTGGGCAAATACTAGGCCTATTCTCCCGCTGCCTCCCCACTCATTAACTTACAGACTCTAGTTGACTAGCCTTATTCAAACAGAACAATATCAAGACCTCACAAGGCACTATCCCCCCTCAGCGCACCAACGATTACGAATATAGAAAACACAAATTAACATTGTATATACCTATATTAGATATGCAGTCTATATACAAGAGACAATTAAGCATTCCAATTCATCAATACCATTTAATAATAATAAATTACATATAATTACCTCTTATATACTAAATCTCATAACTTGTTTATCAACCCCATAAATTCTCAAAATTTCTCTCACTCCCAATAATAAAAAACACGTTGGATAATGTTACTTATAACAAATGTGAAAATAGTATGCAGAAATTAAAGCGGAGCACAACATTCACCAAGGAGAACGTGGGAGGTAAAACAATATATATCGCTAAAACTCAATAAAATTTTATTCCTAAGTGACATATCACAAAGTTTAGATTAGTACAATCACAATGATTCACACGACAAGCCAAACCTATAAATTTCATGATGCAGTGATTTGTTTAGAAAATTAATGCATCACACTAAATAGAAACAGAGAAGATATCCACACGCTCAACTATCGCAGCCCCGACAAACAACACAAAAATACAAAACTTTTATACCGACTACTAATGGAATTCTTAGTCGGAATAAAATAGTCATAAGAAATAAGACGCGGAAGACCCTCCAGAGCAATCAGTGACGGATCCCCTTGCAATGCCGCACGACGCATCAAAAGACTGGACATTCAACCGAAAAATAAATGCAACAAAAAATAATGACCATTACAAGAACGTAAATTTTCGCTTTTATTAGCAGCTGACCTAGCGACACAGATGCAAACGCTCGAAATATCAAGAAGTGCCGTCCGTATAACAAATTGGCGACGGAGATGAGCAGAAAGTTGCGTTCGGAGCAGCAAGGGAAATGGAGCACGCCGGTCGAGCGAAGAGAAGTACAGAGAGACGGCGAGAGCTGCATTTTAGGATAACGCTCGTCTGCGGGAGCAGAGAGCAGAGAAACGCAGATCCGTAACACAAAGGCGGCGCGGACCGAGCAGAGAGAATGATAGCGTGTGAGGGAAATTCAGGGGTGGGGCAAGGGCGGGGTACGCACGCGACGCACCAGGTACGTACGTCAGCAAGAAGAAAAGGCCGGGTAGCAGAGAAGGAAAACGAGCGACGGGGAAAGCATGTCATGGTCAAGCAAGATATGCAGCATAAGAGAGCAAGAGAATAAACAACAATCGACCTGTTGTCACACAATGAAAACGAGCAGAAATAAGAAGCGTAGCGCACGAGAGGTAATTTTAACAACGATAAGGGCAGGAGGTTAGAGATCGGCCGCGCGGAGGAACGATCGGAGAGCGAAAACAGAAGCCATGGACAGCAAATCCAGTATGCGGCCCCCGCAAACACAAGACAAGACACACATAAACGCAATAAGGGTCAAATGAAAAGAGGATCGCGACAGGGGGGAGAAGGGAAGAACCAGGGGCCCCCAGTCCTTGAGTACGGAGGACAAGATTGTCATAGCACGGAACAGAAGACGAGAAAGGTACGGCTGTCACACATCACTTATGACCCAGACAGCAGAACGAGGACTACTATCCCTCTATTTCAGCTACACGACCCGGCACACAAGAAAGGATAACCCGCAGCACGCGTCCGCGCATCTAAAGGTTCTCGAAGCTACAAAGGCAGCCATCGAGGGACGAGAGAATGCCAAAAAGCCATAAGCGTAAAAGGGAACCTGGCAGCACACCGACGACTCATGCTCTCTTTCGGACAAGCTCCCGCTCCAGCAGACAGACTCACCACCAAGCGCACTGAGTGATGTATACAAAGTGCCTTGACTCTCAGCTGTCCACCTGAAGCCTACGGATTTGCCTGATCACAAATCCGTTCTCCAAACGCAGAGAGCCGCTTAAGGCCATGAAAACAGCGTCACGCCATAGAGCACAAAAGCACCTACTGCGGCACACCATCTGCGCGGCATATATAAAGCTGAAGCTACTCGCTTTGACCCAAAAAAGAGGGCAATTTACACCAGTCAGGAAACAGCCCCCATGCGCACACACAGATACTCGCGCGATAGCTAATAGGGTCCCACGAGAATATCGGTTCGTTGCTAGGGTCCGACACAGTACGACCCGCGTAGTCGAGATCTGGTGAACGGAACACGACAATAGTCCAATACCAAGAGGATTCCGGCTTCACAGTGCCTCTTGATTTGTGTCAGACAGAAAACTTACACCGTCTCAGAACGAAATGACAGATGTACACTGAGCAACAAGACAGCGGTACGCAGAGACCTCTTCGAAAGTGCGACAGTCGTGCGTAGAGACGAGTCACACGACTACTGACATCGTAACAATAGGAAGTCAAGCAATCGATCGCAGCACGCTTCACTGACATGCTCGCTGTTCATGAAGTGCGCATAAATTCTACTACTCATAACGTGTCACGAGTCTAGTGGAATAACGAAACGTATCTTAGTGGCATCGCACAGAGATTGGAGAACGTAACTCCCTACAGTTATATAGTAGTGCTGAGACAACATACGTCAGAGGCACTAGCCTCAACGATCATCTTGGCCCACTCAAGACCGAAATCCCTCACTATCTAGATGTATATATGGCTCAGCCCCAACCGCAGAAAGCTCCAAGCTATGCTCCGACACACTCAAGTAGCGCTAGCTAGTCAAGCTACTCATTGTCTCGAATGACCACACGCTAAAATGATGATCGAGAACGATCCGGACACAAGATCTGTAAAATGAACTCATGGAAGTACTACGAAGGCCCTGTATACCATTCTTAATTCTGAGATTCAATGTTGTTCTCTCCCTTGTATCAAGACATAATTTTATCGCCTTTACCGCAAAGAGAATACTTTCAGATCAGAGATAACAACGGGTACTTTACTATGGTCGATGAGACAGGACTATATGTCTATTTAACGAGATTCAATCGTGAATCATCTGAGAGAGCTATAAAGTTGGCAGACGGCAGTATTCGCCTTGGGCAGCAATTTTAGCCTCACAGCGAGACTATCCAAAGTGCTGTTTATGCGCATCTTACACCGACAGGACGCTGTGCAGCATCGGATAACAGAGAGATGTTTAGTGCGTCGCGGGTGAAATCCCTTCCAACACATACTCTGGCAGATGATGCGACGACAGGAGCATCTGATGCGCGCTGTTAGAACATCGCTCAGTCCGCCAGTTTCCCAGCGATTCTCTCTCCCAAGTCTCACTAGTGGCTAGAGCCAAGACATCAGAGTGTGGTACACTTACACATGCACCCACCTCATCGCCCTCACTACTTGAATCAATAGCGACCACGCCACTCTCTCCTCACTCGTGTGTCTCACATCACCATACTTTCTCACTCACAATAGATACGTAGTTATAATGTGCTGTTCAATGCGAGTTAAGGAGAGGTAACACAAGAACTGCAGACAATACTCGCGCAGTTTCATCACGATACTCTCCTCCGCTCATGTGTTACACATACGAGTGCTAGTCACTGCTGGGAAGAGGCGACATACTACGTTAGCGTACTAGTAGACAAGTCGACGCGACTGACGAAGAGCGGGTCGAGACGTCGGTTGCGCGCAGATACCCGTCGTTAAGCAATGTTCGGCTAGACGGTCTACGCACTTCACGGGCACGGCACACGTCATATTCAAATACTCATCGCTAGTGAGCGCTTCCTATATTGCGCGTGGGGTACCCGAGGCTGCGAGAGGACAGAGGCGGCGTAGCGAGCGACCGCACAGTAGCAGCAATTGGGCGCTCAGCGAGGGGGGGGGGACGGAGAGACCCGAGCCTCACATACGTAGGAGGATGGCGCGAGGGAAGAGGAGATAATGTAGCATAAGTCATGTTATGTGTGCTGATGCGATATGTAGTAACGAGTCAAAAGGTCGCTAGTGTTAAGAGTGTGATTGGAAATTTTCAAATGGGTGTCGTGTGCGTCAGTGCTGAATACATGAGGTATTCAATAGGTGAGTGTACCATGCGTATCGATATTTGTACCTGCATATGGAGGGCTTGTCAAAGGTCTCGTTAAGAAAATGTCGGGCTCCGGCATATTTGTCGGAATTGGTGGAAAACAGTCAGACATGTGAAGCCGAAAGCCTGAATGAACGCGTGTAAAAAATTTAGCATGACCAAGACGATCCGGGACAAATCGAAGCGGTCTGTAGATGTGTTCGGTTCTATATGGAAGGTCTATGCCGCGCAGCATGGTTGGTTGCTTTCTATGACGCATAAAATCGGCCGGTGGACGTAAGTCAGTGCGGAGGAGACACGGCGAGAAGTATAGCTCGGCGCGAGCGGAGAAGACAAGGCACAGGGCGAAGACTGAAACGGCGGCGTGCGGCGCGGGCGGCGAAAGAGACAGGAGACCTTTTAAGCGGCCCCTTCCCGCGCCTGCCAGCAGGGATGGGGCCGGCCCGGGTGGGCGCGGTCCTAATGCCACGTCCGGCCAACTCCCATTGAGTAACACGGCTGTTTGCGGAGTCCGTGTGACCACGTCCTCCGTGCCTACCTGCTGCCAGACCCCTGCCCGCCGCCCCACCTCACCATACTCGGTCACGCGCACACTAGCCGCCCCCGCGCGCGATAACAAGCTGCAGTCCCCTTTTCATCGGCGGCGGCCCCTCTTGGCGCCGCCCCTCGCTCATTTTCCCGCCCCTTCCCCTGCCCGGGCAAGGGCACTCGCTGCTTCGGCGCTTGCGCCGGCGGAGAATGCGCTAGCTCGCACGGTGGCCGAGTCCATTTCTTTGCCATTCGCTGCCATAGCTATCCTTAATGTTCTGCGCCGGCAGGACGTTGGGACGAGAGTCCACTATAGACTGAAAAGGGTATTCAAACAAGACCACTCAATCGTCATAAATAGTTGTCTTGTTGACAATGATGACAATTTTTATCTATATCTTAAACTCTTATTGATTTCTCTAGAAAATTCCTGTTAACAATTAAGAATTGAATGGAGGGAAACCAGAACATTTTATAAATTCGGAGAATATCGGGTCAATATCCCAGTAAAATCGTTGTGCTTTGTTTCATCATTAAAACAAAGGCATTTCAATTGTTTATTAAAACTACAAAATACATTTCTACTGAAATATAGCCTAAAATAAACACGTTTTTCTCAGAATTTATTAAATGTCACTTACACTGTTCTGGTTTTCACCCATTCAATTGTGATAATTAAAAAGAAGGTATTTAAAAATTATTAAATATGTGAATAATAGTTGTAATCAACATTTTAGCTGAATCCCTATTTGCATCCCCTGAGGTTGTTAGCCCTGGCGATATGTACGATGAGATGATGATGGTGAGGGATGAAAGGACGGCACCCACATCTAGGCTCACACAAATATACCCATGCCCGAGTAGGGACTCGAACCCGCAGTTTTCTGGTCCAATACTGCTACGGTATTTCTGCTCTAACGATCTCGGCGAATAGTTCATTTAGTGAAATGAATTCATTTCAATTCTGCTAAAATATAAAACTATCTATCTATCTATCTATCTGCCTATCTATCTATCTATCTATCTATCTATCTATCTATCTATCTATCTATCTATCTATCTATCTATCAGAGTCACCTCCGCCTTTGTCCTTTGCCTCTGAAGCCGTCACCCCTCGTTCCCTACAACGTTTCTTCTGCTGCCTCGGATGCTATCCCACCCCCTCCATCGCTGCCTTCCCATGCTCACTGCCGCCATCGCCCCAAAGCTTTGATCTTGCGGCCGCACCTAACGTCTCTCCCACCGCCGCCAGCCCGCGGCCGCTCTCCCCCCGCCACCCACTCCCCTCCCCCGTCGTCACCGCCCCCCCCTTCGTCGGCACTGCCGTCTCCATTAGGCCCGTCACTGTGTCCTCCACCCCGCTGCCACACTCCAGGCCGTCGCACCCCGCCCTCGTCAGGGTTTGGTCGAGCATCTGAAACGTTCTCGTGGAAGGTGTAAAAAGGAGACGGAGTCCGTGTGATGAGGGCGAAACAGCAAGAGCAACAATCAGCGAAAATAATATGAAAAAGGGAACGACTTTCTGGTAATGAGCACGTGTAAGGGAAAGCAAGTTTGCATAATTCTTTATTAGGGCACTATTACAACAAAAAGAAGCACGAGTTGTTGGGAATAAAATGGAGGTTAAGTAAAATATCTATCTAAAAATGTTTCAAGATAAATGCATATTAAGTGTACTCATTACAAGGCAACACTGAAGAACAAATTACTCTAAGCAGCCAGATCTATAACTCTGGGAAGATATGGTGCAGAAATACTGAAGAAAGAAAATTTTGAAGAGGATACGTGTCTCAAGAAGAACATGTGACAGTTGCGAACGAAGAGAGAAAAGAGGCTTTCAAAACGTGAAGACTATCTCCGAGAAAAACTGACCTATAATGAAAATATGTACCTGATCATAAAGATAATTACAAACTGAATAATATCAACAACAACAGGTGCAAAGGCAGGTAGGGTAAACGTTATGGAATAAAAGACTAAGTTGTGGTCTGAGTGCACCAACTACTATGGACATGAGTTCTGTTACTTTGCTGTCTCCCAGTGCATGTGTAGTACTCGTATGGTAGTGCATGTAAGGTGAGTTTGTGTATGTGCCCCTCAAGAGAAGGTAGTAAGGATGAGGAAGCAAAGTTTTTGTCAAATTTGAGACCCGTTTATTAAGGTACTTCTCCTATATACATCTGGTGTTAAAAGAAGAAACCAGAAAAAACTACAGACCAAACCAGCTGGCAACTAGTATTCTCCGACTGTCCAATATTCGTGATTTGAATACATTGCTGCAATCCCTTAGCCAAACAATAACAATAAAATAAAGCCTAAATATTCAGTTTTTGAAATGATTTAAGCAATCAATTCATACAATACCAATTTAATAATAATAATAATAATAATAATAATAATAATAATTATAATTATAATAATGTAATCTTCCTAAATCACAATGAATGCCATTGAGCACACTTCAGAAATAGAACAAAGAGAAATCATAAGAGTTACAGATATAAAAAATTTCATCATTGTCAAACAAGACAACTATTTATGACGTTGATTTGTTTGAAATATGCACAAAGACGCGTCCAACGCCTCGCCGCGCAGACATTAAGGATGGCTTCAGCGGATGGCAAAGAATGGACTCGGGCCCCTGCGAGCAGCGCATTCTCCGCCGGCGCAGCGCCGAAGCAGCGAGTGCCCGCCCGGGCAGGGGAAGGGGCGGGAATGAGCGAGGGCGGGCAGAGGGTGGCCGCCGCCGAGGAAGGCGGTGCAGCTTTTAACCGCGGGGGCGGGCAGGCGCGGAGAGAGCGTGGAGGGGGGGCAAGGGGGTGGCAGCAGGTAGGCACGAGACGTGTGTCACACGGACTCCTGCAAACAGCCGGTGTTACTCAAGGGGAGTTGGCCGGACGTGGCAATTAGGACCCGCCCACCCGGGGCGGCCCCCATCCCTGCTGGCAGGGCGGCGGGAGGGGGCCGCTAAAGGCTTTCTCTTTCGCCCGCCCCGCGCCGCCCCGCCGCGTTCAGTCTCGCCCTGTGCCTTGCAGTCTCTCTCCGCTCCGCCGCAGCTATACTCTCGCCGCTGTCTTCCTCCGCACTACTACGCCACCTACTGCGGCACCACCATCTGCGCGGCATCACTTCCATATAACCAGACACATCTCAGACCTTCCCGATTTGTCCCGGATCGTCTGGTCACATGTAAATTGTACACGCTGTTCAGTTTCCGGCTTCACATGTCCTGATGTTTTCCACCAATTCCCGACAAATCATGCCGGAGCCCGACATTTTCTAACACACTTTGACAAGCCTCCATATGCATTTACAAATATCGATACGCATGGACACGCACCGATTGGAACTCTCATGTATTCAGCTGACGCACACCGACACCATTTGAAATTTGCCAATCAACACTCTATAACATCTAGCGACACTTTTTGACTCGTTACTACATACCGCATCAGCACACATACATGACATGCCACGTTTATCTCCTCTTCCCTCGCGCCATCCCTACCCACTACGTCTGTGAGGCTCGGGTCCTCCGTCCCCCCCCCCCCCTCGCTGACCCAATTGCTGCTACTCCCCGCTCTCCAGCCTCGGTCCACACCACACCCCAATTTCGAATACGTACTTTCCTTGCTGGTTACCTCTACCAACATTCTTAACGACACCACCAGCCGCTCTCGCCACCCCTCTCGTCAGCCCCGCTTCCACCTAGACGCTCTAATGCGCCCTCTTCCCACAGTGACCACTCGTATGTGGCACTAGGAAAGGGACTACAAACTGCGCGAGATATTTCCTTCATCTTCCTTGTGCTATCCTCTCCCCTTACTTATACTTGAACACACATACACTTTGTGATCAAAAGTATCTGGACACGTGCTTATGGTGATATGGCGTGGTCGTTTTGTGAGTCACTATCACGGCACAGACCTACGTTGATGTTTTAAACACTTTCTTGCTTCCCACTGTTGAAGAGCAATTCTGGGATGGCGACTGCATGTTTCAACACGACCAATCTCCTGTTCATACTGCAAGACCTGTGGTGGAGGGATTACACGACAATAACATCCCTGTTATGAACTGGCTTGCACAGCGTCCTGTCTTAAATCCCATCAAACACCTTTGGGATATTTGTGAATGCCGACTTCGTGCCAGGCCTCTCCGTCCTGAATTGATACCTCTCCTCAATGCAGCACTCCGTAAAGAATTGTCTGTCATTCACCAAAAAACCTTTTACCACCTGATTGAAAGTATGCTTGCGAAAGCGAAATTTGTTGACAAGGCCAACACAACATTGAATTCCAGCATTACCGATGGAGAGCGCCGCGAACTAGTAAGTCATTTTCAGTCTCGTGTCCGGATACGTTTGATCACATAGCGTTCTTCAACTCACATGTACTACACTACCGCACATGTGTTCGGAGCAGGAGCTTGGAGCTTTTCTCGGTTGGGGCTGTGCCATATCAAGAGGAGATTGCTTGAGTGGGAAATATCCCGTAAGCAGGCTGACGTTTTCCAACACAGAGGGATACCGTCTCTTTGAGGCATAAAATATATTCACTATACTAACGGAGAAAATGACCATAACAGCCGAAGCGCTCGGAATCATCATTCCAGTTCGTCCAGCCCCCTTCTCTTCACCACCCGCACTCGAAGATCCCGACCGCTCCTCTTCGCTCCCTGTCCATCTTCGTCAGTGAAAGCCCGCCATAACCCTCCTCCGGCCCTTCCTCACCGTCTCCGCCAATTCTCGCCGTCACCACCACCCGACCTCACTTTTCCACCTCCGTCCTCAACCCCGCTCGGTCCCCTCGTCCCACTCCCGACCGTTCTCACCCGCCCGAGTCAGGGTCGCCCTAACCCGACCTTGCTGACATCACTGCCGCCTGCCTCGTCGACCATCGCCGTACCTTCCTGATTTGTGGCAACTATGCACTCCTGTCATCACCGTCACCCATTACCTGTCTCCACACCGGCAAAGATGGCTCAGGGCCACAACCGATGACACTACAATGCGACTGACCGGAGGTTATAGGGGTCGAGTCTCCAATGAGGCAGAGTAGCTAGCAAGCTAACCACAGTGACATTCACCGTCTGCGGGAGATTTCTTGCGGCTGGCTTTACTGATCAGTAGCTTTCCGTGATTTCTCCGATCAACACAAAGTGAATGCCGGAGCAGTACCCTAACAAAAGGACCACGAACCACGCACGATCTTTCTTTCCTCTTCCTTGATCTATCCTCACCCCTTACTTCTATACATTTACACTTATGTGCACTACACTACCACACATTTCGAGAGATCCGTCGGGAGCTTAGGGGCTTGGCCCGGCAGGGAGCGGTACCTGGCTGCTGGGTTATACCTGGTAGGGGATGCAAGCTGACATAGGTGGGCGCCGGATTTCGGCAGTCGGCGGGGGAAAATCAAAGTAACGTTAGTTTATTGTTTATCAGTTACTTATTAGTGAAATTCACTGGTTAAAAGTGATTTATGTCTTTACAGAACTCTTAAACTCTCAATGAGAGTTCTTTGAAGATATGCATGCATTTATTCTTCAAATTCCATTTTAAAATTAATGACATTAATTAAAATGATTTCATCTGATTACCTGTTAGGTCTCGACGCACTTTGACAAATAAATCACCTTCTTTTACAATTCCCTTAGAATGGGACATCAATATATTTTATTTGCATGCAGTTTTTCACAAAATCATCCTTCATGTAGGTGTTTGTAGCAAAGAAAGTCTCTTGCTTTCTCGACTCTTCCCAAAACCTTCCCGCCTTCTGTCAACTGGTTACTAGGAGGACTTGAATACCTAGTTACATAATGACTAGTAAAAAGGCGCAAATCATTATACTTAAAATTAGTATATTTAAAATGATACATTAATATTTACAAGAATATGTCTTCAACTTTCCGCAACGTTACACCTCTTTCAGCCGCCAGGGTCCGCCACCGCTCGCCACTTCCTTTCCTGCCCCTGTTGGTCCTCGCCTGCCATCATGTGTTCCTCCCCGCCTGCACTTGCCCGCCCCCGCATATTCCTCGCCGGTGTCTCCCCAACACTCTCTGCGTCCCCGCCCCCGCCCCCGCCTCGCTCCTCGCCAGAGCGGCCGGCGTCGCTGATGGACCGGCGAGCGCCTCCGCCCGCCCGCCCTGCTCGATAGGCCCTGCTGAATATGATATTAAAGGCTGCTGGGTAAAGGGGACATTACTGCCGGACGCCCTCCGGCGCCCTGTGTCCACGCGCGCCCCCCGGGGTGTGCCCGCAGAGGAAAGCCCTGCCCTGGCCGGCGCCGGATGCGCAGGAGGGGGGCGTGGCCTCTTCGTCAAAAAGGTCCTCGTTGAAAGGGAATCTCAATCCAAGTCCACGTTTGCCACCATTTTCACCGCCTTCAAAACAAAGAGAAGCTTCTCTACTCCAACCTTGTGGATATTTCACACATTATTTCGTAAGTCTTCACAAATTTTTATTATTAACTTTAGTGGTGCTTGGTGGTGAATTAAAGTACAAATAAAACTTTCGTCGAGATATTCCTTAAAAATGACTGTTGAGATCTCAATTTAATATCAGGTTTGCGAACATTTTAAATGACATCAAAACAAGGAGAAGATTCTCAATTCGAACTCTACGTATGTTTATAATATTAAAATAATACATTATAATTGCATAGCTTAACTTATTATGTTAAACGCATTTGATACCCTAAAATGTTGAAAGTAGATTTGCGAAAAAACATTGATAATTCAATTGATGTGATATTTTTCAGTTAGCATATCAAAAGTGTGAAATGTAATGGGTTTATCAATCTCAATCTCAGGGCTCCGTATGAATTTTTGAGCTATCGGTTGTGTATCACGATAGTACATTATTTGAAATGCAGGTACTCCGATTTGAAGTTAGTGTGATTTGAACTTACATAAAATATAAAATGTAATTGAGTTTTGAATATTGACGTTATATTTTGAATTCCTTGTATCTGATTTTTAAATTATGCATAAAATAAGCCATCGCTATTGCCATAGTTATGTTTAGAGGAACATTTTATGCATTCATATTAACTTCATTTTAAGGACTCTACGTGTGTTAAAAGTTACATTCGTTCTAAGCAGTTGGGCTGATGTCGAAAACCAGCTGCATTACCAAAGAAATAGTGCAATCCACTCAAATTTCTCTTTTGTAACCAGTAGTCGTAGTTTATTTAAAATGTCAATCTAAGTTTCCCCTGTCTTGGCTTGCTCAGTCTATCAATAAATTCTATTAGTTCAGAACTGGAAATGTTGCGGGCCATAGAAAATTTATATTTGTGGGTCAAAAGACATACCCATATGGGATTCCAAGCATCAAAGATTTACGTGGGAAATTTTATTATTTGAATGTAAACTACTGATATAAATAAAAACACGTTCATCTTTCCTAAGCGTTATAATTCCTGTCCTTCAATTTCTTTTGAACCTCCACAGTCGCTGTAGTCACTAAGGATACATAATGACAACAACATTAAATATAATATAATCGAATTCATCACATTCATACTACATTTACAAAAATATTCAATCCTTCATTACCTCATTCATGGCTGTGTTTTCCTCTTGATTCTTCATTATCAGTTATTCTAATATCTAAAAATAAAACATCATTTGATATTCCTACATAGAAAATAAATGAAATAATTATGAACTTTTCTCGGGGGAGGGGGATCTTCAGCAAGTTTGCCCGACGACATGTAGTACTCCAATCCTACTATTCTTAGTTCCACACCATATCGCCGCTGGAACTCGTCTAGCTTTCATTTTACATTCAAAATTGAAATACAAATGCCGAAGTTTCTGTCCATGCCAGTCAGTCGATTAATAATATTTACAAACTATCTTTTCATGTTTCAATTCTCTTTTTACAATTCAATTACCAAACTTAAAAAAATATCAGGCAACACTAACTACATCCGTCTACCGACATAACAAAACTCGTTCTGTTCGCTGTCACCACTCAGCTCCTTCTGTCTCCAAGTCATAATATCCACCTTTCACTCGTCTCGACTCATAGCGTCCCAAATCCTTTTATTCTTTCTCGTTCTGTTCATACCCCTTCAATTGTCTAGTATTCATGCTTCTATCGACTGGATATTTTGGTTCACATATCACAGTATTAATTATTCGACATTAGTTTTCGTTTTCTATTTATTATTTATATTACTTTTTACAGAAAATTCCTCACGTTCTCACTAATAAAATTAAACACTTTATATTCCACCAATTTAGTACACTTGATCGCTTCCCACCCTCCTTGTTTATTTATATTTTACGCTTTTCATAAATATTGACCACCATTGTTGTTTAATGCATTCCCTATAAAATTTTGATATGTTTTTTATAGAATCCAGGATAAGCCATAACAATAGCAAGATTTTTCATGGGCCCTTGTCAAAAAATCTATCCTTCTCTCCCAAAAGTACATTTATCAAAGTGATTTAAATAAGTAACTTTAGAAACTGTTTGAAACTAACCACTAAAATGATTAACAAATCATTTTGAATTATTTCTTCTAGTTGAAAATACAAAATGTATCCATATAATTTTGACATTAACTACGCTTAAAATTGTACTTATTTACGTAGCATTGTATTTGATGTGGTTATGAAGTTATTTGTTGATAATTTGATGTTATCTTATTTCGTCAATAGTAATCAATATTAAAAGCGTTAAAATTGTTTTTTCAGCTGCTGTGAATAACTCAGAAGTCCAAAAAGAACAAAGGCAGTATATGATAAACTAATA
The DNA here is from genome assembly GCA_017312745.1 of Gryllus bimaculatus. Taxonomy (NCBI): domain Eukaryota; kingdom Metazoa; phylum Arthropoda; class Insecta; order Orthoptera; family Gryllidae; genus Gryllus; species Gryllus bimaculatus. The sequence goes on from BOPP01000287.1 coordinate 102,525, forward strand.
ATTACGAAAGCGCTCACAGAACCTATAATACGAGTACTACACACTATCCGTACATGACAATCAGCACCGTTTGTTGACAGTTTTGTTCACATATCCTCTGGTTTGACACCACCGAATAGGCGACAGATCTCTGAGCCACTGTAAATCTCTCAGGCTTCAAGAGCTTAATTAGCTAGCTAGCATTTTAGCACAGGCACACAACACGAATTTTCGTATTCTGCATCAGACTTTTTCGTTCCAAACGGCTCATTTCAGCATCCAAACCATTGCAGACTTATGGGCGTAGGCGCGTGTGTTAAGAAAAACCGAAGCTTTCAGCATTCCTTTTGTACATTACTAGCGTATTGATCGGCGAATTAAATAAAAATACAATATTTTTTAAAATAATGGTTGTATTTATTTTTTAAAAAAATGGCGACCGAATAGTAGCACCACACGTGCGTACCAGCCGACCCTAGTGCTACGAGAAGATCAGTGAGAGAGAGAATAAAGGAACACCAAAGTATCATCATGTCAGCAACCTTATAGGGATAATGCGGTTATAAAAAACATTGCGGGTCACCATCTGTTCTTGATTTCATCAAAATATGGCTGAAATGTCCTGTTATACAAAAGTAATTATTTCAGAAATGCCACACCTCTCTAGGGCTACTTATCAAATACCGAGAGTAAAGTTTTTGAAGGAAGGTAGATTGCTTGAAATCACTAGATCACCATAAATCTTGGGTGGTTTCTTTTGCGCATCTTTTGCCCATGCACCATCTTTTAATTGTCAACTTGTTCGGGTTCTCTGCACAAGCCGCAATGGAAACGTGTTTCCATCTCCGGGTGCATTGAGTCTTGCCACAGAAAAAACCCCCGGTGAAACGTGTTCAACCTGAATATTCCAGGCGATTTCTGGGGCATAAACACCATTGAGGCCGGGCCGTGTGCAGTTTACATGAGGGTGAGCCGGGCCAGCGGTGGCGATGAATGACGCGCCCGGGTGACAAGAGCCGGCGAATCCAGGCCAGCGTTAGCGCGCGGCCCGGCCGACGGAAGCTGCTGCGGCCCCACTTCCCCCATACCCTCACCGTACTCCCCCTGCCATTCAATTCTCTGCCGTGTAGCCACGCCCCCGTCCTTTATGTCCTTGTATTTCGCCGTATCCCCATCCTTGTATCTTCCTCATCCTTTCCACCTCACCCATTCCGCCTCACCCGCTTCAGTCTCACCCTTTCCGCTTCACCCTTTGCGCCTCAGCTTTCCGCTTCACCCTTTGCGCCTCACCCTCTCCGCCTCACCATTTCCGCCTCACCATTTCCGCCTCACCCTTTCCGCCTCGCCCTTTCCGCCTCGCCCTTTCCGCCTCACCGTTTCCGCCTCCCCCTTTTTCGGCCTCACCCTTTCTGCTTCCGCCATTCAGACTCCCCCAGTACTCCTACACCTCGTACTCTCCCCACGTTCCCGCCCCACGGCTCCCCTTCCCGTCCTCTCCCGATAACCTTTCCTTACTACATCCCCCTGCCAAGCTACATCCCGCCATTCCCAGTCCAAGCTCTGACATTCCCATATTTCACTTGAACTTTACATTCTCATTTCGCGGCTCTCCTCGCCCTATCCATATCTTCTACGGTCTCCCCGTTTCTACTCGACCTTTCCCATGAGGCACAATCCGCCTTGCCTTTCTCATTAAGTCTTTTCCGCTTCCCTCTTCCCACTTTCCGCCCTACCCTTTCTGTTTCGTTCTTTCTGCCTCGCCCTTTTTAAATCACCCTTTCTATCTCACTCTTTCCGTCTCGCCAACCATTTTTCGGCTTCACCCTTTCCGCCTCATCAATTCAGGATCTCGCTTTCAACCACGTCCCTTCCGCTACTCCCTTCCCTCCACGCCCCCTTCAACGCGTGAGCCAGGAATAATCCCACCTCTTCTGCCCGTTCTCCATCCCAGCTCGCTCCACCAGTTGTCGACTCCGCTCCCAACTCAGCCACAATCCGCCCAATCGCGTCCTCACTCACACGCCCATCACGACTCCTGGCACGCCTCCACTCCACTCAGTCAGCCATCTCCCCGTCCTCCCCTCTTCTCGCACAGCCTCGGACCGCCCCACTGACGCGGACGCTCCCCCGCCCGCCAGGGCTTTGTCACTCGGCTGCCCCCGCCCCCCCCGCCCCGCCCGGCAGCACGACCGCGGCGTGCGTGCATCGATTATCGACGAGGAGGGCCAATCAATGCTAATAACATTTTTACACTTGCGCCCCCAGGCACTCCCAGCATTGGTCGCGCTGCAATTCCAATCGGCCCTAAGTGTCCCCCAGCAATATGACCGAGTTTTTGAGACCTGTCGGATTTTAGGCAGGATCTCCTCGGCTTTGATGTTGCACTCCATTTCCAGAGTACACTTCTGCAAACATGTAGGCTTTGCACCAATATTTCTAAATACAAAATTAAGTGTGAGAGAGGCGGAAACTTTTTATTCAGCGAGTTCGTATTTGGGTTTGATTTTACATTAACCGGTTTTTTTAGTACTTCAGCTTCTTTGTTGTTATTATTAATGATTCAACCAGTCAAACAACCAGTCAATTTAGATAAATCTCATATGGAGTGTACATGTAGTACAATTAAACACTAAATTATATTCATGACGTTACGCATTCACAATTATTTCAAATTCTGTCAGCATTTTCCAACTCATTGCGTGTATTTTGCTACTCATTGCATTGTATTTTGCAAACGTGATCCCCGCCTAGGATATGACATAATATTCAAGGGAACCACATCATGTAGTACCCAGATCTTTAGAGTGCAAAAGAAAATTATTCGAACAATGACAAAATGCCATCCGCGTGATTCCTGAAAGCCTCTCTCCATTGACCTTGTAATCTTACTACTGCCGTTCCTATTTATTTACGAATCTGAAACGTTTGTCAAAACTGAATTACTTAACGGTGGGAACATATTTTAAATGCAATACTGATGTTTATAATTACAACGAAAGTCGTAGAAATTACGTTCATCAAGTGTCAGTACCAGCTCACTACCAGAAATCCACATACAATACATGCACATTACAACGCATTGCCAGACGACATAAACATATACAATAACACAATTGAAGTTGGGACACAAATTTAAGTTAAAAGTAATTTTTTTCTGATTCATAACTGTTTCTATACAATTAGATACTATATTGATCATAAAAATATTGTTTATTTTCACAAACCAGTGATATAATGAATTAGTTTACATTTGTATTGTATTTTTTTTAAACTCTTAACATGCTTGTAACAAGTAATGTACTTCAGCTTCCTGGTCAATGACCCACATCTCAATCAGGCTTTTCCTGATCCATTGAGCAAATGCTGAGATGGGCCCTTGTTTTGTTTCTGGACGAAAATGTGGCTTCACTATGCGCACGTTTTGTTAAAGTCTCCTTTTGCTTGTAGTGGTAGGAGTAGAGTTAAGGGCGAATTACTATTTTGTTAGCAATGCAGGAAAATCAAATCTGCAGTATGTTTTACGTTGCAAATAAGTTTTCTATAACTCGGCAACGGAAATGTCTAGTTTTTCAAAATTTGCTAATCTTCACTTTTTTAAATGTTATTTTATTTACTTATTTATATTTAACTTTTATTCATCTTTGAGGAGAAGTGATAGTGTAACTCAAGAAAATGTGCGCAGATGATCTTCTCCCCTTACATGAAATACAGGTTTAGAGTGTTTTTTACTACATAAATCTAAATCTAAACCAAATGAAATGAAGTACTTTCAAAACCGGCGTAAGTGGCTTAAGGCAACAATGCAGTGCAGACATTAAGTGTCTCAGACCCAGCAATGCAGTGTCTGTGACTCTGAGGTCAGAGACAAAATCTCTTTTGACATCCTCGTGATATTTTTCCTAATTTAATAAAGAACCAGGCTTATATTTTTTACACATTGCAACCCAGATGATTTAGATTGTTGCATAACTTTTTGCACCCACCAACAAAATAGCTTTGCATACTAAAAAACAACAGCCTCGCGACATCGATTCCGTCAATCGCAGAGACCCCCCGTAAATGTTGCAATTCAGTTGATCGAGAAGATCGCATGTGCTGAGATGGACACGAGTCGTGCAGCTGTGCGGTCGTGCTGTGCGATTGATGACGTCACGCCCAAATCAACGATCGCCCAGAGGTCCACGCGCCACCCGTTACTGAGGAAGTACAAATCGAAAATATTATCAGAGCATTGTTACACAAAAGTGTTGAAATTCCAGAAAAAGTTTATCAGAAATCTTATTAGACGCCAAAAATTTTCGTTCTCTCTTTCTTGCACCAGGATTTAAGACACACTGTATTCTAGTATTCTGCACGATTTGGGTGATCAGAAAATATAGATTTTTATTGGATGACTGTCAAGTAGGATTTGGGTAAATCAATGCACTTTTGAATTAGGAGTGAATAGAACAAATACTGAGAAGCTCAGATTTAGAAGAAAAGTATACACTATACTTCGACCTTTCTATGCCGCCCTCGCAAAGGCCAAAATTACAATTTTTGAAAAAATATGGGATTTGAATGAACATGAATCCTGCACCATTTTCTGAAGAGTCCTTAACGCTATCCAAAGACAAAGTTTAATAAAAAAAATGCGAGCCTTTTTTGAGAAAATATTGAAAATGTTTTTGAAGCGTACTATAAAGTTCCCAAAAAATAAAAATATCTGTTTGAAACTCCCAAAACCTTAAGTATGTTCAGTTCAAACGGGGAATATCAATTTTGAAGATAATCGGCTGAACAGTTTAGGCGCTAGCGTTACCATATATGAACGGACGGACATACAGACAACCGTTTTGACGTCAATCGAATTTTCGGTATCAAGGAGTCACGAAAAATGGATTGTGACTACACCACGTACAAGGGGAAATATTACTATATTTAGCAACAGGAGTTATCCACTATTTCTTTATCAGGGCTCGGCAGTAATGTTTTTTCTGCCGGAAATTCTCCAATTTCCGACGCACGAATACATAACGTATAACGCACGCTAAGTGTGAGAATATAAAAATGTGTCTATTCTTTCAAAATTTGATATAACTGTTGTCAATATGATGAATTAAGTTGGAAGGATTCATGTATTTACGGAAAGGCACCATTTCACCAGCCTTGGTAACCATAAAAAAGTAGACGTATTCGATGTTTCTCTTGAAGTGTTCTGTAAATATTCGAATGATGGTTAGTTTCTGGCCAGTAGATTAGATACCACAAATGAAATCACTAGCCTCGAATAGAGGACTGGAAGAGATCTAACATCTGAGAAACGGGAGGACACACGGAGACACTGATTATTTGATTACTACACGTATGCTGTATTGAGTTGAACATGTAGAAAATATTCTGCCTCCTTACTTTCCGCGAACCCATTTATAAGCATCGTACTGAAAGGGAAAATACAAATGACTGAAAAACGTGAAAACAGTTTTTTGAAAAAAGGTACAAGACGTAATAAAATCTAGCAAAGAAAGACAACAAATTAAACTCATGGAACGCAAAGAATTCTGTCATTTTGTTTCTTGATTAACTAAAAATTATATTTGTAAGGTTGTTGAATTTACGTTATAAAGGGTGAATACAATTTACATAGCAGACGTTTAAGTCATTTATTCAGTCTTCATCTGGTCTTCATGTTAATGAAAGCAGATGATTTGCGTAAATTATTGGACAAAATTACAATTTATTTCTCAGGAATCTTACAAACTATTATTACTAATTACTAAATTACTATTACTAATTTTGAATACACCTTTAAATTGACGGAAAACAAAGAAGCATCTTACCATGCCAGAAGTAGCAATAGTTTAATTAGGTCTATAAAGTCTGGAATATTACAAGTTATGAAAGAATTTCTATTATGACTGATAAATGTAAATATTTAATTATATTAATATGCCATTTCTCATGCCTCATGTACTGTATATTCTCATACACAGAGCAACATTTTCTTTGACACAATAGTATCATACCATGAGTAAGGATGAGTAAGTTTTTACATATTGCGTTTCAGAACAGCCAGTTTTTGCAGGTCAAAAATTCATTTTTCTACACACTCGAAAGCAGTATGTTTGCTTACGCAGGTACCTAGTTACTTACAATTGAGGCAGTAGCTAGAAGAAGGTACTCTGCTACAAAAATGTGTTCTGGTAAAAATATGTTATTTCGACTATTGCGTTCTACACACTGGTCTACTTATTTGTAAATTATATATTATTTTAAAATATTACAAATATTTTAAAACTTAATTTCATTTAAAACTTCATTAAATTATCCTGCGGCGCAAAAAAAATGAGTTAAAGGTCCTTCTTTTAAATTTACACTTTGTACTTATTATTGAAATGATGTTAGTTAAAAATATTATTAAATGTTATTTGTCTTTATTATCAACAGCTAATACAATTCATAATACGGTTTGTTGACCAGTTTTGTACCACACAGTTAATCTAGTGAGCTCTCAGATTCACGTTTGTTCACATTTACATTTCTTATTGAGAAGTACACTTGTCAGAAAAAGTTTGGTAAAATGTTTTGCTCTCTTCCTTTAAGTACCCAAATAAGCCCCGAATATCAGTAACTTTGACGGGAACTCGAATGGCAGGTTGTAGTGCAATATTCTAAGGAACTCTCTTAATGTAACGAAATATTGCGCTACCAACATAAGGAATAGAGTTGAAAATAGAGAGAGAACTCATTTCTGCATTCTCCGGAACTACTACATTCTCGCTTTTCTATCTACGGCCTGAATTTATGTTAATCGTGTAAACAATCTTCCATGGGCGTATTTTCCGGTTCTCTGCGCAGAGGTGGGGCTGTCAGAAGAATCCGTCGGAGGAGTTCCCAGTCCACGGGCGGACGGAGCAAGTTCGTGAGTCGCGCCCCTTCTCACACGCGCCGGTGCCGCCGCCGCCCGCGGATTCTTTG
>BOPP01000287.1:121562-134746 GCA_017312745.1 Gryllus bimaculatus
CGCCACCGCCGCCTTCGCCTCCGTCTGTCTCGCAGTTTCCGGCGCCTACGATGCGTCCGTGACGTCATTCCGACTGCAATCGTCTCGACTCCCGCCTGGTGCGCCGTCGCCCGTCGCCTCCTGTCGGCGAGGACCCCTGGAAGTTGTAAACTGACAGACGTGATGGAGACTTGATTCGATATGGAAAAATGTGTGGGCTATCTTTCACATTCCATGTGTAGTAAAAGGTCGTTGATATCAGTAAAGATCGTTAATGAAACGCTTAGAACTGCGGGGGGGGGGGGAGGAAATTGAAAAACGGCAAATGCATGAGTGTGTCTATTTTTCGTCTATTTCTTCATTACGGATACTGTTGAATTCTAATTATACTAATATTTATTTGTTACGATTAGATTGCACATAGGTATAACCGGATGAATGTATATTCTGATTGAAAATGAGAACTTTATATTGCAAGTCATTAAATGAACAAAGAGAATCACAATGGTATTTTGATGATTTGTAATATTTATATTTAATTTTACTGCAAGTAGATATTACAGTGTGTGAGAAAGTTTCTTTAATTGTAAAATGAAAAATGTTATAGATACATTTTCAATTTTAAAATATGTAGAGGAATTCTATTTTATTTCATATACCACACTAAAATGTTATAATAGGGGGCGGATTTTAATGAAATATAATTTTTTTCTTTTCACTTTAGAATAATACCGTTTAGTATAGAAATTAATTTTATCTTGGGAACGGAATTACCTATTTTTATATGTAATATATTTTTTGTTTTTGTCGACTTCGATTATTAAGTCATTTTTTACATTTTCACTTCATTTTACTCCATTTTTCACCAATTTCATTGATTTTAATATCATTTTCATTGTACTTCAAAGAATATTAACGAGATGCAACAAATGTCCACCACAGAATTCCTGAGTAGCATATTATCTTTTTCGATTTCTACGCTCGTACATTGTAATGACAGCTGTGGTGAGAACTATGTATTCTAAGTTATTGTGACACTTACCGGGGGTTCTCTGTTCAGCTGATTTTTCTGTAAATACAGGCAGATATTTTCTTTCAAAAAACAGTCCAAACCCCAAGTTTGCAAGGTGATCAAAAGGAAGAAGCTTTGATTACAATTTAACATATCTAACAGCTTGAGATGTTCATCTAAAGTGGTTTTGATTAAAAAAATCTTTTTTGTAGTATTTTTAAAGCAATTTAAGAACATTTCATTGATCATTTTTGGCAATGTTTTAGGTTATCAAATTCTACCCCTAGTGTTAAAATAGTGTTATTACTGATGTTTTCCAATAGCGTGAGAACATGGAAAGTTTTGAAAGCATGTGCAGAAAGTAAATATATGTCTTAAGAATACCCTTCCGTTATCTGTTTTATAGTGAATTTTGTTTTTAATTATTCGTAATATTTTCATTCGTTTTTCTTTATTAATATATTGGATTTTTTGATAAATAAATATTTAATATTTATTGCTTTATCATTCTTTTACAATATTAGAGAGCTTCAAACAACGTTTCATTTATGCCCTATTGCTCATCCACGTAAGGAACATCAAAGTCAACCTAGCCTGCAGATTCTGTCAGCTGTGGTTGAAAACAAAACATTGTATTTTTTAAATCACTTCCACGAAACGAACTGCCGTGTATCAAAGAACAAACAACATAGTAGAGTTGTTGGAAATGAAACATAAAAGATTCATTAACAGAGTTTTGACAAAGAATTGAGTGTATTGGTTATGTATACTGTATGCAGGATATGTACAGTGTATAGGAACTGGCAAAATAAAGGTATCCCAACCATTAGACGTGCGACTAATCAAAACCTTCTCGCACCAATACGCAGGTTCCACACTATACTTTAAAACCGTCATTCGCAAACTGTACATTACTTACTAGTATTGGAAAATTCATCGTCAAACTAGAGAGCTAGTAAGGTGCAGTCTGCAGAAGCACTAACATGAATTCACGTAGTATCTTTTAATCATTTTTTGGAAAGTTTATAAAACACTAAACATGAAGCTATTGCAGTTCCTAAAGATTCTACATAGTTTTTGAAAAATGGCAATAAATTTCACTTGTAATCTATGACTTCTACAGTTCATTTCGTGAGGATAGACATATTAGACTGCTTTTTCTTATGTAAACTGTCATTTTATATTATTTACGTTGGAATGTCTCAATTGTAGTTATATAAATGGATAATTAGGAAAATTATTTTCATCAAAATTTAAAATACGCGCTCTTTTTTGCTAGACGAAAGCGATTGAAATCAATCGAGGTCGATCTGAAGAGGAATTATCAGCCTTTCCTTCTCTCTTAATTCCCTTAACCCTCTTGCCCGAGAAGAGGACACATTTTTTAAAATACAAGGCAGAAGAGGAGGATTTCCTCTGAACCGCCATCTTCTAGCTTCTGATTGAACACTATGAAGGCCTCTGGGCGGTAAATCCTGCCACTCTGTTGCAGGTTGCTGGCTGGCAAGAGTCAGACGTTGACTAAGCAATAGTCCTTGTATTGTAACTTTGGGAACATCGACCTGATAGACCTTTCTCTGTTATTCCATCACGAGTCAATGCACGTAATGTAATTTGTTGGATGATTCATTTGAAGTAGTTCATGTAATTCATTTCCTCTTCTCGAGCAACAAGCACCAGCGACAGCTGACAAAATGTATTTTTCGCTCAAAAATCGATTCTTTTTCCAGTAGCATTACGATACTTTTTACTAAGTATAAGAGAAAGTAAAAAGTAAAAGATTGAATCATCCGACTTCAGATAACTAAAATGACACACTGTTTATTGGCTTTTTGAGTCCGAGGTCCGCGAGTGAGATGCATTCCAGCGCCTGCAGTGGCCGCGTGGGATGTCCCTGGCGCTCGCGTCGCCTGCCCCCCCCTGGCCCCCGCCCCCGCGCTCAATCCATTTAATCGTGTCCGGGAGAGCCCGTGATTCGGTTAACATTTAACGGCCTCCATCATACGTCACGGGACGGCTCTCATGCTGCCGGGACGGCAGATGCGGCGGCGGCGGTGGGCGCGACGGAGGGGGAGGCGTATGGGGTGAGAGAAGAGGCGGCGACATTGGTGTGGGTGAGACTCGTGATGTCAGAGGAGGTTGAAGAGGTGAAAGTGGTGGTGATGAGAATGGTCGGGTGTGGCTGGGGGGTATCAAGGGTGGTGGAAAAGGTGAGTTCATAAGGGCGGGGGTAGCGAGGGTGGAGGTGGCAAGGGCAGGGTGGCAAATTCGGGAAGGTAAGGGCGGGGTGGAAAGGGCGAGTGGTAAGGGCGGGGTGGCAAGGATGGATTGGCATGTGCGGGGTGGCAAGAGCAGGAGTGACAAGGGCGGGGTGGCAAGGGCAGGGTCTTAAGGGCGCGGTGGCAAGTGCGGGGTGGCGAGTGCGGGGTGACAACAGCGGGAGTGGCAAGGGTTGGGTGGCTGGTGCCTGGGTGGCAGGGGGAATGGAAAGAGCGGGGATAACAGTTGTGAGGGTTGCAAGGGAAGGGTTAGAGGGTAGCAAGGGATGGTGGGACGGTGTTCTCTAGGGCTGGCAAGGTGGGGATGGCAAGGGCGAGCTGGTAATAGCGGAGAAGTGAGCGGGTTGGCAGGGGAAGGGTGTCAGTAGATGATGTAGCAAAGGGCGGTGTTTTCAGGGTTGGGGAAGTAGGAATGGACTTAAAATGCCAGGGATGGAAGGATCGCGGATGTTCGGGCAAGGCGGTGATGAAAGTGGGACAAGTGTCTGTCCACAAATGTGGGAGTTGCAAGTGCAGTGCGGAATGGGGCAAGGATGAATATAAAGAAGTGGAATAAGGTTGAAAGGGCGAGTTTGCAGGAGTGAAAGTGACAGAGGCGGCAAGGGAAGGTTTGGCAGATACTGGGTAGCAAGGACGCAGAGGAATAAGTAAGCAAGGAAGGATAGCAGAGCCAGCGATGTGTCGGCTGGCAGGGGCGGCGTGGGCAAGGGTGGCACGGCAGTGGACGTAGGCGGGGGCGGCGGGGACGGCTGTGATGGCAAGCGCAGTAGTGGCGGGGCGGGCCGACTGACGCAAAGCTCTCTCAAAACGCATTTATCTCCAGTGGGGGCTTTGAACTCAGTTGCGTAGCGATAACCTCGGGCCGCCCTCCCCACTCCACCCGCCCCGCCAGCGGCCGCATCGCCAGCCATGAAATCACAGCCGTCAGTTGCGTATCGGCGGCGCAGCCAGCATTACACCTTTAACGTTGAATCAATGGCGTTCATTTACGCGTGTGGAAGACTGGCTGACGACCGCTTCCCTCCCCCCCCTCCCCCAAACCGACAGCCTGTTCACTTGCCCGCACGTGTCCCCTCCCCCGCTCTTCACACTCCTCTGCACCACTCCCCCCCCCCCACCTTGCTGCCCCGCCGTTCGAGCCCAGCGGTAAAAAGCCTATTCGCTCTCACGCGGGTCTGCTCGACTGTTCGCATTTTGTTGCTTCTTACAAAGTGCTTGCTTTGCCCTCTCGTCCACCTACGCAAAAACATACAGTGCTCTGCTGTGCTTGAAATCTCGTTCTGCTTGAAAAAGCGTCCCACTTCGCTATTGAAACTATTAACTAGATCTATGAAATATACGTTAATTGCTATAAATCTAGTTAAACAGAAACTATTTCATTTTAAAGAAGTCAGATATTACCATCCTTGTCTTCTTCTCATTACCTCTTCTTGCTTAAGTAGTTTTGGATTATCTCATGAGGATTTTCATAAAAACAAACCATTAAATGATGAAAGCGACTTCAATTCCCTGATTGTATATTTTATACGAGTATCAACTCATATTCGTTTGCACTGTACTTAAACTTTCTCCGCATTCACTAAACATAAGCAGTGACTGGGTTGTACTACTTATAATACTCGTTTGGCAAGGAAAAAGTACCAATTACGAAAATACGTTAACATCTCTCATGCACTTATTCTCATCTCATTCCTCATTCTCATAAATAAATGATATCTCGTTTCATCACCTCGTTCATTTATTTCCCAATAACATCGCAAACTACTTGCTACTCACTCCCGTTTCATTACTGGGCTTCCATTCAGTGACCAATTGCTCTTGAGTCATTCCTCTTCCCACAATCTGTTCGTACGCTACTCGTAAACTTCCCGCTTACTCCTAAACTTCCCTCCGTTAACTCAACATTCGCTGGCCTGCCACTCTCTCGCCTTCCACTTTATTACTTTGCCCATTCGCCATATTCCGTCTTTCCAGTTGTATACCATAACAAATCCAAAATAAAGCGAAATAAACTGACATTTCCAAGATATGAAAAGCGAAGAAAATAGAAACATATTATGAAAGACAATAAACACAATTCTTGTTATCTTTGTAAATTTCCGCTTAAAAAGCAAATTAACTCTAATTGATTGGTTGATTAGTGATTCCAGGCGCGACAACTGCTAAGATCATTAGCTCCGTACGAGAAGTACACTTTTTATCGCGGGAGGTGGCGGTGATATTCTCCTGCTAGTTGACGCGAACCGTCACCGACTTACAGTCGGCTTGCGGGGATTTTCCCAACTAGGTATCTCCCACAAGCGGGGCACCTCCCCTGCCGAGGCAAGCTCTCAGCTCCCTACTAGTCCACAAGTGTGGTAGAGTAGTACATGTGAGTGTGGGGTAAGGAAAGGAAACAAGGAGGAGGAAGAAAAGATCGCGTCCGGTCAATGGCCCATTTGTTAGGGTACTGCTACGGCATTGCCCGTGCTGATCCAGAAAATTGAACACTACTGATCAAAGCAGCCGGTCACTAAAATTCTCCTCCAGATATCGGTTGAATTCGACCTAGCTGACAAGCAAATTAATTCTATTAACTAATATATATATTAGTACCTTGCGTACCTTGTGCCGTAATGCAGCAAACATAAATAGAAAGTAAACCACATAATCTTTGAGGAAAGACAAAATTACATTAAAGATAAAGGGTCAAATCAGCGAGTTGAAATCAGGTCGTAGAAAGAAAGTATAGTTAAAAATTATAAATGTCAATTTATAGGTCTTGAAATAGAATTGACTTTGAAAAATTATGTGATTGAACTTTTATTACGAAATAAATATAATAATTGTTTTATTGGATTTAAAAGAATCATTTTTGTAACATAATTAATCTAAAAAAAGGAATTTATTACTACAATAAATGTAAAGGAGCAGGCGGTAATAATAGCGGTCGTTCATAAAAAATAGCACACGTGCATTGGTGCGACTGTATTGCGATGCGTCTACTCTCGAAACGCAAACCTTAGTGGCCCAAAATCAGCGCATTGCTGGAGGTCAAATATTTTAGTTCCGTGCAAGGCACGAGTATTTTCACCTTGTAAATACCACTTTAACACAAGTTTTTCTTTCCACGTCTATTACAGCAAATGAATACTCCTACCATCCCACCTCTACTGGAAAACCTCGGACCCATTTTAATTTCCACGTTGTTCAATAAATGTGTCCTTTACGTGTTAGCGATAAACATAATTGTGAACTAGATCACCGGTCTTCCAATCCTATATGTGCTTCGATTTACTTTGTTTAGAAAGAGTACATGTTTGAAAATGCAATATGCGTCCCCTATAGGAAGCATTTGTAACTATTCTGTGTAGGGTGTTTTGACACAATTGAATAATTGTGATGCGAAGGTGGAAGCCGTATTAAAAACGAGTAAATCCCAAGTGAGAGTTGGGAATATAATGATGTAATATAACAGCAAAGAACAGGTACAGTAGACAGCAAACCGCTGATTACATCCTTGAAAAAGACGTAAATCTGGTTATGTGATGAGGTACGTATGAAAAGTCTTCATTTTCGCTAATAGTGGCTTTAATGTTAATTAAGCCTAATAAATTAATCCTCAGGCTTAAATGTTGGATATGACGTTTGGCACACTACCTCCAGTCTCGTACCGTAGAGAACTAAAAGATGGAGACCTCACTTCCGTATCACAACCTCAGCTAACATTCGCCAACCTTGACCAACGCGACAAAGCACGGGTATCTTTTGACTTTAATTAGTGCGTCTGGATTTCAGTCCATCCATTCTCTGCACAATCGTGACTTCGCTCTTTCACTACTGCGCTGCCGGTTGTCTGCAATGAAACTGCCCCGTTTGTCTGTCCGTCCAGTTCTCTATCCAGCTGCTCCGGTCAACCGCTGCCGCCCTTTTGTTCCCGCTCTTCGTCCGTTGCGGCCCATTCACGCAACGCAGTCCGGCAACCGGTCGCCCGACCAGCCGGCTATCGCACCCGGCCCGGCCGACTCCGCCTGCCTAATCAAGCCCATCGGCAGTATACACAAAAGTTTTTACGCCCATATTTTCCGCAGGGCGGCTCCCCTCCCACCCCTCTCCCCTCAGAGGCCATCCCTTTCTCTTTTTTGCCTCCGTCCGGCGACTGGCTGACGGGAGAGAGAGAGGAAAAAAAGTAATTGAATTTTATTGAAAATAGAGCAAATCCCGTGCCGGGCCGCTCAGATGGGTCTCTATCGCGGGTGTCAACGTGTACAAAAGAGAGCAAAACGCCCATTCTGGAGAGCGCCGCTGATTATTAACAGGTCGAGTATCGGCTCTCGGAAAAGAGAGCGTTGGAGCGCGATCTATTTTATTTTTGTGAAAGCGGACGGACAAAAACGGAGGAAATTTCGCGATTTTTATCTGGGCGTATTTAACGCGTTGAAACCGCTGGCTGTATCCAGGCCTCTAAATGCGGAGAGCGATGTATTGCCTGGGACGTGAGAGAAAAAAACGCGTTATGAAAAAAGGAAGAGAGAGAGAGAAATGGAGATGGGCAGAAGAGTCAGAAGAAAAAGGATTACAAAAATGTGGAAAGGAAGAACGCAATGTCGAAAGTAATATGAATGTGAAGGGATTAGAAGAAAATGGGACACTATTTAATGAGGGCAATAATTGCTACATGATTCGTTAGACTTCTTTTATTATTTCTGCATTTTAACTTATTCAAGTGCATATCCAAAAACGATATGAAAATATAGAGTCGAAAAATTATGAAAATACAATCTCTATTAGCTTCCAATTACTATGTATCCTTTTCACATTTCTGAAATCGTAACGCAGGTTTCATTTCCACAATGAAATTTTCGATTGGTGCTACTTTTTTTCACGTCTTGACTTCCATTTCTTATCCCTCATTTTAGTAATAATGATTGTTTTATTATTGTTTCCTCTCTTGCATCTTTATGCCTTCAACTGCAGTTTGTATATTTCACATTGAGTATCTGGTCAGTTGTGAATTATATTGTTCACCTTACAGTATATTTTATACAGAGCATTTTAGAGACTCTCATCTCAAATCATGGCTGTCAGACATCTCCCTGCGTCATACAATTCAGCACACGAGATAACAAGGGATATTCTGTAATAGAAGCGCTCTTCACTTTTCCGAATTCACTCCCTGTTTGACGATTACTCTGCACTGGGGATGCGACATCTATGTTGCTGATGTCAAAACATTGATATTTTTAAACTTCATTGATTTTTTAAACATTGATGTATTGAAGCCGATGTTTTTTTAAAACCGATGTTTTGAGCTCGATGTTTTTACGTTTTGATGTTTTTCGGAAAATGAAAAATTTCCATACTCACGATTTTTTAAAAGTTATAGTATAAAATAATACCTGATGGCACCAGTGTCTTCATCTACCGCTTTCATCGACCATACTATCCCTTGCCTGATGTCCTGACATTTTCTTCGTCTTTATTCGTATTTCGCTGATGAAGAGGCTTTGTTTAACTTTAATTTCAGCAAAATTTTAGTTACAAATTAATTTACATGGCCACTGTCAAGTTAATATTTTTTGCATGTATTTAATCTTTGAGGTTACTAAAGTAGCTATAAAACATCTATGTTTAAAAAATTGATAGTTTTAGGGCGATGTATGTTCAACATCTATGTTTGGCAACGTCGATATTTTATTGCCGATGTCGCATCACTACCCTGCACAAGCCATCTGCGGTGGGTCGTGAACTTTGTCACCAATCGCACTGAAAATAACAGCTCTTTATAGATATTGATTTTTTACTATTGAAAATAAAATTATCTGTTTTATTGTTGCAGCGTAATTTTATATCAATGAGGAATGCGTAAAGATAAATTCCCCTCTCGGAACAACTGTAAACTTAATATTTTCGACTCCAATATAATTTCATGTTTAGTGAATTTTGGGATTGGGAGACTTTTTCTCGAGATGCAACCACAATCTCCCCATGCATCAAATGATGTGGCTTGCGATCCTATTTCAGTAATGTAGTACATTCAATTTCCCAAGAAGGGAGTGCTCGTGAGTCCATCTATGCGTAATCCCGTTCAAGGATGCTTCACAATTCAACGGTGAGGATTATCCTTCCCGCAATGAAAAATTTAAAAATGCGCGGTCGGCATATTTGGCAAGTTAACACATCTAATTCTAACGCTTCGAAATTTTACAGACTATACCGCGTTTACAAAGGTCTGTAAAGGAAGAATAGAATTATATTAACGTACTGTACCATATTTCAAAAGTAATATATGTTAAACTAACATTCATACGCCAATACTTTTATATATTTGAAAACAAATAACAGCTCATCTATATAAAGCTCAGTTATCACTGTTCTTTTTAAAGCGTAAGTTTAGGCAGTTGCAATAGCATGTTTTAAAGCAAAATATAAGTATAAAACTACTATTATCAAATATAATAGGTACTCTAACTAGTAGTGCAACAGCAGAACGTACTTTCTAGCGTTATTTGTAACTGCTGTGACGTCATGGATACTCACAGCGACCACAGACACAGAGCTTTCGTGTAACAAATATATTTATTAACAAGAAAACAAAACAAATATATACACTTAATAATCTACTTAAACCCTAGCTCTGATAGACCTACTATCCCCTGATCGCGGGAGCGATCCAAAAACCCGATTGAAGATGGTTTTGATTGTGGCATTCGCCACTCCTACTTTTGAAGCGCGAACAAAGCCTAGCTTCCGTGACCGGATGTCACGCTGGGACACAAAGTCCGTTCTGGCGCACCAACGGCTGGTTTGCCTCGATCGCAGGAGCGATCTTATCCGATTGAGAATCGGCGTGAATCGTGGCACTCAACCACTCTTCACCTCGGAGCACGCACACAGCATCGCTCCCCCGTGACCGCAGTCACCCAAGGACATAAAGTCCGCAGGCTTCGTCAACTAATGACTCCAGCCTCGCGAGCCTGGCTCGCATACGCACCGTCTTGGCGCCAAGTTTTGTGCACACGCACGAGGTTCTCCCACCGTCTCCAGAACCTCCTACTGGCTCCGTACACTCTGTTATATAGGCGAGGCCCACGTGACCTCCTACGTCACGCCACCCCCTCGCTTGTTATAACAGTGAAAAGCTTCTATAAGCCGGAAGACACCCAAAGCCTTGTGTCTCCCGTCTCCGCGTTCTTCCCTTTACGGAAAAACCCTACTTCCTGTGGCGAGACTAATCCGCAACCAAGCGTCCCCAAATAGATGCCATGAGGCACGCTGGCTAATACGTTACACTGCTCTGCTATATTATACTACTATATATACCTGCAAGAGTGTTTTCAACTGAAACAAAATGTTTCTGCTCCGAGACTAGAATTGAGATCAGAGTTTACCTGCCCTGGCCCTTACAACTATGGTATCGAAATGTAAGTAGATTTGAATTTGGGCTTACAGTTTTAAGATGTTTACTTATTTACAATTTTCGAAAAAACAGAGAGTGCGCCGAATATGACGCTAGCACCATATTTTGTACCTGTCTTTGTTACATACGAGGAACAACTTTAGTACAAAAATTTTGAGTGGTGTTTGAGAAAACTTTTTATTTTAGAAATTCCATAATTTTCCGACATAAATAACACGAAATTTCCTCGTTTAAAAGAAAATTGTTTATGAACCTTTTTAGAGAGCTGATTTTTAGAAAAAATATGGGAAAAAAAGCTGTCGTCAATTTTCTACTTTTGAAATATTAACTTTTAGCAACCTGCGACAATTTGCCAGAGTTCGCCGAAATGGGACTAGCACCATATATTTTACCGTTTTTTGATGTAAAAGAGGAGACAAATTAATGAAAAAATGTCGAACGGTTGTCAGAAAAATATTGTGATGAAAAATGAAAATTGCCTTCAATTTGAGAAAAAATATACAAAAATTACTCACTTTTAAAAAACAGCGTGCATGACCTTATTTCAAGCATCAAAATTGAGTATGACCAGATTTTAAGAAACAAATTTTATTTGAGAAAAATACTTATCTTCAATATTGTAGTTGTGCTGAGGTCAACAAAAGAGCACTTTTGAAATTAAAAAAAAATCAAGGGTTTCAAAGGACTCAAGGTCTGCGCCATTCGCATGAAGGGTAGGTAAGCCAGTGATGACACTGTAAAGAAAGAGGAGGCTCGTTTTTATAAAAGAGTAGAATCTGCGACGCCAAGTACGCGCTCTCTTCAACGCTGGTGTCTTAGCGACTATATTTGTTTTTAATGGATACTACTTCTAATTCCATAAATGTATATAACCTACCACGATACATCAAGCTCTAGAACAATTGCTGTGGGTTGATGGCGATTTATTTGTGAAATTATTTGTCCTGCTAAGGTTTACAAAATGTTACTTTATTTAATATTTTCCCTAATAATGTTGAACGTTACATAAACCTGTGATCTACCTACATGGAATGATTCTAGTTTCGAACCTTGGATGTTTTCTATACCTCTCAATTCGAATTCTATGTATTAGTTGGCTCAGCTCCATGACTCTAATAATTACAAAGCATCGCAAGGCATTCACGGTCGGAGTCAATATAGGTAAAATTTCTGGGCTGGTAGGCCGAGGTTCACTTGGCATTGAAGGGTCAAACTGTTCCTCCACGTCTGGGGCGGATATCCTCATTGGCGGCAGGGTCGCGGGCGCAGTGTTCGGGGCGGCAGATGGCTAGCGACTGGCAACGGCAACACTGCGCCCCCGATCCTGCCGCCACACGATGTCCACCGCAGACGTGAACGAAACGTTTGACCATTCAATGCCAAATGAACCACGGTCTACCAGCCCGGAAAATGTATCTTTAACAGTTGTAATAGTTCTGAAGAGTCATTCAAGTTTTGCAAGACATGTGTTTGATCGGCATATTTCCTTAATTTTACCATGATATTTAAATTTGTAGATGTACCCAACTATTACTGATTGTAATACTTTGAAGCAAGCAACATGCATAACTGACTTTGCAATTTTTTTGGAAACAAAACCTATTTTACGCTATATTGCAAAGATAACGAGTAAATGATTCATAATTTAAATCAATCACGTACTTATATTTTTGGCATTTTGTCACAGGCCTGTACCCTGTTGTATTTGTCAAGGGAGTCATGTGGCGAGGGTGAGGCGTTCACATCACTGTACCTAGCCTTCTTGGCTTTCCTGAGCCTTTTCTTTTGTCACACTACTATACAATTTAGACGATTTATATTAGAAAGTTACAACTTCATTTTTGCTCCGGCCAGTTAACGAACCTGGGACTGCCTCATAGAAAGCTATCTGCTGAAAGCATTGTCTTCGAATCGCAAATCACACATTTTGATTGAAATGATCAAAGCAGTCGTCATTGTCAATTGAAATTGAACAACAACAACCACAAGCCTACTCGGACATGCACCTGAAACCTAAAACCACAGGGAGTAACGTGGATACGACCAAAAGTGTTTACAACTGGGAAAACCATATTCCATACCTCTTGGTGGACACTGAACCGCTTCTGAATTCTACACAAATAATTTGCGTGACATCATTTGATAAAAAAAATAATATTCACTATCACAAACAGAAAATGAAGAAATAATAAAAACGTGATAAAATGCTCAAAAGCAGACTCATCATAGTTCTTCAATAACAGCATAAAGATTTTCTTGGCAGTGCTTCTTTCTTTAACCACCTCCCACCAGTTACTAAAAATCGCACTAAAGATTTAAGCAACATGTTAGTTAAAACTTCACGCTGAGACTACGCATTGAACTTCCAATTGGTACAAATATTTTAAAAATTCATACCATTAAAGAAATTTAATAAGAACATGTTTCACGAAAATTTGTTTTCGAAGTTTCCACTACATTAATCATACAACTAACCGCAATAGATTTGGTAAGCTTACCAGTCAGCTCCCTCCGC
>BOPP01000287.1:134768-192136 GCA_017312745.1 Gryllus bimaculatus
TATCCCCGCATCCTCCCTTTCGTTAACTCCCCACATTAAGACAACCATCTTCGCGCCCGAGAGCGCGAGGCGAAATCTGAATGGCGATCTGCGCGGCGCGACCTGAGGACACGGCCGCAGCGCTGAGGGGAGCTCGAAGCCCCTGCAACGACTCCCCGCGGGGGGCAGGGGGCCAGGGGGGCGGAAGCGAAATCTCAAATTATGGTCCAAGTTCCTCTCTTGAGCCAGCGCGTGCGAGGTGGCTGTGGCGCGCGGGCCTCGTTGTGTTTGGGGGTTTCGGGTTTAATTGTGCGAAGAAGAGCCGGAGAGACCGTGGATGTACAGGGCGGAGAGGAGGGTAGGGCGAGAGGGAGATGGAGATCGAAGAGGTGTAAGAGGGGAGGGGCAGAGGGAAGTTGAACGTGAAACAACAGTGGTCCTGAAAATGCGTGTTGGGTGAGTTTGAGTTTTGGGCAGCCTCTTTTTTTCGTGGGAGGGGGGGGTAATTGTTTGTTTGGTGAACACGCAATTAACAAATTAATCAGTGAAGCACTTGCTTGCGAAATGTTTAATGAAAATATTGAAGTAAAGGTTTATATAGTAAAAATTCACCAAAAAAAGCCATTAGAGATATCTCAACGTTTCTGTCTACACACTTTTTCGATCATAGAATTTTGCTGAAGATTCTCTGTGTAACAATGCAAAAGTGTAAGCGTTAGGTTAATGCCTGCATAAGATTTTCTAGAAGGCATTTTAAAATACGAATATTAATTGTGCCAGACATCAAATGGAACACAGAATGCAGTGGAGAATTATATACCAGAATATAACATAAGAGTAACGTTAGAAAATCCCAAAATAAACAAAATTCCGAAAGGACACGAATTTCAAGTATTTATAACAACTTATTTTTCACCAAGAGACTGGTGTAAAAATAACCTAAAGATGAGTAAGAGAGCAGTCTACGAACCCCTCTCATTCATGTTTGAATCGTGGACAGGCACAAATTATCCCAGATTTATATCATTTCATTATTTAACTGTTTCAATAATTGTTGTATGTATTGATACTGCCAACGTATGTGAGGTAATTGGCCGCATGTACATTGTTCATAGTTCCTTTGTAATGACGCTTACGAGAATTTTACCCTTATTATTTATATATTTACAGTGGACATTTTATTCCTTTTTTAAACTCGATAGATTTAGATTTATTTTCTTTCTTTCAGCCTTGAAAATGAAACAAAACATTGTTTGGAAACACTTTGTTACATTCTATTTTATCAATGCCGATTCACATGAATAAACCTTAAAAATAAATCTACTGTTAATAATACCTTCTAAGTCATTCTTCCTAAGTTAAAACGAAATAGACTAGAGAATTAATTCGTAATATTCATTAGTATACTAATTACTCCTCCATGAAGGTCAGCAATTGGCATCATTATTTTGCTCTTAAATTTCTATTTTTAAAACTGTACCAAACTTGCTGACTTACATTTTTTATATGTACTGCCGAAAATAAAATAATATCACTGAAAACAAATACATTAAATGAATTCTTTCATATAAATTGATAAGTTAACATAATTTTGGTTCAATTTCCTTGTTCAAGAATTTTGTGGTTGATCAATATTAGATTACATACAATTTGTTCTGCACGAATGATCCTGTAAATTTAATCGCTAAACATTTTCAAAGTACTTGCGTGAATAGGATCGAATGAGAATGAATAGATTTGAAGGGTAGATACTCTTCAAACTACAATGATTTTTCAAACGTTCGTTCTTGGCTTCTGATTTCTTGAAATTAATGAACGAGGAAAATATAGCTTAACCCAGAGATTGCTGTTGCAAATGCTTGGCGTAAGGGGAACTCTTGCAATGCTTCATATATTTTAAGTGTTTCAATGAAAGTAACACTTTTCAGGAATAATGATCCAATATTTCTCAGGAATGAATCGTATCAAGGTAGATGGATTTTAAATGATGAATTTGCTTGTCATTGATTGGATAATTTACAACAGGTTTGTACTTTTTATTATTATTGCCAAACTTGAGTAGCCTTTTTAGGAGTTGTCGTGTAAAATGTACATTATTATGTGAAATTTGAGTATTTTTTGCTCTAAACTTTCAAGTACATTCAAATATTTAATATGTTTGTAATATGCTTTTTGAATGTGTGATATCTCTCAGTGTGCCTAACCTTCAACATTATGAGGAATAAATGTGAATAAGTGACCGTGTATGTAAGTTTAGTGCAGGATAGTATTGTGAAGTACAGCTTTATGACTGAGAAAATAAATTAAATTGACAGGTGACATTGTGTCGTAATTCAAATGTTAAACGAACAATAATTAATTTATTTAATTATTGCAGATTTTGTTCCTTTCTAGGGTGCTTATTTTTATGTTTATTTGTTCTTTTCGTATATTAATGACCCTAGTTTTCGTGCTATTATTGGTTGCACTTGTTTCTTTCTTGCATATCCGAAAATTAATTATTCCAGTCAGCAAAGTGTCTAGTAGGATCGAGTGGATGGCAGACTTTCTAAATAAAAAGCTTGAAGGATGCATCCTGGACATGTAACTAGATCCATTCCTCATGTGGAAGAACAAGACTGAGGTTATAGCGAGACGCGCGACCATCGAGTGTCACGCTCGTAGAAGAATTCTGGTGGTAAATAACTCATAAACTTCCATGATAAACTCCACATCTCGGTTCAAATTCCGAACCATCATGAGAAACTGACGGATGAAAAGTGATAATCTTTAATCTCACAAAGAAATGATTGCAGCAAACACAGATCATTTTTCCATTATTTCGAGGACTATGGTGACTAATCGGCTTTCATTGCATAGTGGTTATCAGGCCGGGTTACTAATCCCATGTTCGTGGGTTCACACAAAAAGCAACACAGTTCCTCACGATTTTCCCGCTTCATTTACTTCTAACTCCATTATTCCTTCTTGTCACCCAAATTCTTTTTTATAATGGTCAACATACGTTTTCAAATTACAAAAAAACACTATTTTTGTCATCAAAGTTGCGAATTCCTGGCAGAACCAAATACTTCATTTAAGACCAGACGAAACATTTAGTGAGACAATTCTTCAACGGTCATGTGGTCCATATCCTGATGAAACCCAACCCCATTGTTTTTACCGCAGTCTCTGGCAACGCCGAGGCAAATCGAATGATACAGTCACCTTCACTGCCACCTTCGCTGCAACCCCACGCGTTCCCACAATTGCAAATCGCTCCTCCGCAGCCACCACAACCACCTCCACCTTCACCACTACCACCATCGTCAACACCCGCCCCGATGCCCTCCGCTACGAACCCTATCTATACCCTATCCCGATCTCATCCCACCCCACTCCTACCCCTTTTGTCCTGTTCAGTCTGGGGGCTTGGAACAAGCTCCCGGCATAGCTCCACTTTTTGCCCATGGCCCCGACCACAAACACCTCACGCCCGTCGAAACAACCACCAATATCACCACCGGCAAGCCACCACCTACCGCCATCTTCCACTCTCCCCTCCTCCATCACCACCACCACTACCATCCCTACCTCTGCACCCGGCGCGTCTAAAACTTTTGGGTCTTCATCCCTGATCCGCCCACGCCGCATTCCAACGCCACCACCTCCCTTCCCCCGCCGTGACTGCGCTACGCTCTAACCGCCAACGCCATATCCACCAGAACTACCGCCAGCAACGCCGCAGCCACCGACACTGCCCCGACATCCGCTTGCACCATCATGGCCGCTTGCGCCTCTCGCAGTCTCGTTCCCCACTTCCACAACCATTGCCTCGCAACGCCTCCCAGCGCTGCCTCGACATCAACGCCGCCGCTAATACTACTGCAACCGCCTCCGCCGGAACCACTGCCGCCTCCATTGGCTATTACGCTGCTGCCTCCGCTCCAGGCATCGCCACTGCTTCCAACGCCACCACTTCAACCAGCGATCATTTTGCCACCCCCACAACTTCCTCTACGCCAGCACCGCCACCGCCTCTGCCACCGCCTACATTGTCAACGCCACGGCCCCTACCACCTCTGCATGCGCTGGCGCAACGTGTCTTATACCAGTGCCTTCCGTATCCGCCTGCGCCTCAACCTCCGCCTCCCCCCCCCACAACTCCGGTTCCGTGTACGACGCCGCCTAAGACTCTGCCACCGCCACCGCCACCGTCACCGTCACCGTCACCGCCACCGTCACCGTCACCGTCACCGTCACCGTCACCGTCACCGTCACCGTCACCGCCACCGTCACCGCCACCGCCACCGCCACCGCCACCGCCACCGCCACCATCACCACCACCACCACCACCACCAAAACTGCCTCCACCGTCGCCACCACCTAAGACATTACTCCCGCTCCCATCACCATCATTGCACGCTCGTGTACCCATTCCCCGCAGTCGTTGCCTCCCACGCCGCCACTTGGCCACCGTCCCTTACGCCAGGGCCAGCCCGCCAGCGTTGCCCCGCCGTCGCCGGATGACGCCGCCTTAATCTACAAAGGTAATCCCGCCGCGGCGGCGAGGCATGCCTTGTAGCGCTATTAATTCCAGCGGGACTAAGCCGGGGCTGCGGAATTAAAGGTCAGTCCGGCGAGGCAGGCTGCGACGCAACCCGCGCGGCACAGACGACGGCTGCGCAGGGGCGATGATGGAGGCCGGAGGCTGCTCGAGGAGGCCGGGAAATGCCGTGGGGAGGGGGGACAAGCGGGAATGCGCTGGAGAAACAGGGCTGTACAATAGAAGGAGATGATGAAACCCGGGAGCTGCTAAGAATGCTCGAGAAGTAGGCAACGGCGACGGTGCAAGCAGAGGAGATGGACACAAACGAGAAGAGAAGAAAGCTGGATAATATGACCAGAAAGAAAGGCAATGGGCGTAGTGAAATTTACTAACTGAATGACGGCGGTAGACTTTACAATGGAGAGCAGAAAGGTATAGCAGGCAGAGGAGATGGATAAAATGACCAGAAGGAGAGGCAACGGAAGTAGTGAAATCTACTAAGTGAATGATGGCGGTAGGCCTTAGAATGAAGGGCGGAAAGGAATGGCAAGGAGAGGAGAACGTTCTCAGAAGGTAAAGAAACGATGAGGAGAAAATCCTCAAAGGAAATGACTGGAACAGAGGAGGCAGTCACAAGCGAGAACAAGTGACAGAGAGATCTGGAGGAAACGACTAGAAAGAGATGCAACTGGACGAAGTGAAGTCTATGATCGGCTATGTCGGTGGTGCTTGGAAGAAAGGGCTGTAGCGAATGAGGAGGGGAGAAACTCTTAAGAGGAGGCTATCGCTCGGTTTCAAGGCCGAGACCTCTGTTTGTTCTCAGACTCTAGGTTAAGAGGGCAGAGGCCCTCATGCAAAGGATCTGCGTATTCGGTCGAAGGAGGCTCGAAAAATTCAACTTTTCTCTTATAAGGCCACGTCCGTTATGAAATTTTGACATTTACCCCGTTTAGTCGAAATCAATGTGTTAGCATTAAAGACAGCACTGCTTTTTAAAGTATTGTTATAATTTATTTATAAGAATGAGATATTGCGGGATGTAGATGAAACAAAACACGACCCATAACACGCATTTTTGAAAAATCTCCGTTGGTTATAATCATCAGTTTTCGCCTTCATTAACAAAAATTAGCCACATCTATACTTTGCTCTACATGGGCCTAATATGTTTGGTAACAATAAGATAGTTCTGCCAATCTACCTATTTGTGGGTCGTTAAATGTTTTTTTAACATCCATATTCAGACCTGCCATGTCGATGTGAGCGAATCCAGATATTCTTTACTTCTAGCGGTAGATTAGCTCTTCAGTTCTGAATATTTACACAATTTTAGCCCCAGTTAGGTTATAGTGTTATCATTTTTCTAAGCATTCTTCCAAACTTGTTGATGTGTTCGTTATAATCTATTTACATGTATATTCATAACTCTTTAGCGTTTACAACCTACTTTCAAGTTTGCTTCAATTTTGAGATAACGTTTCTGTTTGCTTTTCGTAAGTAGTTATAAGGATGTCTGATATATAATTGAAATGTCACTGTCGTATATCTACACTAAATAAATCGTTTCCTCTTGTATTGGTGGAGATTTTGTTTACAATGGGAGAATTATTTGTGTTCTCAGGTAATTGAAAGGGAAACGTGAAGGAATATGTTGATTACTAAAGGAATCATCGAATATGCTTCTGTGCGTCTCCGATTGACAGTAAAATATAATATTATCTATTTAAAAATACTCTGAAATGTGTTCTGCATATCAGGATGCGAAATAAAGGTTCAATATATAAAAAAAGACGTTTGAGGTAAATAGTTTTATAATATTCCTTCATCCAAGATATTAGATACATTAAAAAATAATTTATCTTACTAAGTGTATCCATCAATGCGAAATAGTTGATCTTTTAACGATAGAAACGCAAATAGCCTCAGTGTGCATGAAGATTTTGAAATCACATTGTTATTACTTGTGTAAATAAACCGCACTTTTCAATTTATTTGTCAGAAATATTTTCTTCTACTCCCTCGCCGGATATTTCAATTTTATTAAAAAATGTGAGGGTTCAATTCGAATTCACAGGTAGAGTAGTGATTAAATTGACTTCAGCTGTGCAACTTAAGTAGCTCATTCCATGATAAGTCCATCACTGAATTCTCTTTGACGCTGACCAGATTGAGATTACATATTACGTGCGTAGATACAGTAAGATAGAAAGAAATATTGATAACTTTATTAGATGCTGTGCCAAGTCAAAAAAAAAACAACTGTTGTACAAGTGGAATGTGAGCATGATTTTATATTAATACACTTCATTTTTTCAAAATTAGCGTTTATGTAGAGCCAGCGTTATTGAAACTGTTATATGTAAACGGTGTGAAGAGGGCAAATTCTGTAAATAATGAGCAAATACATCCATTTTTAATATCACCTCGTTTATTTTCAGAATGGTTATTCGTTATTTATATCCCAATCTCCCCCAATAAATGCTAAAATCAATTTTTTCTGTGCCAGAACGGAATGTAACATTGCACCTCTATTTTACTTAATATTGTACACAATATTTTATATAATAAATCACCCTTATATACACAACGCAATCATTGGGTCAATGCCCTGTTTCACATCATCTATTGCGCGTAAAGAAAACGAAAATGGATTTTTACTTCATGAGAATTATTGGCTTATTTAATTCTACTGGATCTGGATATTCCATATGACGTATTCGCTTCTCCAATTTTCTTCATTTCATGAATTTGAGTTTTATTGTAGCAAACATCTCACAGTAACACGGCAATGCCCAGAGTAAGCGAGAAGGCACGTGGAAGGAGCGGCCCAGGGCGGAGAAAGTTTGTAATGGTATGTGTAGTAGTTCTAGTGTCAATGAATACAATAACATATTGTTTTACGTTGCAAGCGTGTACGCTATCGATCGTCCTAAACATAACCATTTTTTAACGTGTGAACGTTTCAAAATGTAGGCGACATTAAAAATTATTTTTTTAATTTAAGTAATTAAATACACAAACCATATTACTTATTCATTCAAAAATGTATTTTAGTACACTTGCTCTTGATCTTACATTTCCTATAGTTAATTAACTGTATGCACAGAAGAAAGGTTGCTATATCCGAAGACTTGACACATATTTCTCTATGAATTTCCATGCGCTGTATCCGACCCTGAAGACAGAATTGCGCCTCCACCCTTCAGTTATTTTTAATCGCGAAAAAACACCCTGAAATTGTAGATTGTAAATGTACATAGAGAATACACTTAGATATACATAAGCATATATAAACATACAGAGAGAGAAACATGAGTGTCAAATCTTTAGGTGTGACATATTTTGGGGTGTCTCTGTGATTTTAAGTATTTTTGTAATAGTGGAATGATAACAACTTCAGTCTATTAAAGCAACTAGAAGTCACTGTAGTGTTCTCTACTCATCGCGGGGCAATGGTTTTTTCACAACTTTGTTGAATGGTACACCAGTTGAATAACATCCATATTAATAATATACACAGATACTATTCGACATTCTAAGTATATATCACACGCTACATACTATGCTCTTTCCTGTAGTAATAAAAAATACTCATCTTTTCATCTTGCTCACTAAATATAACGTCACGTAATCCTGAATAATCCACCTTGCCCACATTCTTCCTTTTCAATAAACCAGACGTCTATCAAAAATATTTTCCCAATCTCACACGTCCTACATTCTTTCCTCACTATGCAGCCTATATTTACTTGCTCTCATTTCGTAACCTAACCATTATCATGGTAGATTTGAAAAAAAATATATAAACACTTACTTAAAATGAAGGACTTAATTCAGTCTGTCAATTTCCTTACACTTACCTTTTAAGTAGCTGATCCATGATCCATAGCATACTTTTATACCATTTATTAATATTTGAATAATTATTATGTAATAATCTTTTTGCAATAACTGATCTTTATAGATAAATTCTTTATTCAAACATACCCCTTCTCCTCTTAACCTTGTCAACTCCTCCAACGACAAACCTTTATTACTCCAAAACGTTTCCCTTCCCCAATCAGATTCCTCAGTCTTTATATTTTCATCTATTTCCCAACAAACGTTCTTTAATAACTTGTTGTCCGGCCCTCTTCTAATCGTCTAAAATAGATACGTGTGGAGTGCGCCCACAGTAGGGAAACGGGACAGGGCCAACCTCTTGTCCCAAGGCGACAGAGTAGGTGCCACGCTAGCACCAGATGTGTCGCGAGGCCACTCGGTAGCGACCGTGGGGAGGCGACAGGGTCACAGCGAGCGTACATGGAAGGAAGGCGCAGCGAAAGTTTTTTTTTTTTGTTCTGGGAATCTCTGTCGCGAGGACGTCAGCGTGCGTGGGAGATCGCAAGCTTGTGTGTATGAGAGCTAGGCTAATGTCGAACGGCGTGTTGAAACGCTGGCAGATGCTAACTGGTAGCGAAAGCCCCGGCAGTAAGTGGTACTTATCACATGTACGTATATAAATAAACATGTGTTCATACCAAACGCAACTTGTCTGTGAATTGTGCAACCCACGACGTCACATAACTTAAAAAGTATTGAACGACACGAAGACGAAAAAGTCGTGGTTTGTCATTTGCTGTTTATTGCTCTACTGATGTTATTAACTATAAAGTGTTTCCTGGAGTTGCCAGCAGCAGCGTTTTGCCCTTGAATTCTCGGCCAAAAACCCCTGAACCATCCTCATCGTGAGTTGTCAGTGCCACCAGCTTCGGAGCTACTGCAGACAGAAGAAGCGTCATTAACGTGGGTCGTGAATGTCACATTACGTGATGATATTTGTTTTCCACTCTTAAATATTGCATTCTTTTCCCTAGGTCGGTTCCCCACCGGCTGACTTTAAGTATTGTCATTTAATGACATTCCTAGTCTCCCCAGTCATTGCTTTAAAGTGGCTTGTAAGCCTGTTTTGGACCACTTGCTCTCTTGGACCGTACTCAGATGTTACATTCCAGAAAACAGAAGAGTGTTTTATCAAATATTGACTCATTCTGAATGTCTTCCAGTTTGTCGTTTACAGAAAATTAACTCTAGCAATAAATAATAGAATGAATATGGTGTATTAAAACAATACTTGTCGGAATAAAGCGATATTTTTCCATTCCTGTAGGAAGTTTGTGCATTTATTTTCTTGGGAAAATGATCAACATTTTTTAGAAAGATACTGAAAACGAAAAAAGAGAAGAATCATAATATTTTGTTATAGATTTTTTTAATATAAGAAATTGTTATTTTCCTCTTTGACGATTTAGGGTTCAAACCACTTTCTACACACTGCAGTTTAGTCGTCTAATGATCTTTCCTGTGCACATTCAAATGCTTGAAGAATGGCATTGAAAGCTGTATTCCGTTTTGTCGCTATTGAATTACTTCTTCTTCTACACCTCTTAATCTTTTTGGTTCTAGAGATAATCGTCGTTTAAGTGGTTACACGCTCTCCGTCCATTGTGCCCCAAATGTAGCCACAATAGCGCTTGCCTGATGTGACCCGTGTATACTAACACTCATTGTGTTCTACCTACACACTATATATAAACAAAACGCGCGGCCCACCGGACGCTTTTATTATGACTTTATGAAATATAAAATAAACATTATGACCACCGTACGATTTCATAAGCTTACGTTCATACTTGGAATGCAAGAGAAAACTAAATAACCACTCGGGAAACCTCTTCTTCCTCATATTGAACATTGAATGACCCAGATTCGAGTCCTAGTACACAAGCACTCAAGCTTCGGGTCAATGACCCGTTTGATCAGTGTTTACGTCCGGGTCTCCTGAACCATTTAGTAAATGCTGAGATAGCCTCTAGTTTTCCTTCAGGACATAAATGTAGCTTCACTATGAGCATTTTTTTTGTTTTCTCTTCTTCCTACAAGAGATAGGAGTAGAGCCGGGGGTATGGGTTGCTAATTTCTTAAAAATACTATTAAAACAGTAGTTCGTTCATCAATGCACATTCTTTTTTTATAACTCATGAGCAAAATTATCTAGTTTTTTAAATGCTATCTACCTCGCTTTCCTTCACCTTTGAACTAGGTATTATAAAATGATGGGGAAAAGATTCTGAAGTTTAAAAACTGCATAGATTATACACATCTTCCCCCATTGGCACATTAAGATTCTACAGTTTTTTGAGGAAAATATATAAAAACAGAAACAGAGGTGGGAAGTTGGCGCGTTGCGATACCCCGCAGGGGCCATCGCGTGTCTCCCCAAGCGCCCGCCGTGGTCGTCCTTTATGCCTCACCGCGAGACGTATTACCCCACGGAGGGGCTCATCCACCTTCCACCCGCACCGCCGGCCGCCCGTAATAACAGCGGCGTATCGATTAGCGCAGCCCGCGGCGGCGGAGGCGGCGGCGGCGGCAAAGGCGAAAGATCGCGGGGAATCTTGGTGGCCGCGGGGCGAGGGCTCGGAACCCGGGTGGAAACTATGCCCCAACTTGCAGCCAAAGGACAGCTCCAGCGGCTGACGCATGCCTTCGTCGACCGCGTCCCGCCCCACCGCCCGCCCCTCCCGCCCCACGCATGCACGCACGCGCGCGGAGCGCAGCGTTAGCCTTACTTGTGTAAGTCCCCGCAGGGAATAAACGCGGGGCAATACCAAACCGCCGCCCTGATGCGGCAAAGCAACATGGCGCTCGCGCGCCAGGCGCTGCGCTGGCAGGTGGGTTCACGGGAGGGGGTGGCGTGGCAGCGGCAGATAACGCTCATGGTGAGGGTGGTGGTTTTGCAGGTGGTCGTGAAGGTGACGGTGTTGATGGCGACGGGGGTTGGGTTATATAAATGAAGGCGGCGTTGGCGGTGGGGGTTGAAGGGGAAGATGGTGATGAGATGGCGGAAGTAGACGTGAACGAGGTGGCGAGTGTCGTGTTGTGTAGGTGGTTGTGAGGGGGACGGTGTTAATGGTGTCGGTGGCGTCACGGGTAGCCATGTATAAATGGCGATGCGTTGGAGGAGGGTTTTAATGGTGGCGGTGGTGACGAAGATAGCAACGGTACACCTAGGCGAGGTGGTGAGGACGGTGTTATGCAGGTGGTCGAGAAGGTGATTGTGTTAATGGCGAACGTGGAGGTGACTGCAGGGGTTGGGTTGTGGAAAGTGCGGTGGTGTTGGCGGAGGGGACTGAAGGCGAAGGTGGTGACGAAAATGTTGGAAGCAGACGCGGACGATGTGGGGAAGGTGGTGTTTGTGCAGAAGGTGACGGAGGCGAACGTGGAGGTGGCGGAGGTCGTTGGGCTGAATAAATATCGGCGGCGTTTGTGGAAGGGGTTGAGATGGAAGGTGGTGGCGCAGGTGGCGGTGGGAGACACGTGGAGGCGAGGAGGAAGTACACCAGGTGGTGATGATGGAGATGGAGTTGCCGCAGTTCATAATAGACGCGCAAAGGACACTGGAGATTGGGTTGCAAATTGGCGGGGGTAGGGTTGTGCAAGAGGTATCGCTGGAGTGGCGGGGCTGGTGGCCGCATACGTGGTCACGGTGAGGAGAACAGTGGTTTAAGCGGGGGGTGGGAGAGAGGTCGCGGCTTGAGGCGGAGAGTGGGGGAAGGGGATAGTATGCCAAGAGACAGTGCAACGCAATGTGACGGACGCCGAGGTAGACGTTCTGCAGGAGGCGGAAGTGAGTAATGTCACATGTGACTGGGTTTAATGCAGTACAAAGGTCAAAAGTGGTGGAGGTTGTGATGCTAGCAATGGTGATGATTGCAATACCAGCAGTGGTGGTTATGGTGTACCGATGATGGCGTTGGCGGTGATAGGATGCTAATGGTGGCAGTGACAGGTGGTTGCTTCGGCGTCTAAGTATGTGGCAAAGCCTAAAACTGGGCAGTGATAGTGCCGGAGGCTCCGTAGAGGTGATGGTGGCGCCAGTACGGTCAGTGGCGATGGTGTCAACAATGGGAACTGTGAGGCAGTGGTGGTGATTGGGGCGATGGCGTCAGAGGTGGTGATAACGCATGTGATGATGGCAGCGGTGGGGGCAGAGGTATCGTGAAGGTGGTGGAGAATGGAGTCCGTTGTGGAGTTTTTGTGAAGCATTGAAGAAGTAGGCACGCTTCGAACAGTAATCGTGCTGCAATTACAAGAATAGGATAGGACTTGGGGCGAGGAGTATAGTGCTGATAGTCTGCATTTATCTGCTCGGTACCGTAGTAACGCAGCAACTTTTTTTTACTAGTAGACCTACCTCAGCTAACAGTAAACCACATCGATCGCCTGCATTTAAACTCTGAAGAAGGGCTTGGTAAGTGCGGCGCCTACTTGGCAAGCGCTGTTGAGTTTACACGATGCATTTTTTCGGTGTAAAATTGCACGCGGGAAGTCGAAAGACGCACATCGAGGGACACTCTCCAAACCGTTGCTCCTCGCCGTTCGGAAGTCCCTATGACAAGGATTTGTACTGTCTATTCTCATAATCAGACGAAAGAATCACAGCAGAAGCAATTTGTAAGAATGAAAATTTGCAGGAATCAAGTCATTAGGGAAGAACATTTTACTTTGAATTGTAATAACTATATTACGTTTTATAATAAAAGCAGAAATATAATTTAACACGAAACTGTTCTAAATACATTACTCTAGTCTCTAGCAGGCTTCAGTAAAGTACAAGTTAAACTAATTGCTAGAACCTATATTATAGTAAAGTTCATATCATTTTTTTCACAAAACTTCAATATATACTGAAACAAAGATCTGGTGCTCAAATAACTAAATAGGCCTAGAAATACACTCTCGTTGTAATAAGGGTTGCACACTATTCTATCTTTGAAAAAGTCACCTCTGGGAAACCGCCCGCTATTGCATACGTCTATTCTTTACGAGAAAAGACGCCCGAAACGCCTGCGCTAAGAACGCTATTGCAGGCGTTAAACGCATGCGCAAATTTCAACGAAAAACGCATTGTGTAGGCGCTACGACTATTCTCAGTAAATTGCCCCGAGTCGTACAAGTCTTGCGCCGAACTGTCACCGTCGCATAATTACCTGTTGGGCAATCTATGATAGAAAGCAGGTTTACAATCTTTGGGGGGATGGGCTTCCTCGGTATGCAAGGCCTGACCGTGGGTGCCTAGCTTTATGTGTGAATACGTCGTAAATTACTAATTTCCTATTTGAGAAGACATTGAATTAAAGCTTTCTCAAAAGAAAAAATGTCCGAACAAAAGTATCGAATTTGACCGAAGAAATGCAATATTTGATTGTGTTGTTTCACATATTCTTTGCATGTACCGATTAAATTCTCATGCTTAGTCATTGCTTATCACAGAGTTAACGTCATGCGACAGGAAGTCGGAATAAGGAAGAGAATACTTGCCATTAAAAATTTGCTATTCACATTATGTTGGGTAATGTTACAGCCTTTTTGAGGTGTTGTTGGGTTATGTTGGGTTATGGTACCTTTTTGATATTCTTGGAACAAAAAGAAGTGCTGTACTGTGCCTGCGTATAGACTCGTGTTATACTATGTTATTCCAGTGTTCGTGAAGACTGTTTTTCGTAAAAAAATTAATTTTGTGCTGTTTTATGAGAGTATTTTATTTATTGTTCAGGAGCAGTTTGCGTGCTACTTTCTGGAAAACCACTTTGTCTAGTTTTGTTCAGCAGCATTTTTCTGCTGATGGTCACTCTAAGCACAGTGAAGTCAGACTTAAGAGCCTGCGATGCGCTGATTGTAAGACTGTCGCCATTTCTACCATATTCAGTGTTCGACAAAGAATCGCGATAGTTATGACCCGAGTGTCTGAACTCTTCAAGTCTGGCGTGTCTCGGTCAAGTTTGGTAGATGGGAATACAATACATTACACGTCCATCAGTTCCGATGTGAGCACTGAAAAGAAAGCAGTGAACTAAGAAGTGGCAGCCCAAGAGATGAGGTTTAATTAAAATTACTTTGAACTCTTTATTGTGTTAATTATTAACCTTTTATCGTATAAAGGAATACGTCATAACCACTAGAACATACTACAAAACGAAATAGTTTCATATAAGGTACTATTAATTTTAATTCATTTTAGGCTGCATTTGATGTTTCGCTATACGTATCTCAGTTATTTAAGACACTACGCTCAAGAGTGTCCTCAAACTTAAAACACATTCTCCACAACGCATAGGTTTCCAAATGATTTAGGGTCTAACACAAATGATCATAATATGGAAGCGATTGATTGATTAGGTATTTCGGGCGCAGCAACTGCTAAGATGCTTCGGTGTGTGGTGTAGTGCGTAGGTGTAGCGCGTTTTTTTCCTCGGAGCGTGGCAGAGAACTTCTCTAGCCGGGACAAGCATTAAGGCCAGTCTCCCGTCCCGTGTGGTAGTTTAGAGCATATGTAAGAAAGTGAGTGTAAGTAAGGGGTGAGGATATGACAAGGAATGGGAGGGAAATATCGCGGTCCGTGGGCCGTTTGTTAGGGTACTACCTCGGCATTCGCCAGATATTGATCGCAGAAACCACGGAAAACTTTCGATGAGAGCAGCCGGATGGAATTCTTTTCTAGACAGCAACTGAATTCCATTTAGCTGAGAAACTAGTGTCGAAAATGCTGCCCCCGTCAGGACTCAAACCCCAGGATCTGCTAGTCAGAGATACTTCAGTGATATCAGCGGATGCCCTGAGCCCCTTTGCCGGCGAATATCATATGCCAAAACACAAATAACCAGATGATGAAAACTAAGAAGGCGGACAAGCGTGGAACAGGAATCAAACTCACTTCCTTCATAGTCGCTACCGCACAGTCACGTGGCCCTTCAATGTCGCGTGGCCTCGTCAGTTCATTCGCAGCCGACGGCTGCATCTGCCGCCTAGCGCTGCGCGGGGCTGAGCCGGGGGCCCGACGGGACGAGGCAGACGCGGGGGCGGAGGACGAGGGCGGAGGCGCCGGCAAGAAGCGGGCGCAAACAAAGTCCGTGCCGCGCGCGCAGGTAAATTCCTGAGGCGCCGCTTGCGCGGGGAGGGGCAGCGCCGGCGGCGCGCGCACGGGAAAAGGCGGGGAGTGGGGAGTGGGGGGGGGGAGGGGGAGCTGCCCGGAGCGCCGGCGACGAGGTGGGAAGCGACGCGGATACTGCGGAGCGCGGTCTTGCGGGCGGCCGCCCCACAGCCGCGCAACAAAGAGCCCTGAGCGGCGCAGGAGCGAAGATCGCTGTGGAGAGATGCCGGAGCTGGTTGGTCCCGTGGAGCGTACAAAGGTAATACTGTGGCCTAAATACAGGTGTAGGTAGGCTAACAGCTAATATTAAAATTATGTGGGAAATTAATAATTTAGTATTTAGATTTAATTACATAAAGTACATTTAATGATTTTCAGTTTTCATTTATTAAACTTATAAAAATTAGATATGAGAGCAGATGAAAAAAAGCAATACAATGGCGTAAATACAGAATGGAGTATAGTAAAAGAAAATAAGAAAATTACTGTGAAAAATAAGTAATTTGTCTCGAAAACAAACTGCGTAAAAATATATTTGAGACTGGTCGATTTCAAACTTTAACATTTTAAAATTATATAGGAAAAGAGATTACAAAATCGAATAACGTGTCCTAAATACAGACTGGAGTATAATAATAACAATAATAACAATAATAACAATAATAATAATAATAATAATAATAATAATAATAATAATAATAATAGTAGTAGTAGTAGTAATAATAAAACAACAGTGAAAATGAATAATTTAGCATTTTCCAAAAATATCACCAGATTAAACTACGTATAATACATTTAAGAATGGCCAGTTTTAATAATTAACGTTTAAAAATTACACATGAAAAATGGCTGCGAATAAGTTGTTCGTTTGGCGCTTATACCTTGTTCTCGTTTCAGGAGAACTCATATTAGTTAACCAAACTAAATGAATTTTTTGTACCATAGGTTCGCTCAATATACCCTTTTTAGACAAAATTGTTTAAAAAGTTCTATTTTCTGTGAATATGCGGTTTTAGTTTCGTCTTCATTAGATTTGAAACTACATCATATCTACAATTACTGTAATTGAAATTAAAAATTACGAACTATTAAACACGTTATCTAAGTATTCAGAACTTCAATATGCAATATTGATATAATACAGTTTACTCAACCATTTAGTGGATTAGAGAAACAATCTCGTCCCCACTATGAACAAACTGCAAATATGCAACCTCTCCGAAGGCATTTTCAAAACGCTCGTTCTCTCCTGCAAAGGAAGTGCTGCCGTTCTCAGAGCGTTTCCACAGCGTGCACCCCATCGCACCTACATACTGCGCGAAGAATCCGCAAAAAACAAAGCCACCCTGGACCTTCTCGGCAGTGTAAACTCCTGCGTTACCCGAAAGTGAGGAGTGGAGGCGAGAAGAGAGAACGGTATAGAGGGAATAGGATGTGGAGATGAGGGTGTGGAAGAAAACGGGAGGTGGAAACAGTTTGGGAGAGGAGGAAGATGAGAGGAATCGGAGAAGAGGGGAGATACAAAAGAGAAGTAGAGGGGAAGGGGGAACGGGACTGAGGGAGAGTAGGAGAGGGTAATGATCAAAGAGGAAAGAAGGGGATCGGTGCCAAGAAGAGGGGAGATGAGGAAAGATGAGAATATATCGAAGGTAGGAGATGGAAGAGCAGTGGAAAGGAGGGCAGGTGAGATGGGTAGAGTGCAAGGGAGAGGGGAAAAGAAAAGTGGAGACATAAGTGGAAAAGATGAGTCAAGAGTAAGAGAGAGAGAGAGAGAGAGAATGCGTAAAGACGTCGGACGAGGGGAGATGAGGGATGTAGAGGGGAGCGGAAAAGACAGGTGATGATATGAGTGGGTATGAGGGGAGAAGACTAGACAAGCGGACAGGTGAGATGGGTAGAGAGCAGAGGAGATGGGAAATGAAAAGAGGAATCGATGATGCAAGGGAGAAAGATAACAATCGATGAGGTGGGAGGAGAGGAGAGTAAACGGGAGGAAGCCAACAAGAAGGCGGAAAGTTGCTACGCGTCGCGAAGTGAAGCGGAGCGACCGCAGCGGCGCAGCCAGGGCAAGAGCTGGCGTGATCTAATTAAACAAACAGGCAGGCGGGCAGGCCTCTGCGCCCAGCGCGACCTGCCCCAGGGGCAAAGGCGGGCAATGCGGCGGCGCTTTGAGGCGCTGCGCCGGGCTTCGTGCTGCGACTGGCAAGGCCGCGCTCTGGCCGTTCACCATTCACAAAATATGTGGGCGCGGTACCCGTACCTCCGTATGAAGCGGTGAACGCGCTGTAGTTTGGTCAACTAAAAAACGGATGTTGAAATGCAAGAACTGGCGACACATTGCCCGGGATGCCCACTTGCAGTGGCCCCTTTACCTCTTGTCTTTCACTAAAACGTCACAATAACTACAAATTAATTTTAAAAATCATAAATAAATTAAAACGTTATTAAGTCTTAATTGTTACAAAAAATGGATATGTTTTTTATCATGGATGTGCTGACTAAAACTGTTAGATTACGAGGAACATATTCCAAAAGTATATACTAGAATCAAATTTCATTGGCGCAGTATATTCTCCCACGCGTCCTCCATAACGGCGTGTGCACAACTTGAAAATAAAATTTCTCGCCTATGTTTTTTTACCATTACTTAAAAACTGTTATCCAATCTTGGTGGTGCTGTCAGCATTACCAATACCAGTATGTCCATCACTTCCGAGAGCCTTTGCCGTCCTGCTGGGCTGACTCAACAAGCATCGGACCTCACCGGTGGCCTGTAGATGAGCGCTGGGGCAGGGCATGCCTTCTAGTAGCCTCCAAGCAGGCGCCTAAGCCGAACATCGCTGTCGTTGAAAGCCATCGTCTCAGAGGACTAGAGTCGATCTCTTTCGAGAGTCTTTGCTCTTCTGCCGGGCTGACTGAACAAGCATCAGGCCTCACCAGTGGCCTTGTAGATGGGCGTTGGGAGACGATATGCCTTCTAGCAGCCTCCAAGTTGGTGCATGTGCAGAAGATCACTGGCATTAAGGGCATTCGCCCTGTTGGTCCAATAAAACAAGCAGATATCTGACAGCAGTGAGGCCCTCTACAGAGAAAGCACACGACTACCACCAGCAGAATTGCCACCTTTCCGCTGCATTTTAGATGCTGAGTTTATCAGAACATTCTGTTTCGTCAATTTCGACAATTGACGGATTGTGAGCAAGAACGATGTAACACACAATTATTGATTGGTGAGATTAATGATAAAAAGAGTCTGAGACATCTGTGTTGCATTTATGATTTTAATCTTGCAATATTTTTCTTAGAGAGAATGTTATTAAATGGTTGGCAAAATCAAATTTTGGAAGAAGTGAAGTTTTATTATAGATTTTTTATTGTGATTTTTGACTGACATCCCATCTCTGGTATAAACCGTGGTTCAGAATAAGTGTTAAGAACTTGTAGAATATTTGGGAGAATTCAAAGATGAGGGTTCCCCCATAAATTATGTAACGCATTTTTGGAATGTTTTGACTCCTACCCCACCTCCCCCCGATAACACTCCTGTCACGAGCGCTTGAATCCCTTCAAAAACTTTTGTTACCCTTGTGACTATAACCCCAATTACCATAACTAACACTAAATTACGCCGCAATAAAACTAACTTGTAATTTTATTAGAGTTGTGTATTAAAATGTATAACAATTAAAGAAAAAAATTGTTGGTGATGCTGACAGCTCCACCAAGATTGGATAACAATTTTTAAGTAATGGAAAAAAAAACATAGGCGAGAAATTTTATTTTCAAGTTTTGCACATGCCGTTATGGAGGACGCGTGGGAGAATATACTGCGCCAATGAAATTTGATTCTAGTGTATACGTTTGGAATATGTTCCTCGTAATCTAACAGTTTTAATCAGGACATCGATGATAAAAACGTATATACATTTATTGTAACAATTAGGACTTGATAACGTTTTAATTTATTTAGGATTTTAAAAATGAATTTGTAGTTATTGTGACGTTTTATTGTAAGACTGAATACAAGGAATTATTTCAGCAAATGCTGAAAAGTTAGAAAACAATATCAGTTGGGCGTAACACTTAACTAATACCCTCCTACCCCCATCTAATGTAGCGTAATGCTTCTTCAAACTCCTTTCCCTCCTCTTTAGCTTAACATAATTATGGACGACCGCAGAACAGTCTTTTCCAATGATCATGAGGGGAGAAATGTTATATAACAGACTTACGTGACATTTCTGAAATCCGATATTTTGCTGGTATACAATTCACACTGCGTTAGTATTTGGTAGGCATACGAATTTGCAGGAGATGGTCCGTTCAATGGCAATGACTATATTGAGTTTTCAGCCTTTACTGTTCAGTTTTGTCTGCGCTAAAACGAGCATCGCTGTTACCACGGATACATCAACGTTATCGCCTTAACTTTGAGAAATGGTTGTATTCACCCACACATACAATTTTGCACAGAGGCGATGAACTAAAATGAAGTCTTGTTGATTAAGAGTAGAGATGAAACTAATAATTATCCATTATAATTATTTATTATATGATCATAAAAAACGTTTATATTTTGTGAGCCAAAGTATAATTTTTCTGCGCAATATCAACAAAATCTCAATCTTAGTAGTCCAAAAATCAACCTTTGAACGCACTTGATATACAAATAAGAAATTTCTATGAGGTGAATATCATATAGAATCCCAGACTTTATATTCCTATAAGTGTGTGGACATTTAAAACCTCCACATTAAAGACATATCTATGGCATCGAATTCTTGTTCTTAGAATTTAGTAGGAACACACATTCTTCGATACATTTTCGGAACCATTCCAAATATCCAAATTATGCCAAATATTTTGAGGATTTCAATATTAAATGCTTTGTGAGAAACTCGTGACCTCATCGAATTTTATTTTAATTCGTTCCGCTTTCAAGGAACGCGAGATTCAACGGATTCCTCTGCTGCTACTTTACTCCGTTGTGTTTATTTTACAAAAGCAAGAATTCCTGACAGTATTTCATCTCGTCTTGCGTGCTTCTACGTAGAGTAGGAAAGGTCACAAAGCGTTCTTTAAAACGTGTAAAATGTATATTTGCATTAAGTATAATGTATCCTTTGGAATCATTTAAATGTCGATGTAAATTTAGTTCGAGTAAAAAGTAATTAACCTTTTTATCATTTCAGCCTTCTAAACCGTCATTAATTTTGTTACCACTGACATCATCAAAATAATTTTACTTGTAAATTAAAACTTTTCATGAGACTATTAGAATTTTAATCACTGCTTCTAAAATATCAGTTCTTCAAATTCACAATTAATTCATTTTATTTATATATTCCTGAAAACAAATGAAATGACTGCTATGGTTAGAATTGTAATGTTATGTATTTGATGTAATCTTGAAAATGTACTAATGGATAAAATAGTGTATGGCCCTCGACAGTAAACCTCATTCGCCCGTGAAAATTAGCCCCCTCGGCTTCTAACCTAGCCTCATGGGCCAAAGTACCATTAGCGGATGAAAACGTATTTTACTCTCTAATACTCTACGTTCATAGTAACTGAAGATTAAATTAGAACGTATTTTGTAAAGTTTTATTTATTTCACGAAATGACAAAAACATGTATGTGACAATAGAGGATGAAGGTAAGCCACGTATTTCTACCAATAAAGAGGATACAAATGTTACGCAAAAGTCTCGTGACATTGGTCTTACCAGCGTTATACATATTGTTTTGTAAAATTCTCAATGGTCACCTTAGAGAATAGGCGTAAAATTCCAGTAAAATTTCAAAATTAGACCCAGATTTTAGGCGCGCTCTCGCGACCACTGACAATATGTTTGTATTACATAGCGCTACTAAAAACAGCACTTTCATGTAAACGGGGCCATTGGACAGCACATTCCATAGCACTTTTGTGGATTTTGAATTGGCGTTTGACTCAATTTATAGGGAATGTTTGTAGCAAAGCGAAATAGGAAAGTTTGAAACGTGTTCCAAGCCACGCACAGAAAAATAAATGTTTTCTCAAAGTGTGACGAAAATTAAAATAAATAATGAGTAAGACACGGTTGTTCTATTGCCACGCGAAACTTTGTTTTGTTTATAATGTTTATTAATGAAGTGGGGGCAAGAAGTGGAAACAGATGTGCTGGAAATTGATGGACTGAAAATTCCATAATTACTTCATTCAGATGATTGAGTTCTAGGCTGAGAAAGAATTGAGGGCTTGCAGAAGAGATTAAACATACTCGGAAGCTCGAGTGAGATATGAGGACTAAAAAAAAAGATATTCAAAAAACTCAAATTTTTGCGTTCAAGGATGAGATTATTTCGGGTAACAAATATAAATAAAACCAAACACAGAATGCGCTGGACGGTGTAAAACTTTTACATCTAAGGCTGCAAGGTTTTTCATACACGGAGATGGACACAGCTGTGGCTCAAAGAAAACGGAGAATTCCACTCAAAGAAATAATTGGCACGGCGTGCCTAATTTGACTTAAAGGCTTCCAATTTTTAAATCTGAACTTCTCCCGGATATTAATTTTGATGTGCATATTTGGTGAGGGGATGGGATTGGATATTTGTAAAGAATAGACGTCGATTATTAAAAATTAATTCGTGGAGTTTCTTGATGAGCAGCAAATGATGTTGTGTAAAGAGAGATGGATAATGTAAGAATTTGGAAATAATTTAAAATTAAATTCATTAATATGTGGATTAGATTAGTTAGCGAGTTTGCGAACACGCTAATAAACAGGTTATTTTGAAACAGGAAAACGAATGACAAATAAGTACAGGAAAAGGAACGGCGCTACCAAACTTACAAATTGAAAATTACTTGAGCGTAGACCTGAAAGATCTTTCAAAGTAGATAGTTGGTTTTAGAGAAACATACCAAGTAGAACAGATATTTTGTGAAAGACTTTCGGAAAGAAAAACGTACTATTAGTGATGGGATCTCGATACTATCGATAACGGTCGATACTTTCAGATATAGACTCGATACTTTAAATTTTGTATGACATTACCCATTTCTTCTAATTTTACAGAATATTTGTGTATGTCGCAGTCCTCTCTCTCCTATATTTCTTCAGTCAGCAACAAAAAAGTTTCAGTCTGTACCCTATAAACCCAGCATACGAGGATGAATTAATTGTAAAACTAAGCGAGGAAATGCATCCTGATAGAAATGTACTATCGTGCTGGAAAAACAAAGTGACTCTCCCCAGTTCAAGAATAAGCTCTTCAGTACTTGTGCATTCCACTAGCTACAGTTTTCGGGGAGACTGTACATCTGGTACAGTTGGATTGATAAGTGACAAAAAAGAAATAGAATGGGCGCAGAAAGAGAATGTTAGTTTCCATTAAAAATAATCTTTAAAAACTTAAACAAATGTGTGTTCATCTCAGTAAGTTTTAAATATTAATATAGTAAATGCATGTATAAATGAAGAGCAAATATATACTTCCTATTTTGATTGAACCAATTTCGTTGTTTATTCTTTAAAATAGTATGGAATGCTTTCAGAGAGGCAACGGTATCGAGTATCGAATATCGGCCCATCACTAGGTACAACATTTCCTAGGAGCAATGGCCGACAAACAATGGATATTGGCACTAATTTCTAGTATCCAATATGAGATTGGAGTGGTAGTATTTGGTTCCTTACAGCTGAAACTCCTTCTCGCATCCCAGACACCATGTTCTTCGATCTTTCCAATCTTCATCTTGAAGATCTCGTTCCT
Organism: Gryllus bimaculatus; assembly: GCA_017312745.1. Classification (NCBI taxonomy): domain Eukaryota; kingdom Metazoa; phylum Arthropoda; class Insecta; order Orthoptera; family Gryllidae; genus Gryllus; species Gryllus bimaculatus. The sequence goes on from BOPP01000287.1 coordinate 158,012, forward strand.
TCATCGCCTTTATCTTATTTTCTCATGTTTTTCTTAATCAGACACGCTTCCTGTTTCAGAAGATTGTAAATAAAATATACTATACTATATAGAAGAAAAGTTATTAATGTAAATACTTAGAAATATTAATCTTGCACGTTGTTCGAATTTAATACACTCTGTGCATTTCGGATCTATGTGACATGAAAAATTGTTTTCCTTATTAGTCATGATGAAAGAATTGATTGGATCTCTTTATTAAGTGAAATATTTTTATAAAATAACACAAAATACTGATATTAGCTTATTAAATTACATCATTAATTTTTTATAAAATTGGAAAAAATAAATTGATAGTAATTTAAAAATTTGTTTAACTACGCATATAACGTGAACAATTGTAACCGCACGCTCTAAAGATAACATGCTGTCGCGCAAATCTTCAAAAATAGGTCGCCCCAACTAATCTGATTCTATAATACACAGATTACACTACGCAGGCGGCGATGACCTTAAATTGCACCCTCGACCAACTCAATCACCAAATTTATAAGCCTAATACGCAAATTTAGCGTAAAATATTGATTTTCATAAGATCTTGCAATGAATTAAAAACAGAGTGAATAATCTCAATCCTTATTAAAGACGAATTAATGTTTTATTTCAATTTTATGGTGTTGATTAGTCAACGTACGTATACACATGCAATGCAACAGCAATGTAACAGCTATACAATGTAGTGCACTAGAATTTTGTATTATAAGAAAACTAAAACAAGGTGAATTTATTTACAGATTTTATTTCTCATTCTTCTTTTATTATGACTTTTCTTTATTCTCACGTTATGTGATGGAATACTGAATTTTTCGACGATTACTGAGCGAAGGAAGGCATTCACCGGCCGAATGAAGGAATAGACTGCTCGGTTTCTAACCAGGGGCTACGTAAACGGGACAGCGACCTCGCTCATGAAGTCCGCCGATCGCCCCCAGCTGTACAACAAACCTCGGAAAATGGTAGCGTTAGTCATGGAACTGCCAGCAAATACCTGTTTTTATCTGACTCTTCTACTAGCTACATGCGTAGAAACACTAAAAGTTTTAACGCAAGGTTGCAATGCTTTCTGTTAACGTTACAACAAACTCAGCTACGTGAAGTCAAGGTTGTACCACGAGAAAGAACATTAGGAAACTGCGGACAACGTTCACTGCAGCCAGCTGTTCTTAAAACAACTGTAGTTTTGGTGCGTGAATCGTGAACAGCGAAATAAGGAAACATGAAAAGATACTGCAGTTTTATTTATTTCACTCATGAACTTCTGAATATTTGAAAATTGTTTCGTCCCTAAGAAATAAAATTCTCTTTAGAAATACTAATACAAAAACAACTTCTATTTCAAGGGATTATATAAACAAACTCCTATTCAACTAACGCAAATGACTATTGTACGTTTATAAATTAGATTTTTTAGTTACATTTGTGTTCATTTGTTTCGTATTCTAAATCATGAACGGAGTTGGTTTTCTAAACTCTTTGTATGATAATCTTTTTATGAGCATTATTTTGATTTCAGTGAATGGCGTTTACTTTTTCAGTAATTTGTTATATTCACGGATATATTTCATATCAGATTTGTGTTAGTTTGCGAAGAAATAGGTGTAATTTGTCTTTTTTTAAATACATTCTCACTTTAATATTGAACTGGAACTTGATTATTTCTTAACATTTCTAATTCGAAAAGACGAATTCCAGACCCTGGTCGCAGTTTAAGAATACCTTCAACTTTGGTTATTTAGCGAAATATAGTAAAAACTCAGATGCTGAGCATGGAGAATTTGTTTTTAGAGCTGGAGTCACCGGAACCAGGTAGTATACTGAACACCTGAGAGGTGACAACATGTATTTTGTTTCTTTTACCTTTCTGGCAACATTTGAAATCACAAATGGCCAGTAAATTCTCAAGCTGAAATTAATAAGTACTGATGTCGAAATTTCCATTTTACATCTTTGTTGCTATATATTATTTCGTGTGATACTTTCGAAATTCCATACAATCATTAATGGGAATCTTGTTCAAGTCCGCCACAAACTTTGTGTTAAATTTTGTCATTATTTATTGATGTCAATAACCCAAAAGAAAATGCCGATGATACTGTAACTCAGAATGTTGACGATTTATTTTTCTATTACATATGAGTGCATTGGTAATCTTATACAGGTAAGCTGCCCCTAATGGTACGGAAGTCTCAAGTAATTTCTGATTGTGTGTGTGAGTGTTACTCAATCGTTTTGCCATGATGAAACGTACGAGAAGTTCTACGTTTTTACAGAATTACAAAATAGTTCACTGCAAAAGATATATAACATTTTGTAAACACGTAAAATGGGTAAAGTAAAGGAAGTACTGCTTTGAACATTTCTGTTTCTTATTTGCCATGAAAGTTCTAGCTTTATTTTTCCATTTCTATTTAAAATTATACATTAGTATTTTTAGAAATGTATCCAATTCGAAGACGTACAGAAATAATCGTATGTATAAATGGCATTTGTGCGAATTTCTTCCTAGAGCAGTATGAACTCTTGTTGCCTGTTCATGCTATTTTTTTCCCCGGGAGGTATGAGCAAGCTTACCTGTGTTATCAAAAGTTTTACAATCACTTCCAATTCTCATTCTTACCATTCTAGATGGGTTGGTTTTTGACAATCGGGTCATTTACTCATTTTCATCAGAACAGTACATACGTAAAAATTATTTTTCATAGAAAAACTATAACAAATAGACAAAAACCTTATTAACATTAAATATAATTAATAATGAGTTAGAGGTCATTGAAGGTGAATTCACTAATGCCTTTGGGGTGGTTGGACTCTTGATCTCTTGCGTTGATTAAGCTAAAGCTAGTAACAAGATCAATAATAGAAAAATGATAAAAAAATTCGACGTCACCAGTGAAATAAAAGTGGTATAAAGAAAATTATAATAAATTATAAATATTGAATGTATTTATGTTAAGTAGAATAGTAAGAAATATGTTTAACCGTCTTTAGAATAAATTCATTAGATTAATGAGTTAACCATGTAAAGTCCCTGAGGGGGCTGCTCGCGGACCAACTTTATAATATAAGCCATCTTCCCCTGAGCAAGAGGCCCTTAACCTAATAGGGATTAAACAGGCTATAATAATAATAATAATAATAATAATAATAATAATAATAATAATAATAATAATTATTATTATTATTATTATTATTATTATTATTATTATAAGACCATAGTGTCTTGCATGGTAGCCAACGTGTTAAGAAATTCGGCTAGCGAAGCCAAGGGTGTTGTTTCGCAAATTTTAGAAGTATATTTTAAACGAACAGATTTTATTACTTCGTATTCATATACTCTCTCTGCCCCTTTCCGCAATGAGCGCTGTTCTGAGGGTCGCTCCTAAGCGCCCACTAGATCTCTCCGTGCGCGCGCGCCACAACAACCCTCTCCACAGCTCTTGAGGAGGCGGCGCGGCGCGGCACGGAGGGCCTCCGCGCCAAATCCGCCGAGTGCGGCAGCCTTCGGCCACGCCTAGCCCGGGCGGCCGCCCCGCAGCCGCGGTAAGAGGATTAAAAAAAAACTACGCACCCTGTGCCCAGGACGGGCCGCTTCACTCGCGGGCATTCGGCACCCTCTCCGCGCCTCTGCTTAGTTCAGGCCGCTGCCGCCGCCGTCCTGCTGCCCCGACGCTGCCTCGCACTCGCAGTAGCCCCAGCACAACCCTCGACCCTCGTGCCCACGGAACCCACCCCACTTCACCTCACCTCGTTCCTGCCATTCCTTCTCCTGCCACTCCTGTCTCCTCCCCGACTGTTGTTTCTCCGTCGTCTCCTTCCACGATTTTTGCCTTTTGCTTGCTTTTTTTTCTCTTTCACGAACCCTTTTCATCTCCGAATCTTCTCTCCTGACCATCTCTCTCAGCCTTTCCTCTTTCGTTACGCTGTCCTCATCATCACTTTCACTTTCCTGACACTCGTCTCTTTTTCTTTACTCTCTCATCTCCTTCGTGACTCTCTCTTTTCCGATAGTTCCCTTTCATTCCCGAGCCTCCCTCATTCACGACACCATTCTTTCTTTTACGACGCCCTCCCCCTCATTCCCGATACTCTCCTGCCTTTTCCGACGCTTCCCCTCTACTCACTTTCCTAGAGCCCTTCTCTTTGTTTTCGGACACAATCGTCCCTTTCCTGAAGCCTCTTTCTTTCTCTCCCGATCACTTCTCTCTTTCCTGACTCCCGTCCTGTTCTCCGAATCCTCTCTCGTCTCTTTCCCAACCTTCTTCTGTGATTCGCCACCTTATTTTTCGCGACCACTTCTCTCTTTTTAGACCGTCTTCCTTTCCTGACACACTTTTCCTTTCCCCGCAATTCTTCCAGAGTCGTGTCTTTGACCTTCCTTTATTCAACCATCTCCTTCTTCTCAACCCTCTCTTGCACGACTTGCTGACTCCCCACCTTCCTGCTGCCCGCCACTAACTCCGCGGCACCCGCGGTCGCGCCTTCCTGTCCGTGCTGGCTCAGCCCTCGCTCCACCGTCTGCCCCGCTCCGCCCCTCTCCGCCCGCCTCACCCCGCTCCACCCGTCTCCACCCGCTCCGCCCCGCTCTCTTCTCCCCGCTCTCTTCTCCCCGCTCTCTCCACCCAGACCTCTCCTCTCCGCTCTTTCCTCCCCGCTCTCTCCTCCCCGCTCTCTCCACCCCGCCCCACCGTTGCCAATGCGGCTGCTTCTCTTCGCGCGGATTAATTTCCACGCGCTCCCGACGCGCGCTCTGGAGGGGAAAGCGCCGCGCACAAAAGATGGCGGGAAGCGCTAATTGAAGGCGATTTGGGAACAGATGTGGGGAGACGGAGGGAGCAGTATGTCGAAGCCAGCGTTTGTTGGATAATAAGGATCCCTGCTTCAATAGGGTTCTCTATAAGTGTACTCAGGAAAGATTTACTTTCTGTTCCAATTCCCGGCATCGTGTGCCTACGTGGGGTATTGGAGTGGAAAATATCTGCACGAGTTCCGCCATACATTGAAAGCTTTGAAAATTGATTTAGACTTTTGGAGAAGCTAGTAAATGAACGTATTAAACAAGAAAGGGAAGTTCAAGTGTACTTCAGAGAGTCTGCATATTGAAATATTGTTTTTCCATGTAGGTTCAGGATTTAATTACCTAATAAATTAATTGGACATGATTACTTGATAAGCATAGAGCATTGCATTTGGTATCACTAAAGATTCATAAGAATATCGAGGGAAAAAAATATTTCATCGTGACTTTTAATGATTAATTATGAAAATAGGATTTTAGTGTAGCGCATTACTCGAGTTGCTTGTAAGAAATTTTACACAGAAATGTGACACAGAAGTAAATCGTAATTGTGAGACAAGTAACGTAAACGAATGTATGCATGAAAGAAACATGGTTCGTAGATGTTAGATTGAAACAGTTTTAATTCAGCTTTTTTTAAACGCAATAATTTATATTATTCATTACTTCAAGAATTTACTTCACCCCAAGCGCAAGCGTTTGCATTCCTTACTTGATAAATCACGGAAAACTACTGAGAATATGCGCTCGTTAGATTTCTTCTTCGGACAACAGCTGAATCCGACGTTCTACTGAACGTTCCACCTAAAAAGTATTATTCACTTTTTTTTTCATTAATAGTCTGAATTAAGTAACTTTTGCCGAAAGGGCATTAAAAGCGTAGAGCTATTTACGTTTCATATTCGCTGGCTTTGTGCTGTCGATTGACTTGCGAAGTGTTTGGAATCACAAAGATTATTATTAAAATTTTTTCCATGCTCTTTGGCATGATTCGTATTAAATATTACAATATTTTATTTAGTGATATATCAAAACAACAAAATACTACGTAATAATTATGTATAACCTTCAACTACACTCCAACTGACATTTACGATAGGCAATATTTACGATAGATATATTATGATAGGCTACATTTAAGATAGACAAGTTGGATAACTGAAAGACTTGACACACGTTTCTCTACGTATTTCGACGCGCTGAATCCGTGTCTAAAGACAGAATTGAGCCTCATTTTTGTAATAGCCAAAAAAACTATGATTTTTTTTATTTTACATTTCCTATGTTGTTGTTTTTTTCAATAAAAAAAAGCTGGAAAATTGTGACGCAATTCTGGGTTCGAATATGATTTCAGCGCAACAACATAGGTAGAGAAACATGTGTGCAGTTTTTGGGTCTGATAGAAGAAAATATTTCTGAATAAAACATTTAAATAGAACCATCTATACGTTTCTAATCAATCCCTCCGTCTCGAAACCATCACGTACATTGTACGGACCGAACAAAGCGAAAAGCGCACAAGTGCCGCGCCGCGTCAGTCTCTGGCGGGCGCCGACGGCAGTCGAGCGAGGGGCCAGGGCCCTATAACTCCCATTCAACGTGGTTGAAACCATTACAGTGGCGCTCTCTAAAACATCACCTCACACGAACTAAAATACCAACTGCTACCAACGTTATTTAAAACGCGCGTGGGTTCTCGGGCCGCAAACACACGCGCTTGATGCAAAAGATCGCGCCGCTGTTCGCGCTACCTTTCCTTTCGTGCGTGTATTATTATTATTATTATTATTATTATTATTATTATTATTATTATTATTGTTGTTGTTGTTGTTGTTATTATTATTATTATTAATAATAATGAATTTTAGAAGATAAACACATAGTATTTAACTTCTTTTGTAATTTATTTCAAAAATCGCTCATAATCAAAGTGTATTCGTATTTCTTGACCAAATTTTATGTGCGAAAGTTGATGCTGTATCCGGCTGCTGGTCCCTGCGAGGGCCCCTCAAAGAGCCTTGAATGTTAGCAGCAACTCGCACCTCCGTCAAGCTGCAACCCCCACTTGTTCGAAATTCAAAATTAATTAGCCTATAATTTTGTACTAATTATGTACTAATTTTCTACCACAATTAAAAATTTTGTACTCAACTATAAACAATTAAAAAACGGGTGCAATTGAAGCACTTTATGCGTTAATTTCTGATTTTTTAAAACTCTTTTTCAGTCAAAATTCAATGTTGAAATTCAGACTTCACTTTGGGACTATGGTTGTGTTTAAGATATAATAATTTAATTTTACTTTTTTGTTATATATAAAAAATTGCAATTTTTCATTTTATTATGAGTGAAATCTCAAATAGATATGCTACGTACCACTGTTATTTAACCTAAAGTATCTGCAATGTCTTATGTTTATGGTTAGCAAAAATTAAGGTTGCAACTTTATTTGTTCTTCAGCAATTACTCTAATATAATGGAAAATTCTCCATTTACTTTCAATACATTTTGCCTCAAATATTTTATGTATAAAAACTTTCAAGATGGACAATTATTCCTTTGATTTATAGGACTGAGGTAACCATATCCGGTGCTGTTTTGTATAAAAATCTACGTCAATTTTAAAGCAAAGTATTAGTATAGCAGAGTATTAATAGCGGGCTATGCTATGATCAGCCCGGCTACGTCCTATGCTAAAGAGAAATTGTAATATTCTGATTGCTATTCAGGAAAAGCGTGTTATTTTTCCTCCAAAAGAGATTTTCCTTTTCCCAGGTTCACAAATGGAATAACAAGTGAAAGCGTGTAGTAATAGTAGGCTTCGTCCTGCAATTCAGTCACTGCAATTATCGGTCGGGCTACTTCCTATAAAGAAAGAAAAATATATAGTGAATACTATTTTTTATAAGCGTGTTCTCGTTTTCAATGATATATTTTCTTTTGACAAGGTACAGAAATGGAATTACAAGCCAAATCGTGTATTAATAGGCGGCTCTTAGCAATGCAGTCGATGCAACGACATGTCGAGCTACTTCCTATGAAGAAGGAAAAATTATGATATTGTGAATACTATTCGTTAAAAATGTGTTTTTGATTGCTTCAAAAGGAATTTCATTTGTCCAGGCACAGAAATAGATTTACAACCCGAAGCATGTAGACGTATGTGTTTGTACTCATGGCGGACGCTGCAATGATAGTTCAGGCCGATTTATGAGCTGAAGGAAAAATATTATATTGTCAATAATATATTGGGAGGGTGTTCCTGATACTCGTTCACCCTTGGTTTGGCCTTGCCCGGTGTGTTTTTGGGTGATCCCTGCTCTGCAAGTGTAGGAGTGACGTTCGGGTACCGGCTTCGCTGCAGTAAGTTTATTTTACTCTGTATTTATAAGATATTTAAAGAAGAAATTAGGAACCGTTTTTGAGAAAATTTTGAATATGTACCAAGGAATTAAAGTACTTCCCAAAATTAACGAAAGTTATTAGATTACATAATATAAAGAAAGTTATATAATGCTGTGGTAGCAATGATTATTTCGGCACAAAAAATCTTATAGAATGTACTTAACATCGGAAAAGTAATTAATTCTTGTTCCTATATGAAGTCTACATCTCAATCACGAAAATAGCTTGCTTATTTTTTCGCTTAAATGCATTGAAGTTCCAATAATAACATTATTATTTTGTATTATAGTTTTAATATTCGGTATTTTATTTATTTATTAATTCAATAAATTTAAACAATAAGTTATATAATTATATTTAGTACACTTTATATTTTATTTACAAAGAGTAACTTCAACCTCTTTTCGATCTCTCTTCCTTTATAAATTCATTGTATTTTACTGAGTGATGAAATTTTATTTCGAACACAATTGAAACAGGTCATAACACATCTTATGATTGAAAATACATTGACTATTCTTATTAGTTTAGAAATATTAGATATTTTCAGTTTTATAATATACCAATTTCCAAATTGACCGTTATTCTCGCAGTTTCGAAGCGTTGATTCTCTCGACCAATCAGGAACTGCGATGGTTTCTGTTCTGTGACCAGCTCGCACCAGTGGTGTGACACTAGATAGGCCACATCCGGTCCTTATTCAAATTTCATACAATAGTCAATCAGAGTTCAGAGCGACGCCATATACATCTGTACAACACCAACTCGCTCAAGCGGAGAATCGGTGAACTACTTTTTCATTTTGAAATTTTTTCGCGAATGAGCCGGTTGGTTACGATTGGATTCCTTCCTCATCGACCTATCCTTGTATATTCACGTGCTGTTCGTAGGGCCGTTAACGCCATATCGCAGTCAGTGAATTAGAGAAATGAAGTGATTTTATGCTGTTTGCAGTCTGAAGCGTGCATTATGGCTTCGAGAAGATGCTGGGTGCTTAACTGTAAAAATGCGAAAGCGAAATTAGCAATTAAAACACGTTTATTTGGGTTCCCAAGAAACGTGAAAAAGTGAGTTACATTTATTTTATCTTTCGTTTTTATGCATGTAGTTTGTTCTAAATCCAGGCTACACTGTAGATGGTAAATTTCTACTTCATTGTAAAATTTATATATAATAATGCTACTAAAAGTCTAGGGTGATAATTCCTTTGTGTTTACAGAAACTAATGCCAGTGAATGGTTCACTACAGCAAGTGTGCCTGGTACATTTGCTGCCAATATCTATGGTAAGTTTTTGCCTTGCAAGTGCATTCAAATAATTCAATTGCAAATTGTGGAATTTTTTTCATATTCATGTTCATTTGCGGATCCCTTGTTTGACAAACTGAGGTGACACCCACTATAGCAATGGGTGTAATTGGTAAGACTTTTTAATAGAATAGTCGTACAATATATAGTTTTAATAGAAAATATAGTGTGATGGGAGTCTCTGTTACCAGCATTTTTTAATTTTCAGATCCTTGTTCACAGGCAGCTTTTCAAACTGAAAAAGGTAAGTCTCTTGTATGTATGTAAAATGCAAAAACAGGCATGCTATTAAAAGCCTAATGTATTGGTAATATTTTGTTGTTGATTAATAGAGACTCTAGTGCTGTTGAACATGCAGTTACAGCAAGTGCAGTAGATGCTTATGCTAGCCCTGGGAAAGGTAAATATTTTCTAAAATCTTTAAGAATCTCAATTATTACTTTGTTGCATTTATTGAAGATGGAATAGATTTCAAGTTTGTCTCCATTTTCAGATCTTTTTGACCCATGTGAGGTGTTACCTCAAGTTTTTATGGATGTTTCTCATGGTATGTTCCTTTCAACATACAGTTATTAGTGCCAATTGAGGGCAAATTATAGTAAATAAAAAACTTTTTTTGGGGTGATTACAGATCCTTGTACTTCTGAACAGGTGCAAGAAGCCATTCTGGGAGATGAATCTGCGAATTCAGTGTGTGGTAAATGCAAGATATTCCTGTGCTTTCTAATTTTGTAATTAATTCAAGATGGTGAATTAAAAGAAACCTTTTTCTTTTTTTATTCAGATTTCTTTTCAGAACATTCATTTGGGGACATAGTATCTTTCTTAACATTTTTTGCTTTCCAGATCCTCTTCCACAGATGGCTTTTGAAGCATTCATATTAGACCCTACGAGTTTGACCCTAAGTGGCTTTAAATTAAGGTTCTCTTTGAGGAGTCAGAACTCAGAGAGATAATTTTAAAAAGTTATTGTTATGTGCAGTGAATGACTTGCTTCATTTTGCACAAAGTTTCTGTACATATCTCTTTTACGCTGACAGTTTGTAATGGTACGAACAACGAGAGTTTTAATATCAGTGTGTATTCTGCCATCTGATACAGATCCATTACATAAATTTTTTTTCACATCTGAATTGAAAAGTTCTAATAAAAATTAAATTTAAAGATAAAATTAATTGTGTTAAGCGTGATCATTTTCTCAATTTTGGAATGCCTCTGGCTATGTTAAGACACTTTATTATTACAAAGGTTTTTGAGTTTCTGTTTCAGAGGCTATTTTCATGCAATTTTAGAATTTCGTTAGTGCTTATTATCTGGTCTGTCATTTTTTCTTATTAGTATTAATTTTTATTATTAGTATTGATATAAGTTGCTTATATATTGTTATACTGTTCTGACAATAATTGTTTCTCATGACAAGCAGAACCTTGATTCAATTTATATTCTACTATGTGTGTATCATTGTGTTTTGTTCATCCTCATGCCAATTACATTCTGGATTTGAATGCTGATCCTTATTAGATTGTGAATTGTTATGAGTCGTGAATGCAATGCTTGAATCCATAGCTCAGTTATTAGGACATCTGCCAAGTTATCAGAAGGTCCCCAGGCGTGGCTCCTGGTGCAATTAAATATTTGCACTTGACAATCCATTTTCAGAATTAAATTGTGGTGCATAAGCATTGATGGAATTCCACTATTTGTAAATCATCGTTTTAAAAGTGAATGTATTTTCACAGTGGATCCCGTTTTAAAAAAACAGGCTCTGAACTGTGCATGTGTGAGATTAGCATGGGTAAATAAAATAATTTTTTTCAAATATTAATTGACTAACCAAAAACATTTTAGGTTGCAACTAGTAAAAGTGGTTCTTTCAAGGCATGCAGAGCATGCTAAAAGCTCAATTTTTTGCACTACTGCTAAAAGTGGGATAATGCTCAAATGTTCTGATAAAACTTTGAAAGCAACAAAGAAAACAAAATACGTTCATGTGACCTAATCAGGTAATACTGATCTTAATGTAACAGTACATAATTAAGTAATTCGTATTCTTGGATTAAAATAAAATGAAAGGCAGTAATACCACTTAAAAAGCATGGTGAAAGTGATTTTATTTTGCTCGTAGAAATGGGGCACCTGACTTATTGGCCTAGTGGTGCTACCTTTCCTATGCGCAAAATAAAATGGCACTTTCACCCCTTGTATCATAACTATTTGTTTTACCTGGGCAAATGAGCGATAGTATTTACATTTGTTTCTATTCAATTCTGTTCATATTGTTCATTCATAATGCTTGTATTAATGTAGTATTCCCTAGTATTGGCATTAATTTGGCATATCTACAAGCAAATACTAAAGTTGCAATTGTGCAGGTGTACTGTTTATTACTTTCTTTAATACAAAATTGTTATTACTAATGAAATTACAAAATTGTATAATATTAAAATGCTCAATAAATACTAGATTTTACTACCCTAATTTGACTTTTTTCTTCCATAAAATCCTTATAATTATTATTGTGAATTTTTTAATAAATTAAGGCGTGGAAAGTATGGGAGTGAAATTTTAAAATTCCCGCGTTGCTGGTTTATTTCAAATTTACCGGATACTTCTTCGCTATTGGCTTTCCGTTTACCCAATAAAAATTACACAGAACAATGTGGCGGCACCGGAAGTGGGGCAAATAAGGCTTTTTCTTTTAATATTGAGTGCCGTCTCTGAAATATACTCCTTGGCCCGCACTGAGTCTATCCAGCGTCGTTCACTTGACGGCGAATCGCAAAGAGTAAACGTGTGCTCCGGAAACATTGTTCAGGTCGTGCGGACGTTATTAGGGGTAGTTCTCAAAAAGAGTGGCAGCTGTGTTTATATTATGTTGAATGTGATTAGTGATTTGTGCGTTTAACTGTGTGTCGATTCGTATTTTGCATTGCAAACGAAATTGTGTGCCTACGTATCATAATGTTAATTAGGCTGGAATGGTGCGCGAAAAGTGTAGAGGAGTGATTCAGGAATGTGATAGTTTACCAATTGTTCGGCGCAAATGAAATCTAGAACGCCCCTCGAAGTGCAGGTTTAGGTAGTGGAGTGACCTAGTGTTCAGTGCCGTGCAGTGCAGTGCAGTGAAGTGAAACGTAAGCTCTAAAGCATTTCGAGAAAATTGCTTGGTGTGTAAAGTGTGTATGCCCGAGATTAATCACGATGTGATCAGAGTGAAATCTTAGTGAAACAGCGCTTGCAAGATATTCACGATTGATGGGAGACGTCCTTCTACTACTTAGCTGCACTGTCACCGTGGCCTTCATCTTCACGACGCCGATCTTCTCAACGTCCCTCGACCCCATGTTCCCGCCAGGGGGTAGGAAATACACTTAAAATGTTGGAAGCGAAGCAATACTAGTTAGATTAGTGTGAATGTAAACTTACAAAATGCCTTTGAGCTTTTCATCCTCACATTTGGAAATCATTTATTACAGGTTTAATGAACAAATCCTATGCATACACAGGTGATATGCTATTCGCAGGCTAGATTTAGTGTAGTATTAATGCAACTTAAATCTGAATTTCGTAGTTGAAGCATTAATTTCATCAAATTTAGAAGGAAAGTTTAAAAGCGTAATAATTTTTAAACAAATTGGATAATATAAATTAGCTCATGTAAATGATAAAAGGACAGTTTATTAGGACACATCAATGCATTATAAAATACATTTGCGTTTTAAGGATTATAGTATAAATTTCTGTAGAAAATACGAACGATTAACAGAATAGTTAGCATAGTGCAGATTAGTTTCCTAAATGCAGATTAGGTTAGCGTAGGACCACTGGCAGAAGAGCATCGCTTCGTCCCGACGCCGATGGAGCCTGGATTCGGTGAGTGATCTGGGCGGAGATTTTTCCCAAGCCTCATCCTAACTCCCTTGATCTCTTCCTTTGTCCTTCAGAGGCCAGGCAGTTTGCATTCCTCCCTCGGCTGCACGACGGATGACGCAGGTTTAGCTACACTCTTTGGGGGCCCCGCCGGAGCTGGTTTAGAGGAAGCAAGGTCACTGAATATGAGGTAGATTGGTCAAATCGAAGAGAAAGAATATGAACCTATTATAAAAACCAGTATTTGCAATGGCGTACGGCTAATTTAAATACAAATTCTCAGTTTTGTTTACGTTAATAAACGATTACAGCCGCTTAAGTGTATTTAGTAAATATAAAGATGGAAGACAAAACGTAGTGCATAATGGTACAATACCAAACTGGTACAGAATCAGATGCCACTCCGTGCTGGTGCCCCCCCCCCCGTTTCGTTCAAATGTAGGTTGGGAGGGTTAATTCTTCCTCGTGCAGCCTGTCTCTCCGCTCAGATAATATTAACAGGGTATTCGTCCGCCTTTAGTTTGATATATTGCTGGGTTACTGCAGTCTTGTTGGCTGAAATGAACTTTAATTGAGTTTATTGAATCAGGATTAATTTAAATGTAAGATTCACAGTATTGTATATCAGCTAGTAATGTTTATAGTAATTATTTAAACTTATAATTTGAATTATTATTAAATTTTCAATTTAATCGTTCATTTCATTTAATTATTCAAAGTAATTCATATAGATCGATTTCTATTTACATTTTGAGATAAGTGATTGAAATGCTAAAATATAAAGAATAATGCTTGAAATAAGAAAATCAGTACCTAGAATAGATTAGGATGGGCAAATATAGGAAGACTGCAGGGCCCGGTTAGCTAGTAAGGCCAGGGCGGTCTGTTTAGCCATACATGGTATCCGCTGCTGGATCCTATTGCACTTGGCTTGCAGTCCGTCATAGAGATTCGGGACAACTTTGACGGGGGTGGGAAACTTCTTGACCTGCGAGATGTCATGTCTCGCGTTCTGCATCGAATTAATGGCAGATGGCCTTCCTCTGGACAGTAGTGTAGGTCGCCGTTCAAGAGGGAGGTCATTCTGTTTCAACTGGCGATTTAGGAGGGACACGCCCACGTGGCTCATAGGGCAGGGTGGGTAGGTTAAGTGCTAGGGAAGTGTTCCAATTCGCTTTTACACGCGAACTCTTGCTTGAAGTAGTTTCCGACTTCACAGTATAGTTTTCTTGTAATAAGAAAAGTTAAATCGGAATGCATAATGAATTGGAATACTCCTTTCTATCTGAAGGAAAACTGAATGTCTGTCCATCGTTCAGTCGTCCTTCAGTGGAAAAAATATTTAGTTGGCGGACAGCACACTTGGGGAACAGGGTGGTAATGTTTTCGAAAGTCTGCAAAACTTTAGTCCTGGTTAATGGAGTAATTACAGATTAAAAAAACTTAAGATTTTCTTTACAGGAACTTAAGTCCACGCGAGGCGTGGCAAAAACGTTTGTCACTTGGGTGACATACTATAAATTGTGAAGCCCATACATGTACGTGGCATAATACATAGTTTAAGGAAATTGCACTTTTCTACAGAAGATCGGACATTTTGAGAAATATACCAAATAAATCAAATGGCTATTATGCAATTCTTGTGTACTTGTTAAATTTTATTTCTGCTTATTTTTCAGGACTTACTTTTTTCTATTTCAGCATTCTTTGATCGGTTAATACAAACTGTTTTTTCAGCATTAGTATAAAATAAATGTAAGGAATTGTAAAATTATTCCATAAATTAAAAATAAGATTAAATTCACCCCAGTCGGTCATTTCCTTAATCTTGAGCTGGCGAATAATTCAACAATACAAGCTTCAGTGTTAATTTTTAGCTTTGTACATGTATTGATTTCTGTGAACCGATATCTGCCGCTCTTTTCTTATGTTTCAGGTATTCATCCAACCATCTGAGATTAAAGTCGTGAAAGATCTTTAAAGATTGGTCTATATTCAGATACGAAAGGAACGTTGCAATTAGTATAAAATAAGGATATACGAAAAGGCTAAAGTGAGCATTGAAATGGTAACAAGAGTAATGAAACCATCTTTTGAATAAAATGTAGTGAATCGTAAAGAAATTGACCTCTTGGAAAAAGTATACACTAATTCTTTAAATACAATGTACTTTACTGATAACTTTAATTCTGAAATGATGGTAAATTCAGCCCGACGGAATTAATTTATTATAAATTAAATGAAGTTAAAAAATTGGAAGTTGTGCGCATTTGTTTTCTGATTACAGGTTCTGTGATGAAACGGGGCCGGTCAGATTGCTCCCATGGACTTCTGCCTTCTTAATCTTTGACAATTTCTCAACTTCGGTATCAATATAGACTTCAAAAGTAACGCATCAAATTACTATTTTGCTTTCTGGTAATTTCTAATTGATTTACTGGATGACAGGATTATCAAATTAAACCGAAAACGATAACTTCAAAATCAGTAGTATTAAGGAGAAATAATTTCCACATTGTCGGTGAAGTTTCATCTTTCAATTACACTATTTTTTAAAATCTAGATTTGATGAACATAACTTCGTAGTAAATTTTTTCACAATGAAAAGATTTTCATTCTAAGGCCTTTTTCATTTTCCTCACCAAATAGTCTTTCTTGTTGTCACATCGAATTTTTCATTACTTATGCTTCCAGTACAGACTTTTCAATTTTCTCAATTTGTTTGCTTTAACAATTGAAGTGACATTAATTCGTAAATTTCAAGAGTTTTCTTTATAAGTTGCCTATCTATAATTTGCTGTTTCATCTAGATTATCCTTCAAATGAGCTTTAGGACAGTTTCAAATCTTAAGTGCTCTCGTGGCTCAGTGGCTCTTGCCTTTCACCACATAGGTTCAGATTTTGATTCCCGTAGAATCCCCGTAGAACATCCTCTGAAAATTGTTACGACAGTGTTAACATGCTTCACAGGGGCTAGCCCAACCCTTGTAAAGTGTCCTAAACCCTACCCTCTATCCTAAGTCCTTCTCAATTCAGGCCGCTGGGTAGTGACGTAGGAGCGCGTAGTAGGAAGCGCATACGCGGAGATCTTCCTGGCGGTCCTCTAGACTACATACTGCGACGTGACCTTAAATAACTGATAATATTAATGGAGTATTAATACTATAAATGGTATTAATAGCGCGATTATTCATGGAAGATTACTCCCTGGTTTGAGGCGCGTTGCATTAATTCAGACGCTACGAATTAAAAGGTTTTCAGATTGTGTGAAGAAAGTAAGTTTAACAATCGAATTTGAATATTAGTCAAGTGTTCGAATATTAAGCTATTGTTTCAGGATTCTTAGTTTTAAAGAACGTGGATCATTTTATGTCATTTAATGAAGATTAGTTTGTGTTCAGTTCATTTGCATATTTTCCATGATACTCAACTCTCCTTAATATTAAACGTAGATATTTTTATATTGCATTGATATCTTGTGCGTGAAGAAAAAAAACTTGCGTATCACATTTTATTTTTAAGGAATGTCTGCCAATTCTCTTCATGAAGCTTTTTTTCTTTACTTCAGCAATTTTTTTATATTTAAACAATTGTGAGAGAAAATAGTGATTTACCACGTTCGGTGTGGGTAGAAATTAATAAATATTACTAAAACTTTTGCTCCTAGTTCAAAGGTATCTAAATCCCAAATTTCAACACAACAGCCTTTCTTCAAATCTAAATCTTAATCACCTTAGTGTTCAAAAGAATGGTGTCGCCAACTCGAAGGATCCCTTAACCAATTCAGTTTTTCTCCATGAATTTTTTGTGTGGCGAATATCTGATTTTACACTTCAGTGTAAATTACTGAAGACTGAAGTTACAACTGGTGAAGTCAAATTTATTATAAAATTTTCATACAAAATACCTTTTTTCGAAAAAGGGTATGATTTGAAACGTCTTATCTCGTAGATCGTTCAACATTTTTTGATAATTTCTTTAAGACTTTGATTATACTTTCGTGCCTGAACCAAAATACCAATATTAATTAGAACTTTTTCGTATTTAATATGAATTTGAATTTACTTTTAAAAAGTGATAACAATATCAAATAACATAGCAACTTATTAATATTAATATGCATTTTATATAAGGTTCAGGTTTAGGCATAAGAATGAACTTTTTTACATGTTCTAGACTAAGGATCATGTGAGGTGTCATATAGTGATTGAAATTATAGTGAAGTATGAAGTGTAGTGCTGTGCAGTGAAGCTAGAAAATCACGATTTTTTATCACTTAGAGATCTCTCTTAAAATATTATAATAATATAACGTTAATATATTTATAAACATTTTCAGTCTCTAATTGTAAGTGTGAACACTTCTGTTAACAGGCTGCAAGATTTTTCTGGGAGGAACCTACAGGTTTGGCATCCCTTAGTTACAGGCACAACGCTGATACAATTCTAAACAGCCGAACTCATTTTTTGTACAATTTGGCTTGCATTTATTTACAGGAATTAATGAAACTGACTTTCGGTTCGAATAGGACGCTCCTGAGAGGAAGGTGTGAACTATTAAGAAATATCACTATTTGAAAATGAGAGTTGATTTTGAAATACTAATGAGATTTTTTCTTCCAAGGATATTTTTTCTATTTCTTTACAGAAAACTCGATTTTACGTACATTTGCCGATTTCTCCCAATTCTTTAATCGCTACCAAAGTGCATGGAATGAAATGAGCATGCGTAAAAATACTAACTAATATTTGTTTCGTGGCATGGAATGTGGCAGAAACTGTTGATAGAATATCGTATTATATGCGTAGTTTAATTATGTCGTGGTGGTGGTGGTGGTGGTGGTGGTGGTGGTGGTGGTGGTGGTGGTAATGGTTCAGTGGAAAGCAGTAGATATGTAAATCATTGAAGTGCTTATTCCAGTAATAATTTGTACCACAGTTAAGCTCCTGAAAAGAATATATCAAACATTTTCTGGTAAAGAAAACTTTTTTGTAAGTACAGCACACACATACGAGTACTCTAAAATATGATGGTAATATTTTTCTAGTGACTACTCTTAATGCCAAAATGAAAGTGATAATAAATTAAAAAAGTGCAGATTTTCTTGCAATGCTTTAGACGGAATGATCCCACGTTTTCCCGTAGATTTCTAATTTCCGGATCCACGTTGGAGGAAAGAGAAAGACTGCCAGACTCAAAGATAGTTTTCCTGGAGACTGCAGGGGCGCCCTCGCACAAAAATCAAATGCGCTTTCGTTCCTTCGCGTGGGTGAAGACTGGCTCTGAAAATAACTGCAGCCGACGAGACGAAAGGAATGAAGATGCTGAGCAGCGATCTCGTTTTTAGTGTTGCATCACGTCTCATCCAGACATGTAAAAGAAAAGTTAATTGTTTAGCTGTGAGAGCCGAAGGTTGGTATTCAAAATCTCGGAATGAAATAATCTATAAAACTTCTGTGTTAAAATGTAAATTTGTATATATCTTAAAGTATAAAGAATGCATACCAATGTTCAGATAACCGTGAACTTGTCTTCCTATTTCACCGAGTTTAAAAACATTACATTTTTTCAGTTTTTCACGATAAAAAATTGACTTAATTTTTCCTAAATATTGTCATCTAAGTCCAGAATTGTTTAATTTTAATATTAAGCCTTTTTTAAAGTTCCTTTAGCTTTGTTAAAGAAAATATTAGCAAGATATAAAGTGTTTTAAGTGCTTAAACAGGGATTTAATTACATGAGTATAGTCTGGAACATGTTCAGAATTTAAGTGTGACTAAATTGAAATGACCATCTTCAGTTTTGTAAGATTAATTGTTGGTGTAATTAAACATAGGGGTTTTTAGAACTTCAATTTTTGTTTCAGAGAAACAACTGTAGCTGTAGCTTCAAATGAGGCCGAAGATTCTCCGTAATACGGCGTATTTAGATAAACTGTAACTCTGATAAAATATTTTAACAATGTGTAAATGTGTTGCGTATTTAGAGGACAAACTAATTTGGTTATTTTAAAAAAAATGAATAAACTAGACATATTTCAGTGGTCACATTTTAAGTGATAATTGTCATGTAGTTTGAGATTCAAAAGTTGAACTAAGAATGTGCAACGACACTAAAGTAATTTTGTTCCTGGTGCACCAATTAAAAGTAGTTTATGAATAAAAATTGTGAACTTCTGACGAAATTACATGAAAATGTATTTGTAATAACAGAATTGTAAAAATGTTAAAATTTGTAAACGTTTATGACTTGTGTAAAGATCTGATAAGAAACAAAAAACTGGGAACCTTTTGTAAATTTTCTTGCATAATTTGAAGGAAATACCTCATTAAACGTTCCTCAGTATAGTAGCATATTTCCATTCCTATCATGGTCAATAATCCATTTTTAATAGACCTATTTTTACTTCAATACAAAATTTTCAACTGTTGTATTAAAAACTACTGCATTAAACTACCTTTACACCTCTGTATTGAATTTTCATTGAAAAAGAGGAACTGAATTTGATTACAAAGTTTATACATTTAGTGTGTCATAAAAACCGAATGAACCTTAAATAAAATGAAACTAGATACAATAAAAACTTAACATGCCTCTTGTTATCCAGTTGGGCGTATGGGCATGGAGACGCGCCTTATCAATGAAAGATCGAAAAACCAAATTCTTATACACGTACGTGAAAGGAAGTAAGGTCAGGGGTATTTTTTCGTGTTGGTTCCCTTGACTCAAGATACGAAGAATCGGGTAACGACGTAACTAATGTTAGATAAAGTACAGTTTTCTCAACTGAAACCTCATGTTCTTGACTTTAGAAAACTTTCTATAATAGTCCCCTGATTGAATACCCTTTACAAATGGTGAATACCATTCCTTAACTTGAGGGCCTCTTTACCTTCGAGATCTAATGACCTGAAATAACCAACACATGGTATTTAAACCTCGCTTGAACATCACACAATGAACCATACTGAATGTTTTAACATGGAGGTTCACACCATGTCGAATTTTGCGGAATGGAGTAGGATATTCCAATGGCTATGCTATCGTAACCATTTGTTACCTATTACCAACTATATTTTCTATCCATTACTCTTGTATGTGGAGTTTGCAATTTCCCCCTCACCTGTTTAGATGCCCCCCCTCCCCCAGCGTCATCGACTCCAGGTCGACTCGCCAGCTCCGCGCCGTAGCAGTCGATCGCTCCGCCGCTCTCGACCTTGTGGCTGTCCCCGGGCATCACCCGACGCTCGCTGCTACTGGTCGTAGAGATTTTCACACGTGCAACCCACAACTTCCTTCGGCGGATCGCTAATACAATGTCCTTCACGCGAACGCGTAGTTCCTACATCCGCAATATCCACTCACCTGTAAAATACTTTCAATTCTACCTATATTTTATCCCGTCCAACTGGAACTTGACGCATTTAATTATCGTTCTTTTTTTTACTACCAAACTCATAGTATGTTCAGTTCGGCCGCCCAATTTCGTTCACGCCTCCAAATGCAATTCGTCGCCTGTAGTTCTAACAAAACTTTGCTAAATATCATTCGGATTTGGATAACATTCTTATAGTTCAATTGCCACATGCGGTTTTAGGATCAGTTAACTTGCATTTCCTCTATGGGATTAACTAACGTATTTCCAAACAGTTCAGTGTTGGCCAACATACAAAAAAATCACGTAAATTTCCCAAATGTTTATCGTGGGTAATACCTCGAGTGATTTGGAAATTGTCGATAAATCCTCGACTCGCGAAACGAGCAGAGGATAAGAAACGATAAAGGGAAACATTGGGCTAGAAAGATGTTTTTCATGACGTCTTTTGCAAGAAGTTCGTATAACCCCCGGCGTAGCGCCACAATCGCTAACACCCGCAATTTCCAAAATTATCCTTAGCAACCAGTCATTCAAATAATTATTGAAATTCGCCTCTTTAAAAGTAGGCAACCAATAAAAAATCAGTTTTAATATATATTTGAAGTTAATTTCATATACTTTAGGAAGTGTGTACTATTGTACAAGGGAAAAAAATATCAAAAATACACACATTTTAATACCACTGTTATTTATTTTACATTTTTATTACAAATTATTTTTTTATTATTACAATAGCAGAAGAAAATATATTACCAATCAATATAGTGTTATTGAAAAATGAATATAATTGAAATCCTATCTAAAGTCAAAGCAATTTATTTACATTAAGTTACCGAGATGATACAAATGGTACCAGTAGGATCTTTCAATATGTGGTGGGAGACGTTTTTTTAGAAACACAAGTAGGTACTCTGTGGTGCAAGTTACATCCGGTAAAAAGAATATCTCACCAAAATTTTAAAGATGTTCTGCCCGTAATCTGAAATAAAATGTTCTGAAGTAGATAATCTGTTTTCAATTTGCTCGTGCCCTTAGGTGGCAAAACATTGCCTCAAGGCAAAATACGTCCTTTTGTGAGCAAAAGCTGTGTATTTTGAAGATTTCATGGCATATTTCACATTTTTCTGGCATATTAGCTGGCATGTTATAACGCTAACACCTTGCTTAAATTTGCCAGCTCTAGTGATAAAAGCGTCAAAAACTGACAACTTACTGAGAAAAAATTGAAGGAATGCAGTGAGATATTCATGGAAAACAAACAAAATATATTCAGGAACGTATAGGCAAAAAGGATACCACCTTCGCTAAACATAAACATAATATATTCTATGTTAAAACAAAACGAATACAATGAATTAAATATACCAAACTACCAACTTTTTATATTTTAAAAAAGAGTTAATAGAGTAAACAACGAAATAAAGTGGAAAACTAGAGAAAGAAGAGATACTAGCAGAAATAATCAAGGAAATTCAAAGCATATTCACAAACAAGAGTAATTTACATATGCTATCGGAATATCTTTTTTAACGTATTCACCAATCATACTATTAGGGAATGGAAACCAACAATTAAAAGGGAAAGAAATCTTAACATAGAATATTCAAATTACTCCCTATGCAGTAGATGCATGTCATACGAGTACTAACAGATATCAAATACGACCTTCAACTCACCAAATACGTTAATATTTCAATACAATGTAATAATCTGTACCAACCAAAGAACGTGATAAGCAATCTTCCTGATACCTTTTTTTCATTTATTTATAGTCGCATCGACAACCAAGATCATTAGCGACTCAACACTAGTACATTTAGTTAACAATAATAATAAAATATAAACAGATTATGCATACAGACATATACGATAAATAACATATTGAATACAAACTGACAAACAAACAGATCGAGTACAATTCATAAATTCACATTAAAACACACAGACTGAAGTTTGATTTATGTCACTGAGAATATTGCAATTTTTACAAAATTTGATTAATTATTTCTGAAATTCGGTGGAATACGATGTGTCAGAAGCTTTATTCAGTTTTGTAGATTCCCTTTGATGACTGAATATAGATTAGTTTTCTACGATGTGGTATATCATTAAATTAGTGTTGCAGATGTCACAAAGAGGAGGGTAAGTTTTAGTATTTAGATATGTTTTAATTTTGTGTGGCTTGATCTTATTGTGGACAATGCGACTTGTCCTCTTCGGTTGAGATTCTTAGATGTTTTAATATAGTAGGAATAATTTATTTGATTGCGGAGTTGACTTGCTTGCATTCTTTTCGTGTGCCGTTCCACTTTTCCGTCATGCATTTATCTGTTTTTTCAGATTGTGAAAGGTAATATGCATGATGTGAATATTCTTCTTCTTCTTGCGTAGGTCCATTACGATTGTTGTGTTGTTCCCTGATATATCGTCTGCAAGAATAAGTTGAGGTACAAACCAAGCAACAATAATACATCTTCCAGCAGCTTCGATGTGGTAGTATTGTTCTTGAATCCTTTTAGTCATTTCGATATTGGATTTGGATATAGGATTGTTGTATGACTTTTAAGGATGTTGTGAATAGAATGGTTTTAAAGGAGAATAACATCTGAATATCTTTTAATACACAGCATAGGATTGTGCTGAATTAGGGTCGATGGTTTGAGGTAGAATAAATTTGTAGGTTGTATTAGAGGTGTGAACTGCGATTTCAATTCCTTGTTCCTTTTCTGGCATTCGATATAAACTGGGCAGTAATCTTTATATTTCGAGGGTTATTTTATTAACTTACTTATTCCATTCTTCTTTGGATGAATTGATGTTCATCTGTGCATTAGTCTGATTGAGCTTTTTGTTTTGAAATTCTAGGGGAAACAAATTAAGAATGAGTTGTGGTGTAATCAATGGTGGTATTAGAATAATACTGTTTTTTTTCGTTCTAGTATAGTTCACTTCAAGGGCTGCGAGAAATTCTCTTATTCTGCAATGCAGAGACTTATATATAGGATTAGTATTGTTGATTATATGCTGAGATGGAATAATAACAATGTAGATTATGAAGTTTGGGGACGAAGCGGTTCTAATAGCTCTAATATACTTAGGGGTTGGTTCTTCTCTGCAATGTGATAATTGAGATTCATTGGCTTCAACAAATATGATGAGTATTGGGCTGGTGAAAAACATTCAGTGCAAATTCGTAGACATCACATGTGGGGAATAGAGTCTAATTTCTTCAGTGTGGGTTTGCTGGCAGATAGATACAAAATGACTACATATTCTAACTTGTATCTAATTACAGCCGTGCACGTAAGAAGCTGTAGATTCTTATCTGACCCCCAGTTGTTATGGTTTAAATATTTGAAGATATTCATTCCTTTTTTGCATTCATTATATAGGTTTTTTATATGAGGGTTCCAGAACAGTTTGCTGTCAGTTATCACTCCTAGAATTTTGATATTAATGATAAAACTCAGCGCTTTACTGCCAAGCTTTCAGATTGGCGCATTACGTTTTTTAATAATTTGTTGGGATGAGAATGTATTTATTTTTTATGGGAGAAAACTGAAATCTGGCTTGAAGGTATCTTTCAGGCTCTCTCCTACCAATTCTTACAAATCATTACAAAGTTTTTCATAGCTATTAAGTAAACGTAAATAATGAAGTACTTACATTTAAAAAATAATTGTGTGGCTAAAAATTTCAAGGTCATGTCGCTGCCAATTAACCCCAGACAACCAACAATTTCCCAGCGCTATTTTTTTTCCTTTAGAAGTCTTAAGGTGACTCATCAACAGTAAATTTTAATTGAAAAGAACAATAAATCATATTTTACTGCATGGTTGATGTTAAGTTGATTAGTTAAATGATTATAAAGTTTCAAAATACTCTAAGTTCTCCTCGAACACATCGATAATTTGACATAATTTGTTTGTCTCCCGTAGCTCTCATTTAGTTCTGCCAAAATTAAGTGGAATTCCCTGAAATTAATAATAGTCTAGTGTTGGTGATATAAGTAGTAGTTTCTATAAAAATATTTTACATTGAGATAGTGACCAATTTGATATCAGTATATACCTTCATCACAAAATAGTGTTTACTTATTTGTGTATTACATAGCAAAAATCAATGAAAATGTGAATTCAGAGAAAATATCTAAAACATTAGACACGCTTAGGGAAAAAGAGGTTTTTGATCTCAAATTCTATATTATATAATTATTTTCAATTCAATATTTGAGATTTCACAAAATTCTCAAATCACATATTCGTTATTTCATATTTATCTTAGATCTTAGATTCGGTATTTAAGATTTGTATCAGATCTGTTCTTTTTCTTCTTTTCCTTCTTCTTCTTCTTCTTCTTCTTCTACCATTCTATACATTCTATGTGGTTTGTCCATGCGCTCCTGTGTTTTTTTGGTTTTTCATTAAAATTAGATATCCCTAACTTATATTATCCTACCTAATTTAACTTATATCTTACATACTCATTTCTTACTATATTCTCGCGTCAAGCCCAAAATTGACCTCAAAAATCTCATTTCAGAAGCCTGAATTCTACTGCGAAATTCAGTACCCACGTTTCTCTTTCATAGACACCAGTTAGCAAATGTATAGAATTTTAGGAGAGTGTCTTTTCTTGCCTTATTTTTCAGGATTCTGTTAATCGTACCACATATATGATTAAAGAGTTTTATTTTCCTTACTACAACTTCTCCTGAGCAGGAAATGTCACAGCCTAGAAATTTAAAAATACGGACTTGTTCAGTGAATCTATTATTTACTACCAGTTTACACCTTACAGGAAATCTTCCTTGAAATGCCACGGACTTCGTTTCTTTTACTGAGATTATACGTTATACTCTGCGTATATCCGATCTCAAAAACGACATTGGAGATTTATCACAGACATCAAATTTGTTATTTTCAATTTATCTAACATCTTATATACGATATTTGATATTTATTTCAGATTTTATATTTCAAATTTATTGCAGATTTTATATGTAAAATTTAATCTCAGATCTCATATTAGATATTTGAGATTTATTTGAAATCTCACCTTCGATATATGAAATATATGAAGATCTCAGTTTCGATATTTCAGATTATTGTAAAGACTTCAGAATCAATATTTAATATTTATTTCTAATCTCAGAATCTTTATTGCAATGTATCTTAGATTTGATTTTTCTCAAATTTGAGATTGGACTCAGAATATAATTTAATTTCACAGAAGGAAATCGCTACTTTCACAGTATCCCGTTTACTGCCATAGTCCCCATCTGGGGATCTCAGATCTTTTGCAATGTTGCGTAACATTGTGAACTATAATTTGCGAAGTGTATTTCTTCAAAAGATGAAAACATTCTACACGAAACATAGAAGCAATTTTTTTCATTCGTGAATTCCATATATCGATTTCTGATTGTCATTAATGGTAAAACACAGTTTTTAAAAGAAAGACAAAGAATCAATGTGTACAAACGGACTCAAAACCAGAAGCGACTTAGTGCTCTTTCAGCTGTGACATTTTATTTACCGATTTGTTTCTGTTGTTAGCTTTGTTTTCTAAAAAATAATGCTCCATGTTATGTTTGATAGAAAAATACAAAATGAAAACAAAATTATATTTCTTGAGAGAGTGACCCCACACGTTTTTCCTGCTACTGAAATGAATTGTGGCATTCGTGCGGTCAGAGCCTGCATTTCTAGGTCAGAGCGGTCACAGTGCGTTACTAGGTCAGAGCCTAGAAATTCCTAAGCTCAGTTCACTGTTGTCATATTCCCTCACCGGCGATTTCCTCAGTAAGACAACAGCCTCCGCCCCCCTACGTAGTACCTTCAGTCGTCGCGCCCTCCGCAGCGGCAGGCGGAAACGCGCCGCGCCGCGCAGCGCGGCGTCGCCGGGGCGGCCAAGACAAGCAGGGCGACACGCGACATTAAGCACATCAGGCGGCGACACAATTTGGAATTCGTCAACACACGCCCGCGCGCGGAGCCAGGCAGTCATTTGTTACGGACGGTGGCGGCATCAGCGGAGACACCCGGGGGAGGGGGGAGGCGCCGACTGTTTCGTCATCGCCGTTGTCGTGTGGGAGAGGCAAGTGTGGGGTGGGTAGTGACTGGCGGTGGGGGCTGAAGAGATGGTAAAGCGGGTGGGCGGCTAGGGAGGAAGGGTAGAGGGACGAAATGGAAGCACGGGCTGTGAAGACGGTGGGGGTGTTGGGAGAGAGGGCGGCGGGTTGACTATGAGGGCTGGCAGGGAGGTGGGCGGTGAGATTGTGAATGGCTTGGCGGAGGCGTCAAAAATGGTGTCAGGCAAATAAGCTAAGTATGGTGAGGTTGGCGGCGGCATCGCGGACATCCGGGTAGCGAAGGTAAGCAAGTTGATATGATGGAGGGTGGGGGGGCGGGATGGCGGGGAGCTACAGAGTACAAGAGCTAGGGTGGCGGAGGCGGGAGAAGGGGATGAAGTGGACGGCAGAGGTGGGGACGGCCGGTGAGGGTGATGGAGCAAGTGGCGAGGGTAGCGGAAGCTTTGAAGGGGTCAGTGGTAGGGGAGCGGGGTGGCGAAGGCGAGTGGCTGGCGAGGACACCAACGGCAAAGGGGCGGCGGGACGTCGGAGATGGCGAGGTAGCGGAAGGTAGAGGGGGTCGAGGGGGGTAGGCTAGCCGGGATGGCGGGGACGGCGAGTTGGCGGATGGTGGGAGGCGGCGTGGGTGCGGGGCCAGCGCGGCAGGGAGGGCGTGGGCGACGTGTGAAGAGCTCGCGCGGGTGCAGACGTCGACGAGGACGTCGGCGCCGCCGGAGCCACGGAGAGGGTGGCAGCATTGATCTTCCGTCACTTCAATACGGCGGCAATGCTGGATAAATTAACAGCTACAATTTATGGCCTGGTAGCGCTACAGGCGCGCGCAGACACGCGTTCAGCGACGGCGCCGACGGTTCAACTTGCGAACAATGAGATCCATATAATTAACACCCGGCGGCCCCCTCCGCCCCCCTGCCCGTCCCCCTCCGCGGGGCGAGGCGGCGCCGCCGGCTGGGGGCTGTCCTCCGGCACGCGTGTATTCGAATATCCGCCGCCACTATATTACGAAACGGGCCCCGTTCCTTCCTGACGCCCCGGATAGGAGGAGCGAGCGGGCGAGCCGCGGCGACAGACGAGGATTAACGGGGGGTCTACCTGCGGGCGACCCGAGTTCCGCTCAGGGTAAACAGGCGTCCTGGTAATTCGTGCGTTCTGCCAATGAATGGCGTTTTGATTTTCTAGTCGTACATTTCGTAGACATTTAGTGCGCTATGGGCTATTCGAGGTTTAGTTTGTTGTCTACCATCTTAGTGTATTGACTCCTTCTTTCGAAAGCGCCAATTAACTAGCTCCCGATGAAGTTATCTTTACGATAAAGTACAAGTCTTGTTTTTTAATGCACGATGATCCACTACTTCACTATGCGCTGATTGACAATATTTTGTATCTTTTAAAAGCATTAATACTAGTAGATTACAGGAGTATGATTTCCACGCTTAGTTTTTCGTGGAACTTCATTTCTGAGAATGTCTCTAGACGTTTTCTACACCAAAACACTTTGATTAGAGATTGTAGATGATGTTCGTAATTGTGGTATCACAATATGTTAGCGATACATCTACTTCTATATTCAATAGCAAACTAAATGTGTATCAATTATGAATATATCAGCAGAGAAGTTAAAATATATTGAGAAATTTCATTTTTCCAAAATACATCGAAACGTTTTGTGTAATGAAACGGAATGCAAAAAATCTTCATATTTATAACTATTACAAACGAAATAATCTGCATTTTTATTCAAACCCATCACTGACGTATACTCTCACGTATTAACATTCGATATAACATATCCTTGTTTAAATTTTAACTCCCCAATGAAATAAACACACGTAATAGATGAACGAGAACTACGTACGAAACATCCATGGCATTGCCAGTCTCCAAAATTAATCCTCCCGGGAATCACTCGGTTAGTTCTTCTTTTGTAGAAATACACCTCGTGAACTTGATCCTCAAAATCTGTTTTGGGGTATTATATTGGACGAGTCGCAATAGCGTAAACGAGTTTGCCAGTTAACCAACAGTAAATATTCTATCCCTTACTTTATATCCCAGTTAATTTATGTTCCAAATAATAACTGTCATCAGTACTTTAGCCGAAAGTAGTAATTCAGTCTCTTAGAGACGTTCTGTTAACATGTTTAAGATTTTAAGTAATATTAAGATAGTATTTCATGGTGAGATTTATTTTTGTACAATTACGTGCTATATACGTTAACAACAGAATAATGTTATTTACTAGAATAATATATTTTTTCTATAGAGCATGATCATTGTTCGATCCTTGCCACATTATCCAGCTAATGTGTATGGAACTTTCGTGTTTAGAATGTTCATGTTCCGGTGGTCATTTTCTTCTGTTTTGCTTCGTGTATTTCATTGATGTGTTCTCTTGTATTGTGGTTTTTAATTTGTCAACTTTAAACGCTGTAAATAACGGGGGACGACACGTTTGCATCACTGTCACCACGAGATCATTCACTGCAAACTGAAAGAGAAACGCGGCACAAAAACGTGGCTTAATCGACATTCTTCCTTCCTCTGAATAAAAATTATAAAAACAATAAAATTAATTTTTACATTCATAAATAAGTAGAAATAGTTGTAATTAGGGAAAAACGTTTATGGATGTAACTCAGTGAGTTCACATTTCGCAAAACTATTCCAATATTGCTTTTCTGTGCTCTCTTTATCCCCGTATTCACATATTTTTAGGTTAGAGAAATAGGAGACGCAAGTTACGAATCAGATAACACTTTCTCAAAGACTAATTTAAACTGTCACAAAACATAAATTTAACTGCCATAGTCTAAATTATAATTATGACAAAATAATGCATCATTAAAAAAGAGTTTTAAACACAAAACACTGATTAAGAGATTAAATTGTGGGTATATTTACGTATGATCCAATACATTAAAAATATTTTAGAAATCATCAGCAAAGAAATCTCTAAATATATAATGTGAAACGCAATTTATGAATACGTTTAATGTGTGATTAATTATTACGATTTTAATTTTTAAGTATGAAAAACAGATTGGTTTGAAGAAATAGATTACTAACAACAAGTGTCAATTACTCATTGTATTCAAACAGTTTTATTGTCAGAAAATTTAGAATGCTGTTACAACAATGCCCAACATAACATAGTTGTTGTGAGAGTGAAGGAAAACTGTAAAAACAGGCGCATTAAATTAAAGCAATACCAGGGATCGGCGGCACGGAAAAGAAGAATACATAGCCACACAAAAGGCATTAAACGCATACAAGGCAATTATACACGAATACAAAAGTGAATCTCACGCAATAACTTTATTAAGTCATTGGAACTGTTGAAGTCTAAACCCAAAAACCTTACTTCGTAATTCATGATAATGACTCATATGACGAAACCGTGAATTTAAAGTGAACAAAAAAGAATTTACATAAAATTCAATTAATGTACATTGAGATATGCGGCACGTAAATAGTTTAACTACTTCTGAATTGCTCTCAGTTCAGAACATTACGTCATAATTGTGTAAAAGTGATGAAATTCTAAAAATAAAATAAGAAAAAGAGCATTAAACTATCCAAATATATTGGTATTTTTTATGAAAACTAAATAAAAAATATACCCTTTCGGGATGCTCGTTGGTTAGCGTGCTCGTTTTCCATGGCACAATCCAGGGTTCGATTCTCGGCAGAGGCTAATTATAACTGCGCGCTATCCTTACAAATATCCCGGTATCTATTGCTGTGTGACGACGAGAAAGCTCACTCTGAGGTTAAGAAGACTAGAATATACGGTGAAGGGATGTCTTTTGCTAACCACACGAACCCCTTATCCCATGGTTGAGAGCGTGGGTCACCGCTGGTCGGCCAAGGCCTGTATGGGCCAGTCTAGCCAAGAACAGGACAGAAAAATACAAAATGTAATGAATAATTTCATGAATCGTACTTTATTGTAATAAATTCACGATCTATAGTAAAGTGTCGCTACAACATAGTAATTTCGTTGTGAATATGAATCAAATACAATTTCCCTTCCCTTATTTCATTTTATATCTTCTTGCTCCTTTCATGAGATCTGCTTTGTTGGAAAGGATTCTTTTGAACTTTCATTCCATAGATTATATTATATTATTCCCTTTCTGTCTTCCACACATTTACTCTTTTTTCAATGTTTCCTCTTTCTCTCTTTTTTCCTTCTATATATCTCTCATATTGTTTCTAACACTCCGATTTCATCCTTTCTCGACCGAAAGATGCTTCCTGGCAGACAGACCTTCCAGGGAATCCTTAATCTGAGCAGAGAGAGCGAAACCCCAATGGCTCAGGGAAGCCCAAACAATTGACTTCCTCGACGGCAGCAACACAAGTGACTTGCGTATAGCGAGAGGTGTGTTTCAGAGCCCCGGGGCAGTAGCGTGTGACAAGCGAAGGCAGTGGTGGGCACGTGGCAGATGAGGGCAGAGGGGATTGCGTGGAAGGGCGGGTGATAGCCTGCAGACTGGGTAGACCTGATGGCGAGCAAAAGTGATAGTTTAACGCAGCGAAAAACGATGAGAAAGTCTAGCGGATGCTAACTAGGGTTCAGCGTAAGAAGGGGAAGGACAATGGCGGATAGAGAAAATAAAAGACAGAATAACCTAGAGAAGAGAATGGGTAACATTCAGATGAGGGAGATTGGATGTTTGGAGACAGAAGTGGCGGATTAGGAAACTCGGTCGTGAATGGGGGCAACGCGAAATTCGGGGGTAGGCTGTGAAAGGACGACTCTGGTGGATGGCTCTGGTAGACAGTAGCAGCAGAATGTAAAGAACGCGGGCAACTGATCACGAACGAGTGATTTTGACCGGACAATCACGACAGCAAACGAGCGAACGCAAACAGGCGATCGCACACGGGCGATTGCAAACGGGAGCTCGCAAACGCGTGATCCAAAACGGGCGATCGCAAACGCATGATCGGAAACGCGCGATCGGAAACGCGCGATCGCAAACGGGTGATCGCAAACGGGTGATCGCAAACGGGTGATCGCTAACGGGTGAACGCAAACGCGTGGTCGCAAACAGGTGATCGCAAACAGGTGATCGTAAACAGGTGATCGCAAACAGGTGATCGCAAACAGGTGATCGCAAACGGGCGGTCGCAAATGAGCGATCCCGAACGGACAATCGCAAATGGGCGGGCTGGGGTGTGGGAGGGAAAACGTGATGTACGGGATAAGGGTCAGTGCGGGAGAGGAAGAGCGAGCTGCGCCCCTTGCGACCTTCAAGACCACGTGGTGGCTAGTGGCCGGAAGACGAGACTTCTTTCTCCCGAAGAGAATCGCACCGTGACGGGCTTTTCGTAAATAAGGGCTGAGCACGCGGCCCTTCATGCAACAGCCCGCAATCTGTGGCTGTTTGCTCCCATGGGGGGGGGGGATGTTTTCTTCGTAACGAAATCGTGAAGATAAATGGAACACTTATAGAATATGGCATACGTTATTGTTATGATTCAAACTTACTTATTAAGGCAGTGGGGCTTAGTTAATAATTTCTCGAAAAATATTCCAACTTGATTTTCTTCTTTTGCAATTAACAAGTCGGCAGAGAAGCTACCTACTTGGTCATCATGATTGACATAAAACTACTTTGAATTCAGTCAATGAAAAATTGCTACTACAACAAGGGTCATACTTCAGAAATGTTTGAACCTCCTCCAGAAGCTTTAGATCTTTTAAAGTTATACAATTCGCAGACCCAAAAAATGTGATCGATTATGTCAGTAGATTCATCACTCTTACACAGGTTTGTAGTTATTATGTTTTGACGAACCAAACTTGAATTGAGTGAACAGTGATTACTTCGTATACCTGTTGATAGATTCAATAACATTTCTTGATAATTTATTGTTACTAAAGCATGGTTTGGTAAATTTCGAGTAGGAATATTAAAAAAATAATTTACTTTTCCCTCTACTCGTAGTCTTTATTCTGTTCCCCTTTTATGCTCTGAATTTTTTAAATAAAAAGTCAACATATTAAGAGAAGAGACCGCATCATCACATAAAACACTACTTGTAGCTGCTGCCTTGGGCATCCTAACTACGTTTTCATTAGCCATTATGCTTTTGTTTGAGGATATCCACACTAGTCGAATTTTCTGCTCACATTATCGCTCCTGTATAGTGCGTCGATTTAGGGCTTTACAAGAAAACGTAGTATGTTCTTCACTGGCACACCACAAATCAAAACCAACTTCTAGGTCTTCACTTTTCCGCATTTTGGAACCATTAGTAAAATATAGGTGTCATTTGTTTCCGGGAAAATATTGATACTGACTCCACAACATCAAAGTGAAGGATTCATTCCTCGCTTGAGAAATCATATTCTAGTTTGAAGAACGAAAGCAGATATTTACCGACCTCTTTAAAGCGATTGTATGATATTATAATTACATAATAACACAACATCTTGATATCATTTCAGAGTTAGTGGTTTTTTAATGTTGTTTCATATATGTATTAATCCAGCAAATTTGTTATTGATTCTATACCATTTACAGTAGTGAACGTATTTAACGATGTGTATTTCAACATACATTTATATTATTTCTTTCAATGTCATTTCTAACAAGGTACTTTCGATTCCATTAGCATTAATTTTTGGGGAGCCATTCTTATATTTCTTAATGTCTCAGGGCCATATTCAGAGTTTTATCTAACTTACCAAATGTTACATCTGTACGCGAGAACATCAAAACCCGTCCTCATCCTATTCTGGATTGAATTAATACAATATAAATGAATAATAGATCTCAGAGTCATCTTAGTCTATTTACACTGAAGGTGACATGCTTGAAATATCTTTTAATACTACGCCATTTATAATAGAGGCTGTGCAGGGAGTTATTAAATCATTTTTAAAAATAATTAAATATCCATATTCAAAATTCATACGAACGGAAATTTCATTATATTATTTTGAATTAACACGAAGTTTATTCAAGTCACAGCCTCAAGCCACCACGGCTGCACGATTGCCCTCTAGCAGCAGATGTTTCATTCAGGGAGTTCCTCTCGCAGCCGCGCAGCGCGCGACAAGCGGTGCGTAGTACGTCGGCGGGCCGAGTGGGGCGCTGGTGTCGACAGGGAGCGGCGCGGCGCGGAGCGGTTTAATTTCCGGCGACGGCGGCAGCGACGCGGCGTCGGGCCACGCGTAGCCACGGCGATAAGACGCCGACGAGACGCTAATGGCGGCGGAGGC
>BOPP01000287.1:192250-224881 GCA_017312745.1 Gryllus bimaculatus
AGGGTGGCGGCGAAGTTGACTGCGAGGGTGGTTTGGGCGAGGGCGGCGTGGGGGAAGGGGGCGTAGGCAAAGGAGACAGCGAGGGTGACAGCCAAGATGGCATGGGTGATGGCGGCGTGGGCACGGGCGGAATGGGCGAGGGTGGAGTGGGCGAGGACGGCGTGAGCGCGAGTTGCGAGGGCACGGGCGGCGTGGGTGAGAGTGGCATGAGCGAGGGCGGTGAGGGCGAGGGTGGCTTGAGCAAGGGCGGTGTTAGTAAGGGCGGCATGAGTAAGGGTGACAAGGGCAAGGGCGGTGTGAGCGCGGGTTACGTGGGAGATGGTGGCGTGGGCGAGGGCGGCGTGAGCGAGGACCGCGGTGAGGGCACGCTGGGTTGGGGCGACGCCGAGGGCGGACTGGGCAAGAGCGATGGCGAGAACGGCGGCGAAGGAGAATCCTGCATATACATCTGTGGAATAGCGGCATCTGTGTCATGCATCTGTGGCATATTTTTGCTAATGCTGAGCATGTCATTTCTAATGGTTCAAAAACCGGCAAGCCCGTTTTTTAACGTCATTTCTCTACCATACTATTTAATGCCCAAGATGGAATAAATAATAGAGAAGTCATGAAAATTGAGCAATAAACCCATCAAGATCTTTTAAAAATCAGTAAATTGATTGAGTATTACGGATCAGTGACGGTGACAGTCATTGAGATAGATTGTTGTTGTTGTTATTATTAATATTTTATTGTTATTATTATTATTAATATTATTATTTTTATTATTATCATAATAAATTACCGTATGAAGACAGGATGTCAGCACATCGTTCAACTGCAATTTCGGAATGGGGCAGAATAGAGAAGAAACGATCCTGCGCAGTCTAAGGCCAGAATTTGAGAGTACTGCTCGGCTTTCGCACGACCATAATCAGGGAAACTAAAGACACAAATCAGTAAAATTAGCCAAGAAAAAGCGGCCAAAGGAAGAGCCGAGTACATGGATGTTAATGATCCCACTGCTAAAGGGGGAAAAAGAAAAAGATAAAACGTTACCGTCTGCAGTTAAAATGGTAACACATAGCAAGGTGTTCATCATGCTAAAACACAAAGTTAAGAGAAATGAAGTAAATAAATGAATGAAGGTGAAAGTAAAAAAAATATATATATTTAGATATCTTAAAGATTAATTGGGCAAATGATTCTTAGATATTGAACATTAATTTAAAAATAGACAGTCAAAAACGAAAGAAAATGACATGTTTGCGATAGAGAGGCACAGATACATGGAAACTTACAGAATATATATTATTTCAGAGGGAGAGAAAAGAGTGATGAGGAAGGGAAATTAAAATCGTTTGCAGAACGACACGCAAACGCGCAAATACAGTTGCAAACACTGTACAGTTACGCGAATCAGGAGATCCGTCGACAATTTTGAGATTTGTCCAGACTGGCGATGCTCACCCGGGGGAGTTACCTGGCAGAAAAATTCCGTTCAGAAATTCCGTCAATCAATCGTCAATCAATTAACCCAAAAAGAGAAGACTTATGAGAATCGCGAGTACAGAGAAAACATGAAGAAGGGGGAAAGCAAATTGCGATTGCTGTATGCAGAAAGGCTGTTATGGTTGTGCCGTGGCGGTCTACCTAGAATTCAATAGGGGACGTGCAACTTATTTTGTTACGAGATGCTCAAGAATATGGTCGTACGCGGAAATAGGTGGATTGATCTGAATTTGAACTACACTATCAGTAGTGAAATGGAAGCAGTCTTATCGATGTTCCACGAAGCGCCCCTATCATGCCACAAATGATACGCTACGGATAGTATTAATCAGACGGAATGATGGAATAGGAGGCACTAATGAAACAAAAAGAAGCATACCGCAAATCCTTTTTGAACTTCACAAATTCCTCCTAGAGGGGTTTGAGTTTGAATCGTGGAATCCAGAAAACATGAAAAAGTATCTCACAGCTTTGGAACAGATCAAAATTTGAGGCGGAAACGTTGCCACAAGGACACGTCATCTCCGGCTGTACCTTCTTTCTGGTACAGACAGACTATTCACGTGTCTAACGCCCCCTCATCGAGCTCACCCACGAAGGCGGGGCGGGGCAGGGGCGGCATTTGGAGAGTGGGTGGCAGGGCAGTGGCGCAGCAGTGGTGGCGTGAATGCAGTGGAGCGGAACGGGATCGTGAGAGTGTGTGTGTGTGTGTGTGTGTGTGTAAGGACCGGTATTAAACGTGAGGCCGCCGGGAATGGCGAGGATGATGAGACAGGTCGGGAACGCGAGAATGGCAATAGCAATAGGGGGAGATGGGATTAGCATGGGTTGGAGAGGTGATGAGGGCAGGGGGGTGGTGGGACTAGCGGCAGTTGAGAGCACACGGATTGATGAGGAAAGAGGGCGTGGCAGTGACAATGGCTGTGAGGACGGCGGTGACGATGGAGACAGCGTGGACGGCGGGGTAGGGATGATGGAAACAGTGGAAACGGGAGGGACGAAAGATACCGCAGAGACTTCAGAGACGGCAAGGAAGGGGGTAAGGCGGAGACAACGGGTACTTAGGGAACGTCCGGGATGGTGGCGACAACAGCGACAGCGAGGCATTAGGGGCGTGGAAGTCTGCGTGGTGGGAGGCGGCGAGGGCGGCGAGGGCGGCGAGGGCGGCGAGGGCGGCGAGGGCGGCGAGGGCGGCGAGGGCGGCGAGAGGGCGGCGAGAGGGCGGAGAGAGGGCGGCGAGAGGGCGGCGAGAGGGCGGCGAGAGGGCGGCGAGAGGGCGGCGAGAGGGCCGCAAGCGCAGCGACGGAGCGGCGGAGGGCGTGGGCGGGGCCGGGTGGCGGAAGCGCCCGCCGGGGGTGTCAGCGATTTCCTGCCCGTGACGCGAGCGCCACGCGCCGTGCCAACGCGCGTTCACCGCCCGGAGCGCGCGGCTTTGGCGGCGCGTCCGCGCCCGAGATACGCGCGCAGATACAAGCGGCCGCTTTCAGCCCTCGGCCTTCAGTCCTCAGTCCTCGCATTCAGCGCTCGGAGGAAGCGCCGCCCTCCGGCAGCGCTGGGACCATTGAAGGCGGGTCGCCCTTTGCTGGCGCGCAGGTGCAAAGAGACTTTCTAGCGGGAAGTCCTACTGTAGAGCGTGATGTAATCATGGTGTTAACACTCACGGACTGGAAGGCGGTGTGTGGAGGAGGTTTTGTGTTATGAAGTAACTACATTTCGGTTGAAACCAGGATTTCCTTGCTGTGATGTTCTACTGCGATGAGAATAAAGACGAGAGAGTCGTAGGTGTGTCTTTTAGGATCGAACGGTTGTTCATGTGTGAGTGTGGTTGTGTGTGATTGTTCCACAAGTACTTTTGAAGCGTTGGAACGTTTGGTCCCAAATTTTGCGGAAATGTTTTTGAGTCCTCTAGAAAAAACTTAGGACGTTTACGAAACCAAAATGGTATCCGCATTTTGGTAGCATACCTAAATTTGTGTTACTGGAAATCTCCAATGCGGGACATTGTTGCTTCGTATCATCGGCAGTGACATTGTTCTAGATTTGCCGGACGAGGCAAGGTGGCAAGGGGAAAGGGGCCTAGTAGGAATGGATACCCGGACAACATTTAGAAACATTAGCTACTATATTATATAAAGCACTAGTTTAGTGTGGCGCCTCCGTGAGTAATTTTCACAGTTTTAATTGTGATTTATAAGTTCAAAATAAAAATAAATTTCGTACATATTACTTGACTCTTCTATTAAGATAATAATTTAATTTTTTAGTAGCAAAATACAGTTTATTGATGTGTAAAGTCGTAACGATTCGTTGTAAACGGTCAGAAATATATCACAGTAATTCACATCATGTCAAAAAAGTACTGAGAAGGGGATTGTAACCACCGTGTATTTTTCTAATGTTCTTCTAAAATATTCTAGACGGAATCTGCCCGAGAATGATCCCAAAAGTTCATTGAAACCATTAAAAGCTCGTGTTTTTCTAGAAAATTTCCTTTGTATCCTAGAGGGAACCTTGTAAAAATTTAGACAGTCGATTTATCTTGCCGAAAGGATTGAAATGTGCTAATAATAACCTATTTTGATACCGTAATTCTCCCAAAACGCGTTAAAAATACAAAGTAACATGCTTCTTGAAGAAATTCCTTAAACGGAGGGTTATTTTCAAACATCTCCGGATCACGAAATCAGTTGATGATAGACACCTAAATGTCAGCAATTGTAATGTGTGTTCTGCGAGAACCGTTTCCCCGCCCACTATAAAATGATGATTGTACACCAGAAAAAATGTAGTATGAAACATTAAAATATGTACATAAATATGTACTGAAAAAGTACGAATATGTATTATATGTAAATGTACAATTGGATGTAATATGTAATATTAAAATGAAGTAAATGTATTTACATAATACGAAATTAAATTTATAAACTAATCCTAAACAAACTAAAAAAATAATACACCCGTTTTAACAATCATTTGGCGAGCTCAAGTTGATGCACACTTTGCACCATACAACTTTCACGTCAATAGTAAAATCTTCATCTACTGATATCCAAGAGCAGCCAGACGAGACTAGCAATAGAAGACATCGTACAAACGTGATATCTACAACCAACAATCTCTGCAGCTTGTTACACTCTTATTGAAATATTATACGTTGGCGAACGCCCAAGTATTGCGGAAATTAAAGTTAAAGATCACGAAACGCGTCGTCAGTGCTACTTTTCACACCTAAAAGTGAAAATGACCTCACTTGCTGACGCGCACTTCGCGCCAGAGGCTATTACAGCTATTACATCATGCAGTAATAATTTAGGAAAAAATATTAATTTAAAAAAAATACTTCCTTCATAAAAAATTGTAATCAATTGAAGGAAGCTGATAGCATAAAACAAATATTTTGTGAAAATATCAAAATATGTAATATTGTACTAAATATGTAAACATATATAACGAAAACTTGGATTTTGTCTTAGAATGCTGATGATTCGCCAAGATTACAATTTCAGAACGAAAAGTAGACAGACAAAAAAAAAAAAAATATAACAATCTGGTCTTTAATTATGATTACAGGCTATCTACAAAGTTCAGAAGGTTACCTCGGGACGTAGCTATGACGTATACGTGCAATTATTAGGATTTCCCCACGAAACCTTTAATATTTATTGACTATCTTTGTGTTCTTAGTGTAACAACGTTTTCACAAAATATGATGCATTAGAAACTTGAAACACCACCCTCCAGCGCTGTATCCATTAACACTCACACCTGTAAATAAAATAATAATATACTTAAAATTATTAACATTTAGCAAATGTTAAACAAGGCAATAACTATAAAACTTTACAATTTAGGCGTTGTTTTATTTTCATTTCTAAAAACCGATATTTTATATCGTTTAAACAACGGGTGTTCAAAAAGAAACTTCACCAAACATGTACTACACTACCACACATGTCGGAAGACTGGTCGGGAGCTCAGATCTTGTCCTACCGGCGTGGTGTCCGCTGGTGGGAGATACCTTGTTGTTGAAAACACCGCTAGGCGACGGTATGTCGGCACCGGATCTCGCCATTCAAGAGGGAAATACCATCACCACCACCACCACCACCACCACCACCACCAGGGAAACATGCACTACACTTATGGGAAGAACACCCTCCATAGTTGACGCGCCCAAAATTACAACCAGCCAACAATGCGCCGGCTCCCGCACCTCTCGAAGGGACGACGTTTCCAAAGCAGAGAGGTGATTCAAATCAATGCGACAAGAGACCTGCGCGCCATATCGTATTGTCAGTAGATGGGTCTACTTCGACGAAGACTGTTCTTAATATATTTTACAATGCGCAATAAAGATGTCTGAGCGAAAGATCGGTTTCTTTCTGAACACTCCTAATTCATAAAAATACTAACACATGTCACTCTTATCCATAATTCGAACCACCTAATAGTTTTATCAAACAGTTGTTTCGGAATATCATAGAGGTGTGTATGCATTTTTAGCACGAAACTTTTTGGGAAAAAAGTGTTTGATCCGGTCTAAAAATGAAACGTTATTTGTTACACGTCTGGAATTTCGACTGTTTTTGAAAGAGAAATTCCATCTTTTGGTATTTCGAAAAACCAAAAAATGGGATTATCGCACGTGTTTGTGTTTACGAACGCAATACACTTTGAATCACATCAATAATGTAAATAATAACAGATGGCATGTAACAAAATAACATTTTTGCAATTTTGGAATAATATATAGTTTTAATGAAAATGGTGCAGTCCCCAAGTCATTGATTGCGTTGTTGTTTTATTCGTATACATTTTTATATTGTGAGATGATTTTGAGAAAATCTTGTTTAAGCACTTCAACAATTTTTTTAAAATTTGATTTCAATCAATCAAAACTATTACCATATTCAAAACAGTATACATTTCATTATTTTCAATAGATATATAATAAAAATGTGGATCTTCAATAATGTAGTTTGCGGAAGCGTTGGAAAAACTTCTGGAATTTTGAAAGTTTAGAGGTATCGATGAAAAATGGAGCTGCGCCAATTTTATTAGCGTGTATTATTCTATTGAAACAAAATATTTTTTTAAACAATAATATATTTTTTAAAATATTAATAATATCAAAGGGTTTATATAAAAAAGACATAAAAATGTATTCAATTCAAATTCGAAACACATCAGATGACAAAATATACTAAATGTTGGTAAACATTTAATGTGGGGGAAACGGACAGACAGAGGTTTGGCCCACAATAATGTTTTGGCAATGAAAACCTAACAACGTGAATTTGGACTAAACTACTTATTTGACTGAATAATTTTCTGCATTCAGAAGCAAGATATTTGCTATTCTACTTTTTTCAGCAGCTGTGCAATAATTTCTTCATACTAACCATACGAAAAGTAATAAGAGGGTTTATTATGATGTTTGGGAATTCATTTTTCGTAAAGTGAACGCACCTCCGCGTATCAAACCAAATTTTGGAACCAGAAAGTTGGCCAATCTGGGAAGCAGAAAGCGTGATCGATCGCAGACATGCAGCGCCATGCTGAGTAGGTGGCGTCGAAGGAAACTATTGGGAGAACGTAACTTCTACCACCGAACCCAGATGGTGCAAGACTACCAACGTCCCTGGGGACTTCGTAGATCACTGTCGACTTTTGTCGACAGGAGTTATGCTTTCAAAGGCGGAGATTCATGCTTTTCGATTGGAATCTCGACTTCATTACAACTGCATAGTCGATTGCTTACAAGTTCACTTCGCTAGAGTGTAGATGGCAGTTGAATATACTTAAAAAACTTGCTAGCATTTCTTACACATGAGATTGTATAGAAAATGTCTTAATCGCGAACGATAATGTTTACTTGTTTCAGAAAACTCACCCAGAAAAATTCCTACCCAATGACGTTTTGAAGTGCACAGTTACGTAAATAAATTATAGTAATGAAAACATTAAAATCAAGCAAATAAATAGAAACTACTATTTTAATGAACAATATATTATTGTAATCAAACCAATTATTGTAAGTACATAACTATCTAATTTTCAGAAAATCGCTCGGACATACTTTTTGGTGTGAATTTTTCTTTTATTTTTATTTGATGCACCTATTTGCCACACAATTAGAATAAAATATTTTCCAAAAAGAAAAATATTCAAAATAATGGAAATACATCGAGAGCATTAAATAAAGTTCTATTAGTTATATATAATCATCAATATCTGTTCAACTTTTTGAGAAATTGTAATTTTTCTTTGTATTTCATGGCGTGATATTTAAAATTCAGTTATTCTATTGATAACATTTTTACAGAATTTCCTAGCGATTTTGGTCGGAAGTAGCTGGATTACTTTAAAAAATAATATAGAAAATATATTTAACAACAGAATACAAAAAAAATTGGATCAGAAGTTTTTGTCACTTTAGTAAAGAGATTTTGCATTGGGGATCCAACCTTCTTAACAAGTCAATAAAAAAGATTTTCATACCATAAGATTGGGCAGAGAATGGCACAGATCACGGAATATCTAATGTTTTACATTAATTTGCAATAGTGATGAACAACGGAGTAAAACATTTTATATTTCTGGTTATAATACATATTAAAGTATACGCCGTACTCTAAAAGTACAATTTAAGTCTTCGTGTAGCATTGCACTATTGAGAATCTGTAATTTCACACAATTCAACATTTTAAGAATCATCATAATTTGTAAGATAAACTTTACAGGCTAAGGGCGGTAGATTTGTATTCTAAGAACTTAACGTAGCTTTCTCAAGAGTAAAAAGTTTTTCTAATATTTGTGTAACTATGAAAGCGAGCGAATAATTATATTTCAAATGTTTTTAAGGAAATGTTCTGAATTATTCCGAGAAAATACGTTTATAGTACTGAACAAAGTATTAATAAATTCGTCCAAACATAAATTACATTGATTTTTATTTTTATTTGATATTCTGTATGTGCATTGGAATTAACATTTATACATTTTTAAATAAATAAGCACGTTTCTTTAACAACTGTATGGGGTTTAACGTGAGAGAGTTCCACCATGAGTTATCTTGTTCAGTTTTATTTTAAGTAATATTTAGTGTGAAATACTTATTAGTGTAACACTCGGAACATTGTTCTTTTTTAAATAAATATATAATAAATTTAGCTGAATTCTGAAATCCGCGGCTCCCTCCTTGATGCAACCCGCATAGCGTTTGAAAGATACGTGCTCCGTGTTGCAGGTACCATTGTAATCATGAAGTATTAACACTATCTGGAATACCTAGAGCAAAATTATGAGAAAGGTGGAGAAGAAGAAAAAGAAAAGAGAAAATAATGATCATGAAAATAATAAATATAAAAGGAAATTAATATAAAGAGAAGGAGAAGAATGTGAAAGAAGAACGAGGAGAAAAAGAACAAGGAGAAAGAGAACGAAAAGGAGGATAACGAGGAGAAGAAGAGGAGGGGGAAGGGGAGAACAAGGAGAAGGAGAATTAGGAGGAGATTGATGAGAAGAAAACGAGGACAAGAAGAAGGAGAACGAGGAGAACGAG
Organism: Gryllus bimaculatus; assembly: GCA_017312745.1. Lineage (NCBI taxonomy): Eukaryota > Metazoa > Arthropoda > Insecta > Orthoptera > Gryllidae > Gryllus > Gryllus bimaculatus. The sequence continues at coordinate 201,309 of BOPP01000287.1, forward strand.
GAGGAGGATATTCAGGAGGAAGAGAAGAGCCACGAGGATCTTGACAGGCACTGATTAAAATTCCCATATTTCATTTCTAAGTTTTTAAAACATGTGCTCATTATTTGAACTTATTATATCCCTGAAACTAATCTGAACCTTCTCAACCGCGGATTAGAAGGAAATATTTTATTACGATGTGCTCACCGTTCTGGAACATCAATTATTACATGCTAATCTCTGTACATCTATAAACCAGTCGTGATCCTTTGCCCGAGAAAAAATATTTTTGCAAGGAATTATGAGATGACGCTGAAAATCATTTTCACTACTCCAAAGGAATTTACAGGTACGAATTTTCAGGTACGACTATCTGACAAGCCAGTATCGAAACTTCTATCACCGCCGGCACTCGAACCCATTACTTTCCCATCAGAGACACTGCAGTGACATCAATTGATGCACTGAACCACCTCTCCCGGTCGTAGCGTTTGAGTTCCGACAGAGGCGAATTTTCGACACCAACTGTTCTCTGGCTTGAATCCCACCACTGTCTGAATGAGAGTTCCATCGACCGGCTGCTTAGATCGCTAGTGATTTCTTCTTTTAGTAACAAGCGGATTTCAGTGCAGTACCGAAAGCAACGTTCTTGTTTTCCTCTTATTCCTCGTTTTTGTTTTCTCTTTATACACAAATTTAAATGCCCTATAAATTGGCAAACGTGACTCAGGGCATCAAATGACTGACTGCAGTGTCACCGATCGAGAAGTTTTGTCCAAATACTGCCGTTTGCAGAATTTTCGACTGACTTTCAGATGTCGAATTCAGGTTTCAGAGGTTAAATTCGGCTGCTGTCTGGAAGGAAATTATAGGCTGCTCTCATCAGTAGTTTTCCTTGGTTTCTCTGGATATCGCCAGGCAAATGACGGAGCGTAAAGATATTTCCATCTTATTTGTCCTATCATCTCCCTTTATTTACACACACGTACACTCACATGCACTGCACTATCCCACATTCTAGGAGACCGGTCGCGAGTTTAGAGCTTGTCTCAGCTGGGGCGGTGCCCAGCTGGTGTAAGATACGTGCTGGGATCCCCGTACCCTAGTGGACACAGGTCGTACGTATCTCACCATCAGCGGAGAGTAATCACCACCGCCTCCCGCGATAAAAAAATCTTCACGGACACTTGATAATGACCTTATCAGTTCATATTCTCGAAGTAACTAATCAATTAATGAATCAATCATCATATAACCACAATTTTTGTGACTAGTCAAGAGATTAGAGCTTGTCCCGGCTGGGGAGGACTCTGTTGTGGGATATAATAAGTAGGAGGAGCCACAACGTGACAGCGGATCTCACATTTCAACAGGAAAAGAATTTCGACACCTTTCGGATACAACTGGCACCACACATGCAGGAATAATGACCTCCGTAATTGTCCTGTCGGGAGTTTACTTTAACCATATAAATGCGGCCGCGCATATGGATTTTCAGCGCCGAATTATTGACATGAAGTCGCGTAATGTCGCGGACGACACAATACATTTACAATTATTCTAGTGAGGACTACATTTGAATGCGGGGGTATATAATATTTGGGTGACGATTAAGGGTTTTTTTCCATCAATCCCTGTAAAAAACAATGAGTGTAGAGGTCTGAAGACTGTATATTAGAAAGTTTCAGCGCCACGCTTTAGGTAGCAGCGTTATGCACTAACAGTCACGTGACGGACCTTGAAGGCATAACGTCTTACCTTAGGCGTAAAGTACGACCTTATACCTTCATAAATAGTGCACACCTGTGGGGGTCCCTATGGTCACCTTTCAAACGGCAAAATGGACTCCTAAAAACAGGAAAAGTTGAATTTTTCCAAATCTGGTAAATCGATTTTCGTATGTGATGCAGTTACAATTATTCCTTACAAACTCCACAACGCTGGCAAGAATTAACGGGATACGTTGGAAATGAGACAGGAAAGAAATTCTCGAAAAAAGAGTTCAAATCATATCTTCGCGATTGGTTACGTCTTACGCTCATAACGAACGCTGTTTTAAGGTATTTCGTATATTTTCAAGAAAAGCAGATTCAAAATTCCAGACTCCGTACTCATCACGGAGGGCCCCAAAATCTAAAACTCCATGCACAATGCATATTTGTTGTTCTGTTGACTCATAACGTGTTTTAAATATCTCACCACTAGCCTACACTCTTTGATATATTATGCAATTTCTCTCATCATCGCTTGAAATGCTTCCTTTGTTATAATACATAACGAAATGTTCCATTTGCTAAAACTCTTCTGAAAGTTGTTCATTACGACCGTATACAGGGGTTAGTCTTATAATCAATACAGTTTAAGGTTATCTCCTTACGCCTGGCGCTAAAACTCCCTATTGCGCAAGAATGTGATTTTCAGAGGTGCTAATCATGGCTCCTCAATCAAAACTCCGATTGTGATATTCTTGATATGTTCTCCCTTTATCGCGATAAAAGCACCGACATCGCTCTTTACCCGGTCCGGTAGTATTAAGCTTTGCTCGGCGTCTTCTTCTCCTAAGGGTATACAACACGCAAACACAACATAATTTTCAGGCCACATACGACGATTTTTCGGAATAATTCTTCCGCGGCGGAGGCCACGGAGGGCCCGCGCTGCTGCGGGAAAGCTTGAAATCTCGTCTGCGCAGCGGCGCCCGCGCGTGGGGCGAGCTGCCCTTGCCAAGGGCCCCGGGCGGTGCGCCCGGGAGGCGACCGCGCCACGGCGTCCCCGCAGCAGCGTCCACACGGGCCACGGCGGGGAAGCCCATTAGTGGGGCGAGCGTCACGTGACCGCTCCCAGGGGGCCTTGCCGCGACCTCCAACGCCACTGCCCCCCACGCCAACGCTACGAGTGTCTCCGCGACGACGGAACCGCCAACGCTGCCACCACCTTCAGACCATCGGTAAGCCCACCTCCACCGCCACGGCTCGTACCGCTTCCACCACCAGCTTCATGTCTACGGCCACCGCCACTGCCACTGCCACTGTTACCGCCACCGCCACCGCCACCACCAGCTTCATCTCTACCGCCAACGCCACATCCTGTCACCGCCACCGGCACCAACTACGCCACCAACCCCACCACGAACACCTCCACTTCCACCACCACCTCTCTCTGTAGCACTATGTCCACCCCCATTGTCATCTCTACCTCCATCGCCACTTTCGTCTCTACAACCACCGGCACCGCTGCCTCCCCTCCATCACCGCCATTCTTTCCAACTTAACCATCCCCACTGCATTTGCATCATCTCTGTCAGCACCATTGCGGCCATTACACCACCGCCCAAGCCGTCGCTACCTCCACCCTGGCAATATCACTATCAGTGGCAGTCAAACAAACTCCGACCCCAATTGCTATGAGCCGCACTGCTACCACTGTTTTATTCTCCGCCACCCACGCAACCGCTGCTTCCGAACTATCTGTGGTTTCATAAGGAGTGTCGCTTCCCCATATCACTCCCTCGCAAACACCGGCAACCTACGAACGAGACGTAACCGTCACCGTCACCAACTCTTCCACTGCCATTGCCACGCTATCATAAACGTCGCCAATGCCTCTACCAACATCTCCATTAATACCGCTCTTTCAGACTGATCCTTCACAGTCTCCACTGCAACTATCAGCACTCAATTCAGTCTCCTCTACCATCTTTCGTCGCACCCCCCTCTCCGGCCTTCACCTTCACAGCTTAACCTTAGTGCATCACGTATACGCCACCACCACATTCACTATCACCACGTCCATTTATGGTGCGTGAGACTCTGCCCCCCTCACCAGTGTCACTAACATCACCATCACCACAACTCTCATCGCGTCTGTCCACGTCACAGCCACATCCTCTTTCACCCCCCCTGACCACGCACATTCCGTCCACCTTCACAGCCTCCGTCACCAACGTTGTCGCGTGCCCTGCCTCTTGCTGCGGTGCGGCGGGGGCGGCGGGGGCGGCGGGGCATGCAGTGGAGGCGTGGGGGCGTGGTCGGTGGGGGTGATGGTGCGGCGGGGGTGGCATTGCGGCAGGATAGGTGAGAGCGTCCGTGGCGGTGAGGTTGGCGGCGGGGTCGGCGCAGCAGAAGGAGCCGGTGGGGGCGGAGAGGGTGGCGGAGGCGACCGCAGGCGGAGTCCCTCCGCCCACGCTCTCGCCCGTCGTTAAGACGTCAGGGAGCGCGCATCTCAGACTGTTGACATTCACTTAGTAGCGAGAGCTCCCCCGGGCCGTGGAGGGGTGCGGATTATGTGCACGCCCATCATTACCTCCCTCTTAAGTGGTGCGGCTCGAAAGCAATCCGCCTCTTTGGTCCACCAAAGCACCTCCTCCTATGCAACATGCTTCTTCCCCTTCTCCCTTTCTTTACTCTCCAATTTATTATTGTTCTTTCCTTCTTTTTCTTCTTTTTCTTCTCTTTCCTCTCACCTCTGTTCTACCGCTACACCTCTTGTGTAATATGCTGCTTTCCCTCCTTCCTTTTGTCTCCTATTTCTTATTGTACTTCTCTTCTTCTATGCTCCACTTCCTCTCTTTCTCGTTTTCCCCATTCCCCGTATTACCCATATTTTAATTTACTTTTACATTTGCACCCCGATTATTGTTTCTTGTACTATTATTATTGTATTCTTTACATGTTGTTCCCGTTGTCATAATCTCTGTTCTTTTTTCCTGCCTCTCTTCTACCTCTCTCTATGCCTCTTTTCCTCCTCTCTTTCTTTCCTCCATCATCCTTACTGTCTCCTTTTCCCCTCTCGGTGTTTCCTCATTATGCTATTCTTCCTATTTCATTCTTATCCTACTTCTCTCCTCACGACTTCACATCCATCCTTTTTCTCATTCCTCCTTACTCTCTTCTTTCTGTCTCATTCTTACACTCTCGTTTTTTCCTCTCCTAATTAGATATGTCTCTCAGTTTCATCTGCTCTCTTTCCCATAATTCCCTCTTTCTCATTTTCCTTATACCTCCAACTTACTCCCTACTCTTTGTTCTTCTTTTTGTTCTTCTGCCTCTTAGAGATGCCCTTTCCTTTTCACTTGCGTTTCCCCGCCCTCTTACTTCCTACTTTCTTACTTCCTCCATCCTGTTACTTTATCCTTCATTTTCTTTTACTCCTCGTCCTCCTTTGCCATACCTCGTGCATGCAGTTGTCTCCCTCATCATTCTCGTGCTCCCTGTGTTGATCATTTGTGTGTTTAATACAACGCACTAATAAAACGAGCGAGGAATCTGCTTTTTTGCGGCTGTTTGCGTTTGATCTTCATTAGCGGGCCAGCGCTCTCTATCGTGTGCAAACATTGGGGAAGGCTCCCGCACCCAACCACTACTCGGAGAGCAGCGTTATATTGCATATTTTGAACGTTATTGTAGGTATAAGACTGTAATCTCGGATGTGTTCAATATCCGATGATCTTTTAATTTATTGAGACGCGTGAGCAAATACGTACAGTTTTAAAAGCTTTTCCTCTTTAAATATCAATTGGATGTGAAAAAAGAAAATCAATAGGAAAAGAAGATTATCTTGATCGTCCGGTTTTCAACTGTGGAAAGAGATTCATCTGTCCAAAAAACGCTTCCGAAAGATAATAATATAGGTAGGTTTTCATCTGAAAATGTGTTACATTTGTAAACTCAGGAGTAACTTAAGCCGGGAAAACTGAATATTGAATATATTGATTAGTATTACAATGCTACTAATATTCGGGATGTTCTAGACTAAATTAAAAAAAAACTACTAGGACATGTTGGGAGTCGAAAGTTATAAATTTTGCCAATGAACATTTAGTGGAGACATTCGTAGAACTAAGTTACCCATGTGACATTTTACCCAGATTTTATGCCACTTCTGAAGCACAAATGATTGACCGGTCACATCTGACACAGTAAAGGAAATTTCATGAACTTGCCAAAATATGCATACGGGATTATCTCACAATAAGGAATAAATGCAAAATATGCAGAAACATAAAACTCCGTTATATGGAATTCCCCAATTATATGTTCAGTGATAAAAGGTGGTCGTTCTGGTCTCCTCTCGACTTTCTAGAAGTTTGTAATATTTATTCTGAAACTGTATTTATAATTTTTCACATGCAATTCTTGACGTATCTTTGTACCGATTACAAATTACAGACAGAACTCAACTTTTGTTAATGTTTCATTTTAATAAATATTTTATTTATGAATGATTTATACTATTTCACGAAATCTTGTATTATTTAGTAGGGAGAGGATTTTAATGAAATGGCCTGTTTTTCTTTTCATTTTAGAACAATGCCGTTTTGTACAGAAATTCATTTTATGTTATGACAAAACGCAATGACCCATTTTTATGTAATGTTTTGTATTTTTCGTCGATTTCGAATAACTAATATCATTTTACTGTCTTACTTCCTTTGAATAATATTAATGACTTGATAATGTCATTTTCAGCCTTTTACGTCATTTAAATGCATTTTCATTAATTTAATCGTTTTTAATGTAATTTCAAAGGTATTTGTTTCAAAAAATATTTACGAGGCGCAAAAAATGTTCATCCCAGAATTCCTGAGTGGCCTATTCGATTTTTTCGCTCATACATTGTGATGTCAGCCGTTCTCTATTCCTATCTACCTAAGATCTAAGATTCCTGTGACGCCCTTTGGTGCCATTGCCAAATCGGCCGATTTCGCAATAAATAAAGGCAGAGTTTTTCGTTTAAAGAAGAATCCAAACCAAAAGTCTGCACGCTGAGTTCTCTTGAACAAAAGGAAGAAGACTCGATTTGGGCATTTTTTAAGCATTTTAAAAGAATTTTATTGATCATTTTTGGGAATGTTTTATGTAATCAAAATCCGCCACCCTAGTCATTAGTCACTAAGTGTTGTGCATTTTATATCTTGAGAGATGGGGGTGATCTTCTCCCGCTAGATCTTGATATCCGTCGCCAACCTATACTGTGGCTTGCGAAGGATTTCTCCTGCCAGGTATCTCCACCAACCGCTTAGCCAGAAAAGCACTAAGCTCTCGACTGGTCTCCCGATGCATGTGGTTGAATAGTGGATCTACTGCAAATGTATGTGAGTGAGAGGAGAGGAAGATACAATGGGGGGGGGGCTAAGATCGCGCAATGTCTGTGGATCGTTTATTAAGGCACTGCTCTGGTATTCGCCTGGTATTGACCAGAGAAGACACAGAAAACTACCGACAAGATCAGCGGGACGCTATAGTTCTCATCCAGTCCGATCTAACGGTGTACAAGTAGCTAGTGTTGAAGTCTGCCACTGTCAGAACTGCAACACTAGGATCTCCCAGTTAGGAATATTGCAGTGACAATTGTCGCCCTGAGCTGTCTTAGTTGGTATTGATGTATGTGGGCGGTGTCTTCAATTTCTTAAAAAGATCTCATTCCCCCATTCTGAGAGACGTTTATGAAATACGGACTCACAGACTAGACAATGCAGAAATGAAACATTAAATTATTAATTTATTGAAGTACAAACTGTTTTGACTTCTTATTTTGCATTATTCATATTGCATTATTTCGGATTATTCATATTGTACTAATAAATGTATGACATCATACTACGATATTGTACTATATACTATTGTGTGTACCAACTACATGCACTTCTCATATATGGCATCGGTTAATACGCTGACAAGTCAACTTTATGTAGGAATATAAACACTTATGTTATTGTTGGTATAAATAAAGCGAAATTACGTAAACGATCGTTGAAATTTGATGTTAAAAATGAAACACATCGGACAAATCTCAAAGATATTACATGAAGTATGAATGTTAATGTAACTTATCTCCAAATTTTACTACAGAAGTGATCAAACCATTTTCCGGAAATGTACGATGTAAATGCGCATTTCGAATTGATTACTGGAATTGCTGGCCTGAAAACTGAATTTGGCGAGGCCGTAATGAACTCTGCAACAAAAATTGAATCCATTTGATTGAACACCAGTGGAAGTTTATCCTTGGGTTCTGGAATATTGCAACACTCTTTGTAGAATCAGATATTCGGTAAATTTTAACAACTAGTTTTGGATATGCTAAAGTGATATTTGGCACAGTAGTAAGAAAGTGGAAAACCGAGAATCATAATTCGAGGTACGTCGCTGAATCTTACCGGAACTTGAGTGTAAGTGGTGAAGTGGTTTTGCATAACTTCATGCGCTCCCTATGAAAGTATGTCGCTGACTAATATTAATGTTGACACTTTGTTCTATATAACTGTTGCTCTAAATCGAACTTCGGAAACCTTTTGATTAAAAATGCTTCTTATTAACCGCAGTTACGTAAATTAATATTTATTTAGTAGTTGGTGGTAACAAAAGCAAAAATTTCATTTTTCAATGAAGTAAAGAAAACAATTCAAAACATCCCATGCTCGGGTATGTTAATGTATTATCTTGTTTTCATCTTCTAGATGAAAGGCTCATTAAAACATTGGAACGTGCGTTCTGTTCGAGTTACAGCATATAGTAATAGAACATAAAGCTAAGATCGTGACGAAAATTAATTTAAGTCTGTTCCAACACGTAAGCGTCCTGTAAAGTTTCTTAACTCGATACGTCTTTTCGTTGAGCTTGACACACTTAGTGCCTCAGTTTAGAGCACGCGTCTTTCAGGAAAACGATGGACACATGGCGTAGCTCGTAATTCCTGGCTCGCCAATTGCTGAAAGCGTTAAGCGTTCCCTAAGTGTAGTGCATGTTATATCGTAAAAAATCGCAGTGATTTTCTCCCGCCGGCGCTGACCTGCGTCGGCTAGTGATGTTTTCCCCAACAAGCTATCTCCACAACCATGTGTCTTCTCCAACCAGCGTGGCACCGCCGCAGCCTGGACAAGGTCTAAACTCACGAGTGATCTTCGAGCACGTGAGGTAGTACATGTAGGTGTAAGATGTAAGTGATGAGCATGCAATAAGGAAGAGAAAAGAAAGATCGTACGTGGTGAGTGGCCGTTTGTTAGGGTACTGCTCCGGCATTCGCCTGGTACTGATTGGAGAAACCACGGGAAACTACCGATCAGAGAAGCTGGCCGCTAGAATTCTCATCCAGAGAACGTTTCAATTCAATATAGCTATGCAACAAGTGCTGAGAACAAAAGCTCTCGGGACTCTCGTTCGAAATTCTCGTGCGTTTTCTCCAAAGAATATGTAGTCCATAGCGAAGTCATTCAGGATATCGAAACATACGTTCCTTGAGTAACTGTGTTTCGAGAGTTCTTGGGAGTGATGAGATTTTTGTGCAGTGAATTTATTTCGGATTATTTGTTTGACTATAAATTAACGGTAATATCAAACAGATCTGGAAGGAAAGAGAGAAAGAGAGCGAGAGAGAAAGAGAGGGAGAGGGAAAGAAACCGAGAGGGAAAAAGGGCGAGAGGGATAGAGAGCGAGAGAGAAAAAGCGAAGGAGCAAAGGAAAGACGGAAAGAGATGGAGTAAGAGAGTAACAGAGACAGAGAGAGGGAGAGAGAGAGAGGGAGAGAGAGAGAGGGAGAGAGAGAGGGAGAGAGGGAGAGAGGGAGAGAGGAGAGAGAGAGAGGAGAATGGGGAATTCTTCCTAGAGTATTGCAATAATCAATTGATCCAAGGTAATATTGCGATATTAAACTGATAATAACAATAAAATTAATCCCAGATATCAAAATTTAATATGCATTTCGTTCATGGTATAATTGCAGATGTATTGAGCCAATTAGTGTCAAACTTCAGTTCTTACGTTTTTGTGATTAATTAAATGAAAATCGTCCGGTATTTTTATAAAAAGTTTGATAGAGTTACAAAAAGAAGTGGAAATGAAGAAACAAATGTCGTACATTTGTCTCAAAGTGGTTTGCATTCAAACCTCTGATGTTTTTAATGTTTCGTTTCCCGCAAAACTAGAGGTTTCGAGAAAGTGAGAATGTGAGGAATCTCTTGCCGAAATGATTCAGTGAACCAAAGAAACACTTAAAGAGTTCGAACACCCCGCCCTGTATCCGTGTAAATTCCATGGATCTCGAGCGTTTACCAAATGACGCGGAACAAATGGAAGAGTTTGATGTCCAGTAAGGTAGATGAGCAACCCAATATCTTCTTTTGCCACGTGGTTGCTGGGAGGATGGTTCTCGGTCAGAGAACGAGCGTATAGAAGCGTACAACAGAACGTGATCCGTTTCCATTGTGGACAGGAGAAACTACGAAACTCTACACAGAGGTAATTTAAGAAAATTATGGTTTGCTATAAGATTTTTGATAAATCAACCTGAGAGGTAATATAGTCTGGCACGTGGATAGTATAGAACAGAGTAGTAATAGAAATTATTTCGTTACATCTTTTCTGCTTCGGATCACTTTTCTGGTTAGGAAGAAGTTCTATTTGTGGAAATGTTTGTAGAACAAATGTAGCACCTGAGATTAAAATTTAATTAGTGAAGCAAGGCTGATAATTAATTTTGTTATGAAGAAAGACTGACTAGAAAAGTATATGGGACATTGTATAAGCATGTAAATAATTAGTTTAGGGGTGAGTTTTTATTATATTCAGGAGAACAAGTTTGGTAAAATGTACGAATATATACATGCTCGTATATACGTAGTAGAAGTGTGTGGATGTTGAGTTGCACGATCTGTTAACTGCAATCCTAAATCAACAGTGTTGTTAGCATTTTCCAGACAACAAAGATCTTTCTAGTTTATTGCCAAACCGAATTATCAAAGCTTTTAAGGAGATTTATAATTAATTCATGATTGGGATACTAGTACGCAGGTAAAACACTTGAATCATGTCAGAATAATTGTAGCAATTGTAGTGTATGAGGATAAAGATGTACTGTTATAAAATGTTGTACGTAGGAAATGTATTTTCTTTTTAGGAAATGTATTTGTTTTTGTACCATTATTCGTGTTTATGTATTTTCAAGTGTAAATTTAAGAGTCCCTGTATCTAAAGGGCCAGTGTTCTCGTTTATAACTTTACAATATCCCAAATTTTCAGTGCCAACTCTATAATTTAACAATCATTTCAGTGGACTGTATAATAAACATTGGTTCCAAACAATATAATCTATAAACTGTAACTTTATACTACACTCTCTAAATGTATTAAACGTCAGGAAAGGTCAAAAAATACTTCGTTAAGACGATGCAGACCTGCGCCTCGCAGCCTATGTCCTTGGCAGGTCATAGTCCGCAAATCCATAAGAGGATGAATCGTATTGGAGAGGCGACGAGGTCACAATAAATCCAAGAACTTCGCTGAAAGTGTGACTTTGACAACTACGTGGTTTATAAAAGGTCACACAAACCAATTTATATAAACTTTGTTCATATATTTATGTTGTTAGGGCATTATATTCCCATTTCCATTTCTGATATGAAATACTACAAATGTTCCTCTTAAACACTGGTAGTTGGGAGTGAAGATCTTCTTACGATATCTATTAGAGGTGTCAGACCCGTGTCATGTGCTGTAACGTGACTTCTTTGTGTAAATATTTACTACCTACATTTTTTAACTATATTCAAGTTAGAACAATCGTTCTGGAAAGATAAAAATAAATCGTAAGTTACAATCCAATCAGCCAAAATTCTGTCGTTAGGTAGCGTGAGTAATCTCTCTTCCGTTGCACACATTGTTCAACCAACTCTCGTGCAAACTGAAGTGAGGCTATCGTACACCCAAAAATCAGCAAAAAGAAAGCTCCTTGCAACTGATTCAACCCAAGAGCAACGGGTCGCCTGTCTATCTCGTTCACGTCTTCGCTTTGATGTACGTCCCTTTTCAAGTCCAACATCCACTTATGAGAGAGCCCACAGTCTGTGGCCGCCTCCACGGCGCGGTTCACATGAGCCAGCATGGGGTGCCCCAGCCTGAGGAACATGGCCGGGCGAAACACCATAAAGGGCTCGTGCATGATGTGCAGCCGTGCTTGCAGCTCTCGTCCCAGCTGCGTGTAGATATGCATGCGGTCGCCGTCGCGGAAGGCGGCGTACAGAACCGCTGCGTGGCGACCGTTGGCCACTTCCTCCATGCAGCGGTCGTTATCTCGACAGTGCTCTCGCCGCGACAAGATGGCGCTTTGGAACGGGTCGCTCTCGTCGCTGAAGAGGGTCTCCAGGGATGGGTGATACAGAATTTGGTAGTCGTTGTTGAGCAGTTCGCTGACGGTGTTGACCTAAATGAGAAGACTCATCTTAGTAACCAATTATTTAAACAAACTCAACTATATTATATTGTTATAACAATAATATAATTACATTATATAATGTTGCTTTTATGAACTATGTAGGGCATATTGTATTTTCTGAAGTTATTGTGTAAATCAATGTTTTCTTTTAGACTCGCTTTTTACGAACATTAGCTTAAAAATAGTATTATTATCAATAATATTTGAAGAAGAAATAGGTTTTAAAAACAATTTATTTCTCTGAACCAACAATTACAACGCACCCTTGATTTTTTGAGAAAGTTGACCTGCTTACTGCTGAACAACTGATTATATTGGAATGAGAGATTGGAAATGAGCTTAACCAGTCACTCATAACCTGTTAGTTTATCAACTGTTCTGAAGAAAGTTGGTGAAATACAGTATAACGCTACTCATACGGTCACTCAAATAACCCCTGCCGCAAGTAATAACATTCTTTGCAATTTCGTACTTACCGCGTAGTGTATTGACAAGTTGTTCAGGATGCTGTCCAGGTTGCTCTGATTTGTCATGACCACCAACGAGCAAAGAAAGCTGTATAGTTGGAATTAAGAGTATTATGAGAATATGATACCCACCTGATGCTTTGTTAATACTCTTACGAAAGCTGAGAAGTTTCTTCTAGAACCGGTCGTTCACTATCCTTGAAAGGCCGGCTGCTGAAAAGTGACAAGAACATCTTTGCAAACAAGTTTTTACTTGCTCTATTTCAGGTTTGTTTATGAGTCAACCAAAGTTGTTCTCCTATTCCACGTGTGTCAATATTCAGAAACTAATGCAGATGTTGATGCACATATCTTTCAATCGTAATTTCTTGATGACTACACCGTTGATGCAGTTACTCCGTCCCAGCATTGTAAAGAAAAATGTGATAGTTGTGTTACTTCACGCCCTTGCCAGCCAATACCCACCTGATGCTCCATTCCAGGATTGTTAAGGAAGCTGACAAGCTTGCTCTGGTACATCATGCCAACCATGAATGTAGAAAAGAAATAAGGAATTACTTATCAGCCTATACCCACCTATACCCAGCCTATACCCAGGGTCGTTGAGGAAGCAGAAGGGATTGCTCTGGTGAGCCACAGAAACGTTTTCTTTGCCTAGCCAGTACCCACTTTATGCTGCTTTTCAGGATTGTTGAGGACGCTTGCTCTGTTGCACCACTCCCAAAATCTTTGAAGAAATGCGATAAAGCGCTCCCTTGCCAGCCAGTACTCATCTGATCCTTCAGCCCAGGGTTGTTAAGAAAATTGACGAGCTTGATCTGATACACCAAGGCCACCAACGTTGCAGAAAGAGAATAAGGGCTCGCTTGCCAGCCAGCACTTACCTGATGCTGAAACCCAGGGTTGTCGAGAAAACTGACGAGCTTGCTCTGATACACCAAGACCACCAACGTTGCAGAAGCAGAGTAACATCGCTTGCCAGCCAGTACTCACCTGATGCTCCAGCCCAGGGTTGTTGAGAAAACTGACGAGCTTGCTCTGGTACGCCGCGCCCACCATCGTGCAGAAGAAGAGCCAGAGCGCGTGGAAGAGGCGGAAGCGCGCGGGGGTGGGCGCGGCGCCGGGGGGCGTGGCCGTGCCCAGCAGGTTGCGCGCGACGTCGCAGAGCGCGCGCGCGAAGGAGCGTCGCGACGCCGACGGCAGCAGAAGGCGCGAGAAGCCCGCGGCGAGCAGCGCCGCGCCGCCCAGCGCCGCCCACAGCGGCGCCGTGAACACGCGCGCTGGCGCCCACCACCCGCCGCGGGGGCCCGCGCGCGCCACCACCCACGCCAGGGAGCACTCGGAATACCTGCGCAGCAACACAGCGCCTGGAATGGGAGGGGCCCATGACTCGCGTCACTGGGATAACAGGCTCATGGCTAGAGTGAGTGGGGTAAAGGGCTCATGAGTGGTGTATATGGGGTGAAGGGCTCATGACTGGTGTATATGGGGTAGTGGGTACATGACTAGTGTAAATAGGGTAAAGGGCTCATGACATGTGTGAATGGGGTAAGGAGCATAAGATTGATTTAAGTGGGGTAAGGGGCTCATGACTGGTTTAAATGAGGTCAGGTGCTCAGAACTGGTGTAAATGGGGTAAGGTGCTCATGACTGGTGTAAATGTGGGTGATGGCTGGTGTAAATAAAAAGAGGCGCATGACTGGTATAAATAAGGTAAGAGACTCACAAGCGGATAATGACTAATTGTGAATTTTAATTAACCTTTTGACTAACGGTGGGAGAAAATCATTAACTCAAACCAATATTTTATCTTATTTTCGTGAATGTTTGTAATTCCTTTCTATTTTTCATGTTTTGCTTCATAGTTTCTTCAAAGTTAATCACCTGAAAAATCTGACAGGAACAAGTGGTGCTGCAACAGCATAAACTTTTTCGCATTATTTGTAAGTTTTGAAAGTTTCGAAAATTCAGAACTCTAAACAAAAATTTCACCTTTACCTTTTTTATAAGATTTTTATATTATTTTCTTGTATTCCTCTACCGGAAGAAAAATATTGAAGAAGGATCTTTTTCCGTCCAAATACCTGATTTTGCCACAGTGATACAATACGTCCTTTATACTACATACGTAGTATGTTATAAATATTTTTTCTTGTAATTTTAGTCCCTCGCATCCCAATTTTTATCCTTATGTATCATTCCAGTCATTGTCTTCTAGTCCTCTTTGCATATTTTTAAAAACCTGATTCGGACATTTCTCCATTGGCCTACCTTTTTTTCTTCTGTGTCCTAACATGTTCAATTTTACATACTCTAAATATATAAAAAAATCCATTTGTAGACTCATTAATTTTTCTCTTTCTCTCGTCATTAATTCTCATGTTTCTGAACCAAACGGAGGTTATACTTTGTATGATAGTTAACAAGTCCTTTTTTAGTTGACCTGTATATTCTTTTCCCCAGGTTAGTGATTTTATTTCCAAATACGTCATCTTTGTTAAAAATTATATCTTTTTTGACACTCTACTTGTTAGGATTTTTTGGTGAGAAGTTCGAAATAGATACGACACCTACACAATATGATTGCCTCCAGCCAGTTAAAAGTGAGCACTTAAACAAGGAAATTGAAAAAGAGGGAATAGATATATGGAGGAAAGTTTGAGGGTTGAATACACGTTCTGGAGTGTTATTCGTTTTCGTAAAAGGAGATATTTATATTTCAGAGCGTCAGGATCAATCGTTTTCTCTGCGACACATTCCCCTTGTGAAGTCGTGTCCAGTTTTGTTAGCCGCCAGGTGATAAAGATGCCGTTTTCTGGCGCATGCCGCCTTTTCAAATTTTGTCGAAACGATGTTTAGAAGATTGCACAGTCAGCAAGAACATTCAATCGCGAGATGAAGTGCTCGAAATGATTTGATGTCAATTTTCAATAGTCAAGGTAAATGAATAGCAGAAATAACAGGAATGCAGCAAATTTTTAGAATGTGAAGGATCTTTTGAAGTTGAAGGTGAGAAGTTATTTCCAGTGTTGAAGGAAGGTTCGCAAACAACGAAGAAGACAAAAATAACCTAATTGGAAATAGCGGATAGTTAGTCTTTTATTGGTCAGAATATCTTCTCTATGCCTTCGTTTGAAAGAGAAATCAAGTACTTTATATGTGTTGCAGACTGGCAACAAACAATACTGAAATTCGTCCATTTATCTAGTTTTCTATGACAGATTCTGAACAATTTAATCATATTAGTAATGAGTGTATATAACATTGCGGCAATAATCGTGTTCCTTGTCATTAGGGCACTGCAAGTACAAAAGATGGACAGACATATTCTTGGTTCAGAGAGACCTATGAAGAAGAATGTGAAGGAAGAAAGCAACTCAAGTTATAGAATAATGCACACCACGTTACCAGCCGATCGGCACAGTGAAATATACCATCTGTGCAAGTGTCGTAAAAAGCTCTAACGCCTTCCAAGACGTCGGCTGTGCAGGCAAAAAAGCTAAAAGCCCGCTCTCGTACCATCGCGTGGCGTCGAACTCTCGCAGCCGCTGCGCGGTGAGTCGCGCCCCGCCCGTGGCCACGTCGGCGCGCCCGGCCGCCACGGCGCCCAGCGCGCCCGTCCACTCGCCGTCCACCAGGCGGCCCCACAGCTCGCCGTCGTCCGCCAGCGGGACGGCCCGGGGCCGGAAGCCGAACCGCTCGCCCGCCGCGCGCAGCACGCGCACGTCCACGCCCTGCAGGTACCGACCGCCGGCGCCGCGCGGCGCCACGTACGGCAGGTAGGCGAAGGCCGCCGCGCGCAGCACGCAGCCCCGCAGGTCGGGCGAAGGCCGCGTGGCGAACAGGCGCTGCAAGGCGACGGTCGGGTTAGCGTCCGCTGTCATGCGTATTTCACGCAGGATACGTTTCCCCACGCTCTGCAGGCACCGGTTCCCCTTGTCGTGCGTAACACGTCGCACCATCGCGACGGTTTTAAAGACCCGTTGGGGGACAGGCACAGCAAAACAAACGCAGGTAGACGCGAAAACCAGGCGCTGCAAAGCGAGGAGAAGGCTGTGTTACGATTTCACGGGTACGTGCATTTCACGAAGCTTGCGCCCTGCAGGTACCGCCTACACCGCACTGTCTCACACACGGTTGGTAGGCGAGTGCTCTCTGCGCAGAGCACGTAACGCTGGAGTTTGTTGGTGGTTCATGTTCGAGGACAGGTACTGTAAAGTGAGAAAAAGCTCGACTTATGCTTCCGCGGTCATGTGGTTTTCATGTAGCAAGCGCATTTCCACCCTCGGCAGGCTTTCATTGTCATGCTTGCTCCGATGGTTTTGAAGGTCCCTCGAAGGTCAAGTAGGAAACCGGCATTGCAAACTGATGAGATATTGATATTTAAGCTGTCGAAGTCATGTAAATTGCAAGCAGAATGGGTGTGTTCACGCTCTCCACATCTAGGTTTTCCGGAATGTGTTGTCATGTTGGTAGGACGAAGGTCATGTCGGGACAAGCACTACAAAGAGAGGTGTTGGTGCTTAGGTTTTGCTGCTCTGTGAACTTCACATAGCGGGGGAATAGCAGCAGCTACCGGCTCTCAGCACCACTCTCTGCAAGAAACCGTGAGGATCGGTGAGGGGCAGAGTGAGGAATACCCTACGAAGCGAAGAGATAATGATACTTAAGTATAGCCGGCTATAAGTAAAGCTACGCTCTGCAGGTACCGGCCGCCTTCGTCTCACGACTCCACAAATGGCAGCTCCCGTACGGCGCACACTGCCTCGCGGGTCGGCCAAAGTTCGGAAAGTGAACAGTCGCTGCAAAGTGATAAGAAGCTCGTCGTAGACTTTCCAGGACATACGAGTTTCACGTTGCACGAGCATATCCGCACTCGGCAGGTACCGGTTGCTCTCGCTGTGTGTAGCAGGCAGCTTCGAAGGTCTGTCGCAGACTGCGTGCGGACTAAGCGCTGCAAAGCGAAAAGAAACTCGCCTTATGCTTGCATGGTCATGTGGATTTCTCGCACCATGCGCATATACACGTTCTGCAGGTACCATCTGCTCTCGACGTGCGCAGGCTGGAGGTTTGAAGGTCTTTCGCAGGTCGAGTGGGGAACAGGCACTGCAAAATAAAAGCATGTGTGCGGACGTACCTGTGCGCAGCATGCAACCCTGAAGGTCTGTTGATGGTCGGCTGGAGAAGAGACGCTGCAAAGCGAGGTGTTGGTGCTTAGATTTTCGCGATCATGTAAATTTCAAGCAGCATGTGCTCTGCAGGTACCGTCTCCACTGGCCTTGCGCAGCTCGCAGCCTCACAGATCGGAAGAAGGCCAGATGGGGATCAGGCCCTACGAAATAAGGAGCTAATGGTTTTAGGTTTTTGCGGTCTAGACGTCATCATGACGCAGACGCAGGTATGTCAAAGATCTCCAGGCATCGGTCATTCTGAATTCAAGGCATGGTCAATCCAATCGCAATTTTTTAAGGACTCTTCCTTTCCTAGTACAGCTTGCATCAACAAAAATGCTGCTAGTCAAACACAATTAAAATGTTTTCCAAAAATTAAACGCTCATTGCTTAAAAACTCTTGTTTAACACTGCAATAAGTTAAGTATTTTAATGAAAACAGCCTTCGCAAATACTTTCGAGAGTTCTTGATCACGTAATAATTCGAGACATTCTTCACCTGGCCGTAGACTGCATTTCCTTTTAATTGCTATGCGCATAGGAAATTATTAATAAACGGAATGTGCTCTTTTATCGATCAGTGCTGAATCAGTATATAAATTCAAAAAGAAGAGATGAAAAGTAAATAGTTAATTTTCTTTTGCAGATTTTTAAATTACTTCTTGCTTTCATAGTTACTGTGAGTTATCTATTCTACATACATGCATGGGGATATGAGTATCTTTACAAGTCGGTGACTTGATGAAAAAAAACAGCAATCCCATTTTTATCGGATAACAATAAGAGAATGAGAAAAAACAAAAAACGAATAAAGATATTTTAAAAATGTCATAGTGAATATACGAAATATTGTACATGATATACGAATGATAATTTCATACTGTTCTAAATGGTCAATAACATTTGCCTATTTTATTAATTTTACTTTATTTTAGGTGTGACATTTTCTTTGGTATTTATAACTTTTACTACTGAATTTTCAATCATACTATTTGTACATCTATTAATTCCGGGGATACTAATAACTATAATAAGGGCTACCACAAGAAATTAATAAGCGGAATACTTTGTTTACACACTTTAAACACTAAATAAACGTCGGATTTAATTTGGTTAGTGATTCGCACTCATTTCATCGACTGTAGTTCTATTACACCTCTGGTCAATTTTTAAAATTTTGAAATAGATGCAATTGGAAAACACAATACATTTCCTAAACTTCTTATTTTTTAAATTAGAATGAATGATTTTTGTTCGTCACTTACGTCTTGCTTCTTGAAGTTCCCTTTCCTGTTGCAGAAATTTAGAGTAATTATTTTTTCTGGTGAACCAAAGCACAATTTTTTAGAAATATTGCTTTCCCATGAGAATACATGCACTGAATCACTGCTTGTGTATTTCCTGGAGATTACAATAGCCTGGTGCACATTGTTTTCCCAAAGTGTTATTGATGTATTCTTAATTAAATATTTAATAAATGGTTCATAAGCAACCACAACAAAAAGAGCTCTTGGATTCCATTCAGAACTTTTTCGTAAGCTATCCAGTTGTGAATGAAAGGAAAAATCAGAACGGATAAAAACCACATACGTATTATACAAAAGTTTGATTGCCCTGTTTACATTTTTCATTCCTCCTTTTCTTAGAGTAACTGTCCAAAAACTAATTGTATTATCACGCATCATCAGTCGTAGAGAGTAGTCAAGCACTAACTCGCCTTCATAGTCACTACTAGAAAGCGCTAAGAATAAATTTCCAGGAGGCGAGTAATTGGTAATAATAGTTTTCAGACACTCTGCTAATGGCATATTTAATTTAGATTTATATTCGACCAGATTAAAATTAACCACAAGTTTAAAAGTTAAACAATATATTAAAACTAGCAATGTAACTTTCTCACTACATGACGCACTCATCACCATCGCATTACGAACTTCTGCCCTGCAATAGAAAGTAATATTCAGTGAAACACGTGCCAACAGATAAAACGCTTAGGACAAATGATATGAAGCAGTAATATATTTTTTAGAACATCATATAACCTTACTTAAAAGACATTTAAAGGCATCGGAATAATAGTATCCATTACACAGCTTGGGAACGCCAAAGAAATATCTACTTGATTCCTATCACCTACTGAATGTCGAATGTGCGGTTGTACTTACGCCCACTTTACTTCCCCAATCTACTCTAGGTACCTCCAGGAAATATATTTTAGTAAACGCTTGCATTAGGCTAATGCAATGTGTGCGTGTTGTCGGTTCAGAGATCACAGCTAACGTTTTAACATCATGACGTGATACAGAGACTTCCACTTCGTTTTAAATGACAGTACGCTAGCGCCAGTAATTAATGATAGTAAATTATGGCACCCTTTTGATCGATGGAGAGGGGGAGGGTCCTCACTAGCTGAGCCCACAATAAAATCGTTTTCGAGAGGTTTCTATCACGTGCCCGCCACACAACGCTCTCATTCGGTGGTTCTTCGCATTCATAACCAGTGTTCTGGTGGTGCAGAGTCCCGTTCAAAGCGGAAATTATTATTTTAACGGGGTCTATTGATGACATGCCAATGGAGGACTTAATTTATCGCGGTCCTTTTCATATGACGGTGATCGAGAAGTAGATATACACTCGTACATTGCCACCCATAATAATTTAATCCTATTGAAGTGCGTTCTGTGTGACAGACGACTCTTGATAATTTGTCAGACGGGGATATTGACTGTTGGATAGTGCACCAAAACAATCAAATGAAGCCGCGAAACAGTTTAGATCATGCACAAAGGTCAGTGATTCAACAATTGACCTCAGCATGTGTACCTCAGGTTATGTTGAAACGTAACGTTGGTTTTTCAGTTACATTGCCACGCAACATCACGTCCTCTCAATTTCTTCGAACATTTATTTTATTAATATTATTATAGTTATGTGTGTTTTCCAAGCAGTAGAAATTTTGTAAAAATGCTTACGTGATATTAATGAACTACAACATTAGTGTTTATGTTTTAATGTCATATTTTAATATGGAAAAGCAACAACAGGATATAAATTATGTTTTTGTGTAGAAACTTTGTTTTCAACGCATTCTAAACTATACATACGTTTTTCTACATACGCATCCTCATTTCAGTAATTGTATTCCAGATTTATTGTAAAGTTTATTGTGAGATCGTTTTCTTAACATATTTAATTCAATGTAAGAGATAATTTTGTAAAATTATGTAAGTCAAAATACTTGTACAGTTTTGTCATAATAGCGAGTTAAAAAAGTGTTTTTATGATAATTAATTTTTAATTTTTCTTGTCAGCTATTTCTCTTGTCAGTTATATTTCGCCGTCCTATGTGGAAGAGTCGTAACTTTCTGTAAACACGTTTCACTGTATTTTATAGGTTGCATAAATTGTTTAATCAATATCTAAAAGTTTGGTAGACGCCAAATTACTATCATATTTCCATTACACTTGATCGAAGATTGTTTATGTGATTTTTGACGTACACTCAATGTATTTTATATTCCATCTTTTAATTCTTTTTGATATGTCTTATTCAAACTCGTCGCACTGTCTGAGGTAACTCAGCACAACAACTATTGCTTCCTCCGCGACTTTGAGCGAGAGGCTCTATGGGTCGAGTCCCGCCTGTAGTGGATTTTCGATACTAGATCAATTTCGAAGATGCATATTTTACGTTATGTTCAGTAGACGACCATTAAGTACAACTCAACAGTCCATTTACGTAATTTGTGCATCCAAAGGAAATGCACTCTGAGTCAAAATGTTCTAATTACTTCTGCTGGCCGTTACGCCTCCTCTGGGCTAGCACTGCCAACGCTTGGGTCACGACAAGTGCACATCTCCCCCCTGCCCCCGTGCTCAAGCATGGGCTCCGGCCCCGGGTTAGGCCGCCTGTGCTGCGAACGGCCAGCAATGGAGTCGCCACTCTCCACTCTTCACTTCTTAAAGCGAATTATCCTCAAATAGTGTGTGGCATAAAAATTTAAGATAGAGCGGTTTTCTCTCGTGCTCTCGTACGCGAAGAGACACAGTGCTGACAATGGCATCATTTTTACAACATAACTCCTAAGCCGAGAGCCAGCACTTCCCCTTGTGATGGATTTCGCGGAAGGTTTTTGTCAATTACTCCTCAGAATGCCCGGTGAGATGCGTTACAATTAATATCATCTGATTCCTGAATAAATGTACTGCATATTGCATAAAAGGAAAAGGTTCTTTCACCGTATAATTTCAATAAATTTAAAAAACCTATGACCACGAAAGTTTTTCAATAAAAATGTGTACTATTTTAAACTTCTTTTATTCAAAAATTTAGCTGGAAATGGTCATTTTCCCTCCACTATTTTGAAGATAAGATATTTTTCTTCCATTTAAAGTTTTTTGGGGGTATTTCACCGTGGTTCGCCTTGTAGCTGCCGTCGAAGTGGTTGTATCCAGAGGTAGCGAGCCCACGTTATCGTGCGCTGTTCTGCCGCGCGCGCGCGCGTGCCAGGTTCAAAACCACACCACACGTCAATAACACTATATTTTTTTAATTGTCCACATTTTGATTCTTCCATCGGGTCTGGAAAGAGCGGTGGGGATGTCCTAGGGAGACAACGCATAGGGATTCGAAAGGGAGGAAGTGGTGGTGTCAGCGACAATGTGGAGAAAAGAGGGATGCTGCGATGCGGGCATTTCAGTATTGAGGTTGGAAAACCAGCCGAAGTGATGTTGCAGAGACAGCTGAGAGGTGCATAACACAATGAAATTGTTGCAACAAGAGCGGCCGCGCTGGCAGTATGGTACGTAACTTGTATGTAGATAACGCGTCGGGCGGCCGCTTAAAATGCAAGCAACGAGGGAATCGGCGGCGGCGAGGGTGACGAGCAACGGGTGGCCTGGCACATCGTGGTCGAAGGCGGTAGAGAGATTAGGAGAAAGAAACGGCGGGAGCGCTGGCATGGATGGAAGAGGCGGCTCGAGGCAATGACGCACAGCGGCAAGTTGGTGACCTGCAGGTTGCTTGGTGGAAGGGGAAGACGACGCTGTGGTAGCGTAAACTGGAAATAGAAGAGGCGAAGTAGTGAGCAGACGGAGACAGTGGCAGAGAGAAAGGGAACATAACAGTGAGACGGAGAAGCCGGGAAAGTGGGGACGGTGCGTAGAAGACGGACGGTAGCGAGAAGACAGGAACAGTAATGGCGAGGTGGGGACAAGAACTGTGTAGGGAAGACAGAGACGCTGTAGGGAAAACAGTGTAGGGGAGGCAGGGATGGTGTAAGGGAAACGGTGATGGTGTACGCGAGACGGAGTGGTGTATAGAAGACGGATACATCATAGGAGAGACGATGGTACAGGCGAGATGGGAATGATGGAGCAGAGACGGAGACGGTGCGAGGGAGGGGTGATTGTAGAGCTTGGACGGGGACAGTCGCAGGAAGGCTGGAATGGTCGCCGGAGTCGACGAAGTAGGTGATGAGACGGGGACGGTGGCGGGAAGGCGGGGAATGTGTCGGGGGAACACAGTTCAGGAGGTCAGTTGTGTGGCAACGGAGACAAGAGGGAAGGGCGGCGGTGGTGCAGCGGAGGTGAAACGAAACACGTCGCCACCGGAGACGATATCGGCAAGACAGTGGCCGCAGCGGCGCGTCGACGGGCAGGAACAGACCGCGTCGCCCAGTGCGTCGCGTTGTCGGCGAGAGCGAGGCCCACATCTGCACGGACATCTCGGAGGCCGAGGCGGGGACGA
>BOPP01000287.1:224895-269640 GCA_017312745.1 Gryllus bimaculatus
CCCTCCCCTCCCCTTCCCTCCCCGCCACCTCCCGCCTGGGATTGCGCGGGAATGTACCGGAAGCGCGGCGTGGGATGGCGCTCGCAAAGTGGTGGTTGGCGTCGCGCGCGGTCAAGAACAAAACCAGGAATCGCAGTGCGAGTGGGTGGGAAGGAGAGGTAATGGGGCTCTCTGAACACCTGACCCTCATGCGGGATGAGGGACTCGCAGATCCTTTTAAACTTAGTGTAGAGATTGTAGCTTAGATTCTAAACATAGATTGGGCACCTTTTCCCTTATTTATTATAGAACTCGAAATGTAGGCTCATTGGGTTGCTATTTTAGGCCCCTAACATATTTACTTGTAAGGCGATCAGATACTTCAATTTGCTTTAAATAAATAGCAACAAATTCAAATATTTTCTTTCCTTGATGTAGAATAATGCAATGAAATTATGGCAATGAGCTTAGCGCTTATGGTTTGGTAACAACTGGGAAGCTCTTGTACCACACTCGTAGGGAGGTGCCGGAGAGCGCGTTAGAAAGCTTGGACAGTGGACCAAGCTCTTAGTTTACAACAGTCCCCGTCTCACGCCGTAGTGCTGAACTGGGAGAGGGGAGCTCTTGTAATGATGGTTTTTTGGTACTTTCTAAAAAGTACGGTTTTAAATGATCTATGTTATGTTTGCTTCTGTACAGAATGTCTCCATTGGAGGGCTTTTCCCTCAAAAAGATAAAAAAAACATAAAAACCCTGATAACAGAAAGAAATTCACTAATTTCGCACTCCAGCTTTCATTAAAACAGATTATGTAAATTTTATTTCTTTCTATGGCCTCAAAAACTTTAACAAATACATTATTTAAATAACTGTAGGTAGTAAATTATTACTGACATATTTTCGAATTTTGATGTTATAAACATAAAATTAGAATGTAATTGAGATTAATTTAATTATTCATTCATATTCTATTATGAATTGTCACAATTAACCAGCTGGCTTCATGATAACATTAATTTTATATTTGCAAAGCAAAACTTCTAAGACAAACCTGTCATAATTTATAACGTAATATGAGCTTAAAATGAAACAAAACTATTCATAACATTGAACGCATTTATGTAATAATTGAAACAAAAACACAAAGAAAATGTAATAATATAAACGTAAATAAATATTTTAAGAATAAAGTTTCTCTGCCCTGCACCAAGGTAGCTGAAACGAAGTGAGAGTAATCGTGGGCAGCGAAGTAATTGCCATTACATTTGGTGCCATCGCGTGCCCACACACCCGCCGTCCTATGTCAACAAGGCCTCTGCCCCACCACAACTGCGCGCGCGCTGTCCGCGCGAGCAAACAAAGGACTGTTTCCACGGCCCCCAATGGAGAATGGTGGCGATTCCTGCAGGGGGCGTGTTGAACTCGAAAATGGAAACTGTAACTAGTTCTTGGCCTAATTCGAGTAAGAGAATGTTATTCCTCTTTGACGATTAGGTCACTGTATAATATGCCCTGACGGCACATTAAACTTTAAATTTTTAAGCACTGATGCACTAGTAGTTAAGTCTGAATCTATCGTTATTTTAATTTATTGTCACTTCCTAGATACGTTAAAATGTGACGCGTAATGTTTTCAGCATAAACAGTGTATCTGCCGGTACTCTTCATCCTGTATGGCCATATCCCGGCCATTTTTTTGCATATTGTAAAAATGTGAGTTTTTCGAGGAAACAGTGTATTTAGTAGTGGCAATTTTTGCTGCAATGTTTCTTTATTGGTGAATTCATTTACAAGTTCAGGTGCGTCGTAATTGTTCATTGGTGCATGATAATTAATGCTGGTGTGCACCACACTTCAGTGTGTCTTTTGTAGGCGCAATTCAATTTCCATGCAATTAAATCTTTACAGTTACATTAAAGAACATTATTTTTAAATTCATCAGATGGCTCTTAGAATTCTTGTTGTTGTTTAATACCACCCACAAAATTATGTACTGTCGAAAATGAACCACTGTTGGGACTCGAACCCTTTTCAGCAACTCTATAGGGGGAACATTTTTTGTCTCTTAGCCCTCCCAGCTGAATGAATAAATAAAAATAATACAAAATATTTTCTATTATGATAATATAAATGCAATCATGTTAGAGAAATAATGTTCTGTAGAGCGCATTTTGTTTATAAAACTAAGAAGAAAAATTGATTAATATGTATTTTTATTCAACCTTCATTCTTCCAACTAAAGTCTCAAAGTTCTGTAACTTTACAAGAAATTCGAATTTATATTTTATATTTATCTGGACTGTAACTGACCATTTAAATAAGGAACATAATGCTTAATGTGTGTTGTTTATTATTTAATATTTGAAAAAGAATGAAACATGTAAGTTTCGGAAGTATAGTTCAAGTGCATACGTCACAACAAAATGTAATGCAATGTTCAAAAGTTTTTGTAATTATATTTTGGCATATCACGTATTCCAGTGTGACGTTTGCATGATTCAATTATTATCTGACTCCAAAAGCTTGTTGCAAAAATTAATTAATAATAGAGGCGTGATTGCATATAGACGTCTCAAAGGTTATGTAACGTTCATATTTGTGTTCTTTTTATTACTGTTAAAAAAATACTTAAGGAAATATTTTGTAATTTAAAATATACTGGTATTGAAAATATATATTACACTTTTATAATAAATGAAATTTTGACACAATTGTTTGCGATACAGTAACACAAAGCGCCATCCGAAGTATCAAATTTGGGAGAAAAATTTAAATGGAGGGTTTGGAGTTACTTCTGTTAAGTGTAAGGCAAGTATTGCCTATTTCATGTCAGCATTAACGAATACAAACAACATTAAGATAATGAGATACTAATAAAAAACTAGGAGATAAGTGACTGCTTCGAAATATGAAATCGAGAGTGTGAATTTTCCTACAGCCAAGTGGCGAGACACGCTCTAGGCGCCAAGTGCAACGAGTAGTTTGTGGGGTTCGGGGGGGGGATGGGGGAGGGGGGGACGAGGGAGAGTGATTGTGGCGAGCGGGCAGAGCACATGCGCAGCATTAACGAATACAGGCAAACAACATTAACATAATGAGATGTAAATAAAAAAAACAAGAGATAAGTGACTGCTTCGAATATGAAATCGAGAGTGTGAATTTTCCTACAGCCAAGTGGCGAGACACGCTCTGGCGCCAAGTGCAACGAGTAGTTTGTGGGGTTCGGGGGGGGGGATGGGG
The DNA here is from genome assembly GCA_017312745.1 of Gryllus bimaculatus. Lineage (NCBI taxonomy): Eukaryota > Metazoa > Arthropoda > Insecta > Orthoptera > Gryllidae > Gryllus > Gryllus bimaculatus. The sequence goes on from BOPP01000287.1 coordinate 228,115, forward strand.
AGAGGGAAGGGACGAGGAGAGTGATTGTGCGAGCGGGCACGAGCACATGCGCAGCTTAACGAATACAGGCAAACAACATTAACATAACTGAGATGTAAATAAAAAAAACTAGGAGATAAGTGACTGCTTCGAATATGAAATCGAGAGTGTGAATTTCCTACACGCCAGGTGACGAGCCACGTTCTAGTCGCCAAGTGAAACGAGTCGTTGTGCGGCTCGGATGGGGAGAGGAGAGGACGAGGGAGAGTGATTGCGCGAGCGGGCACGTGCGCGGGCGCGGTGCGTGCGTTCGCCGGGCGGGCGGACGGGCCGCGCTCTGGAAGAACGGGTTAACAGTTCATTTCCGCAGTGTGGGCGACGGAAGGGGTTGCGGGGTGAGGGGAGAGGGGGGGACGTACGCACCTCGTGCAACATTGAGCGCGGTGGTAATTGAATCGCGTGTGCGCCACGCGCCGCCGCCGCCCCCCCAACCCTCTCGCTGTCCTCTCGATGCTGCACCCGCCGCTATTGCGACCGCCAACTCGGACGCAAACTTGGCAGCCAATCTGGCCGCTAACCTGGTCACTAATCTGACCTGAAACCTGGTCCAAAATCTAGCCGCTATTCTAACCACCAACCAGACCGCCAACTCGGCAGGCAACTTGTGCGATAATCTTGCCACTAACCAGGTCAATAATATGGCAACAAAACCGGCCACTAATGTGACCGATAACCTAGCGACTAACCTGTCCTAACGTCCCTCCTAAACTGTCTAGGAATCTAGCTTTTCAGCTGACCACCAACTAGACAGCTAACTTGCCTGCTAACTTGCGTGCTAACCTGTCCGCTAACCTGGTTTCTAACCAGGTCGCTCACCGTGCCGTTAACCTAGTTGTTAGCACGGTCATTAACCTTGTCGGTAATGTGATCGCATACGTGGCCGCTAACCTGACGGTTACATTGCCGATAACGTGGTCACTAAGCTGGTCGGTAACCTAATAATTAAATTAGCCGTTAACGTGGCCTGTAATCTGGCCACTAACCTGGCCACAAACTTGGTCGCTAACCTGCTCTAGAACAGCTGATAACTGACCTGCTACCTTGGTAGCTATTCTGTCCGGGTTCCAAACCTGCTTAATACATGGATGTTGTGTGCTGGAAATGGTGAGATGAACCAACCACGTATATTTTTCCAAATTCACTCTCTGTTCGTTCCAGAGTGAGAAATCTTTCCTCAAACCGCCTATTCTTACCCACGAGGGTCCTTTGAAGTCCTTAGTAGTTTTATCAACCTTTAATTAACACAAACGGGCCTGTGGGGTTACTTTCGTAGCCGAGAAAAGGAGTATCTCAACATGTCAATAATTTAATGAAATATGGAGGTAAAATGACCAGGGAACTCGCAGCGGAAGAGGCGAAAAATGTTGACGTGAGGGAATCGGTGAGGCAATCAACACGCTAACTAGTGCTGGTAAAAGAGCGCATTCTATTTCACGCACACACAGCACGTATATTCACGAATACTTACGCAAAAAGTACTCCAATTTTCGAAAACTGGTACGTGACCTTATTTTAAAATCTATCTTTAAGTAAGAAAAAAGGATTTACCTTTAATTTTTTTAGTTGTAGGAACACTTTCAAACAAATTGAACATTTGCACTTTTCGAAAAATCAGTTTTTTCAGCGAAAATAATATCTGCACTATTCTATGAAACGTTCTTCACAATATCCAACTACAAATTTAATAAAAGGCGATGGAGCATATATTTTGAAAATTAAGAAAATGTCCTAGGGGATTCATGTAAAGTACACCCCAAAAGTAAAATATTGGTTTCAAATTCAAGGGGACGCGACATCAGCCAGATCAATTCGGGAATATCAAGTTTGGAGTAAATCAGCTAAATGGTTTAGCCGCTAGCGTTATTCACAGGCAGACAAACAGACAGACGGATGGACAGACGTTTAGCCCTCAGTCGATTTTTCTGTAGCAAAGACCCAGGATTTTTGGAAAAATGATTTTTGCTAAAGCACGTGTTGGCTCTTTTACTGAATTTATAAATTGAATTTGTCCAGTTTTTCGTTACCAGTACCCTGTAATAAGTGTTTGTCTGCCGAAAATTCGCCGTTTCTTCGCGCAGCTTTTATAACTTTGGCTTCAACTGCTCCTCCTCCAACTAGGCCTTCTCCTTCAGACCCCAGTGAAGACTGCACATCCCTTCAATATCGAGGTTCAGCAACATGCCTCAAGGGCCAAAGCCATTTAACACAAAATTCTCAAAATATACTTATATTAAAAATAACTACATATATAATTAAAATAAATAAAAAACTATATGCAGAACGCATAACAAATTCTCTCACGTTTTCCTCTCCAACTAGTGCTTCTCCAAGAGTGAAAACAGCGTCTCCGTCAATATCTAGGTGCATCAAGATGTCTCTAGGGCCAATGTTCTTTAATACAAAAATTTAAATACGTAAATAAATTAGAAAATGCGAATATATGCAGAACGCCGTTCTCTCAAGTTTTCCAAGAGCCAAGACCGCGCCTCCCCGCAATATCCAGGTGCATCAGCATGCCTCAAGTGGCCGCCGGGGTGGCTCAGTCCGTCGCGTCGCCCGCCTGGGCGTCTCCTGCGGCGCGGGGGCATCTCGGCGAGAGGTCACGCGCGTCGGGGCGGTCACGTGGTGGCTGCGCTGCGCAGCAGGCGGCGCTGCGCCACGCGGCCCGGCACTCGACGCGCGGGGGGCCAGAGGCAGGAAGGACCCGGGTTCGCAGCCCGGCGCGGGCGGCGGCGCCGTCGGCTTTGCACAGCGGTCACGCGTCGCCGCGCAAACAGCGCGCATCCAAATTGCATTCCGCCCCCGCAGCAGCGGTCGGCGCCGAGCCGCGAGCGGCGACAGGGCTGAGCGCTGGTGACGCGACGGTCGGAGACGTTTGGGCAAGATCGGCTCGAGCTTGTCTAAGGGTCGTCCGTAAACGACGATTGTTCCGCGATTTTTAGGACAGAGGTTAATTCTATTGGTTACAATTCTACTATTATTACAATTCTAATACTTTTATTAATAGAAGGTTCCAATTATTTATAGACCATCAGGATTTTATTGAGAAACACAGTCAGTTTAATGAAGACAATAAAAAAAATTTAAATGACACATAAAATTTTATTCTTCACACAAAATAACGTTATTAATTATTAAATTTTATTAAAATGACAAAATTAATTACTTTTCACACAAAATGTGGAAAATATCCCCTGTTTATGTGTTATTTAAAATTTTAATGAGTTAAATAACGTGACTATTTTCCCTATAAAATTCTGATTATCTATAAATAATAATAGGAACCATTTATCAATAAATTCTATACCAACTCGTGGCATGAAAGAAGGTCCCAATTCAGATACTGAACTGACAGTAGTGCTAAAAAACTGCATCACCTAAAAAAATGGACATTATGTGTTTTCTTAACCCATTCTGCTCTGAAAAATTCTAAACAAATCTTGGTAGAAGTTAGTGATCAATTATTTTATGTGGATTCTGTGATCTTACTAATTACATTACCTTCCTAACTCTCTCGACTTTTGCAAATCGAGTGGTGTATTTTCAAGATTATATTGCAGATTACAACCATGAGAAAAGTGATAGGTTTTTTACCGGTATTGTACGTTGGATATATTTACTATTATACTCGTACGTCTGAGGCGTCGCGTGGCGTCGCGTTGCATCGCGTGGCGTCGCGTTGCGTCGCGTGGCGAGGCGTGACTTCGCGTCGCGTAGGAAATTGCAACGATAGACGCTGCGTTTGTTTTTATAGGCTACGTTAGCGGGGATGATGACCAGATTGCTGCGTGTCGCCACTCGTCAATTACAAGCAGAAGCGAGTGGAAGGCGTTTTGAAAATACACTGACATGAGGGTGGTGGGACGTCATATTAGAGTTCATAATTTAAATGAATATATACACTACGTTCTGCAGTATGAAGTGAACTAGCATTTCGTTAGCCTTTTTGTTGGAAGTTTTCGTTATGTTTTCGATTATGTCAGTTGCCAATTTAATAATAAATTAACCATTCCTCATTTCTTTTTTCTCTTTAGTGACTATTTATATTATATTAAGAGCGAGTGACGTTTAAATTTCATTTCATGGTCACAAGTTCAAACAACAAAGAACGTCCTGACACTTATTATATCACGTTCGTTCAACGCTTATTTTACGTTCCCGTGCGACTATTTTACGTTCGCTTTACGCCCACGTCATGTTCGCCCTGTGCTTCCTTCAAGTTAATCCTGCGCCTACTATGTGTTTGGTAACGGTGTTTTAATATTCGGTTGCATTTGGAATGTCTAGTGATTGAAATTTCCAGAACTGTTTCCATTAAATTGATATTGAACTAATACAGGTTACGATTAAAAAATCTGTTAACTACGTGTTCATGAGAAAATAGAAATACAACACTAAAGTATTTATTATATTATTCGCAACTGTCATTATAAGAAAAATCAATAAACACGAAAATGGTGTTACCTCCATCAAGAATATTGTCAGGGATTCCCTGATTCGTAGAATTATTTTGGATTGCGGTTAATTAACATCGGCAGTAACACTCTTTTAAAGATTTACTTTGTAGCCCCTGGACGTGACCCTGTCCTCCGGGGACCAATGACAATCACGACGTCGGTGACTAGTGCCTCCTTCGATATCTCCACCCCCGTCTTCCGACAGCACCGCGACCCACTCGCTGTCACCGACCCGCTTGCCCTGCAACTGCTGTCTCTGCTTGCAAGACAACCTGCCCCAACCTCCGCCCCATCACAACTGCTGTCGCTGTCGCTCTCACCCATATCCTACCTACGCTCACGCCCTAGCTCCAACTCTTGCTTTTGTCTTCCCTCCACCCTTCCTGCAGCGCTTGATTGGAAAACCGCTCCCGCCTTTTCTCACATAGTTCCCTCCGTCTCATTAAACCCAACTCCGCTCCATCCAGTCCCTTTCCACCTCGCCCCGCCCCATCCTCTCGTTAGGTTTCCTTCCCTTTTCTTGGCTTCCCTTCCCTCACTTTCCCTTTCCCTTTCTTTTCCTTCCCTTCCCTCCTGTCTGTCCCGCCTTCTCTCAGACCTTCGCGCCCCGTCCTTCCCCATCCCTCCCAAACTGTCCTGTCGCACCCCGACCTGCTCCATCCCCAATCTACTCTGTCTGTCTCTGCCCTAAACGTAGCAACCCCAACCGCTGTCCCTCCATTCTAACTTTCACCTCTTCCTCTCACCCGTATCCCATTTCCAAGCCCACCCCAACGTTTCACCTGCAGTTCTGCAGGTACCTCTGCTGTCTCAGTTATAACTACATTTTTACTGCTGTCTCCTCTGTAACTGCATCGTATATCATTATGTACGTCTCGACTGCCACTACTCCAGTCACCGCTGCCGCCCCCTTTATATCACTGCCCAAATCACAGCCCCTGCTGCAGTTCCTACTGCCTGGTTGATTCCTAGACTTAATTACTTTGGTCCCGTTTTTTTCATAAAAGTATCCCTATGACAACCAATGTTAATTCCACACCACCACTAGGACGGATTTTGCCCCAGCTACCTGTGCCCTGTTACCTACACTCCTCCAGTCTCCATCCTGCCTTTATCCTAGCCCTCGTCTCACCCTTCTCCCCACCTGTCCCCTCCCTTTCCCCGATCATTTCCCCTCGCCCTGCACAACCGTACTTCCTGCCCTCTGGATTGCCTTCTGCCCTGTACCCCACCATATCCCCCGTGATTCCATCCTTGCCTCCCACCCTGCCCCTGTCCAGCCCCCGCCCTCCCTGCCACAAACTCTTCCCCGTCCTTCGTCCACACCCGCCCAAGATCGTGCCTTTCCTTCGCAGCCATCTCCTGCGGGCGGAGTCCGCACCCCTGCCCCGCCGCCATTGCTCCCACCGCTGCTGCAACCCGTCGCGCGCGGCTCCCGGCCGCGAGATGGAACACGTCATGGCGTGACGGCGCGGGAAATTGGGCGCTGCGAAGCGCCCGGGGCGCCGGCTCGAACGCCGACGACGCGACCGGCGGCCAGGCCGTCCGCGGGCCAGTGCAAGTAGGTCCGGCGCCACCGACGTCTTGTCCGACCCGCCCCCGCCCCAGCCCCGCCAGCCCACCGCCCCCCGCCACCGGCCGCCTAGCCTCAGCTGAAACTCCTTCGGTTCCTACACCGCGCTCTGTCTCCTGTTGTCCCGCCACTCTATACTGCTCCCACCCTACGCCCCCGCGCCTACCCGGCGCATGTTTCCCAAACTGCATCCTCTCTTCAACCTGCTCATCCCAGGCTCTGCCTGCCGCCTGTCATTTTCCTCCCTGTCCCCTCCCGTTCCTAAACGCTCTTACCCCACTCTGCCCGCTGCCAGACTTGCCCCGACTTGCCCCCGACTTGCCCCGCTCTTGCCCGCTTACCCAGCCCTAAACTTCCTGCCCCGTCCTGCACCCTCTGCCCCCACCGCCTGCCCGCCGCCTTGGTCCGCCCCGCTGCTCGCGCCCTGCCCCGCTCTGACCGCCTGCCCCCGCCCTGCACCCGATCTGCCTCCACCCTGATCTTACCCTACCTCCCTCTCTGCCCCTACCCTGCGTCCCGCTCTACTCCCGTTCTTTCACGCCTTGACCCCGCCCTTCCCTCGATTCTACCGCCGCCCTGCCCTCAATCTTGCCTCCGAAACGGCCCAGTCATGCTCCTCGCCCTGCCTCCCGCCTCCCTCCCACTCTGCCACCTGCTCTACTCGTTTTTCCCCTGCTTTGGCTTCGCCCTCCGCCCGTCCAACCCCCGTTCTGCCCCCATTGCCCACCGCCCTGCTCCCCGCTCTGCCACCGGTGTTGTTCCCCTTCTTTGCAACCACGCCGCCATGCATCCCTCCCCCAGCGCTTCCCCACGACCACGCCCCCAGATTCCGTTCTCTCACCTTCGACCTTTGCCACTTGTTATTAGTTCCGATCTCCTATTCATTTTGTGGTATCTTGTCTCAGCCAGAGAATTATATTTTCCATCCTCTTTTGTAATATTCACATCACATCTCGCCAATATCTCTTACTTCCAGTTTTTGTAACACGATATTTTTATTTGCCTTTGCTTATCTTGATTTTCCATTTTGTATTTGCTTCAAACTCATTGTTAATTTTCTCGCATTTTCTTTTTAGTCTTTTACGTTACCATCTTGCCCAGTGGATTATTGTTCTCTTCTGTTCTAATTTTTCTTTAACTTCACAGGACGGCAATACTTTACAACAAAGTATTGCCCCCCAAAAATACCATGCGACAGGTATTGCCTTCTCTTTGCGCTATGGATGTAAATTAAAATCGAAATATGACCTCACGTTTTTATCTCATAGTTGTAACGAGAACAGGTCATGTTTGTAATGTGAACAATATCCCATAATATAATCTTATTTATCGTATAAAATGTTCGAATTCTGTGGCAAAGTCACTGCCGGCTCTCACACGTATGTCTCCACTGACTCACCTCTATATGGCATAACTTCAGAGCAGCCCTTATTCGCGTGCTCTAGTGTACTGTGGTAATGTCAGTAAAGACCTCCTTTTATTAGAGATAATTAGTAACGACGAAGCATCCCTCTGCAAAAATGCTAATCAACAAGCTGTTTATTTATTACATTTTAATAGTGATCCTCTTGCACTTTCGTTTTGTTGCTAGACATTATTAAATATTGTTCTTATACATTTTACTTTTTCTTCTTCTTCTTCTTCTTCTTCTTCTTCTTCTTTTTCTTCTTCTTCTTCTTCTTCTTCTTGTACCTTTCGGGATTAGGGCGATGCCTGTTCCGGCCTCTCAGTCCATCTTCTTCTTCTTGGGCATCCTCAATCTCTTTTTACTCGAGGCCTATATCTTATTGCTTTTATTGGGAATCTTCTAACGGTCATTATTTCTAGTTTTTTCCCCATTTAGTTTGATTTTCTTCTATACGAGTGGTTAGAGAGAAAATATTGAGTTCACTACGTATACCAGTAGTTCGTATTGTATAGAGTAGTGAAGCCTTTAACAGATCTCAGAAAGTTCATCTCAGATGTCTGTATTATTGACATCTTTCTTACAATTAACTATACTTTGCTGAAATTAAAAATATTTCAGCTGATTATTTCCATAAGGAATATTCTTGAAATAATTTGACAAAGGTTCTAATGACCTCAGATGCTGAAGTGCCCTTCAAACTTTATTTATGTACATCGTTTTTCTGGATAAATCAAGGACATCACACAATGCAAAACGTCCTGTAACACTGCCTTCCTTCCTCCTTGAAGGAGGTATTTTTTATGTATTGGAACAATATTTATCCGTTCTGTTGTAGGGCCTCACAATGCATTTTTTGTAGAAATATCGCCATTTTTGCCGCAGCAATACTATTCTTTCTCTACACTACGTAAGTAATTCATGAGGAAGTAAAAATTGCTCACACAATAAACATGATAGATGAATCACTCAAAACCAAGTTAAAAAATGAATGCTTCAATATTGTAGATCATGTAGAGAGGACAAAGATGAACACTTTCTGCCAGTGAGATATGACGAGACTTTTACCTTCCTGCGCAGGACATTTGTAATATTTATTTCCAATTATCCCATAGAACCGTGAAAAGAAAATCTGTAATTTCTTCCCTCATTCCTCTTTTCCACGTAACACCATCTGTCAATTTTAACAGTGTATAAGTCTCTGAACGTGGATAACTCTTACATTAAAAAATTATAAATATTAATACAAAATATTTTTATAACATCAATCTTCGAATTGTAATGATAATATCGGCCACGAGTTCACTTTATATTTACAGTTATTTCAAAATTACACAATTGAAAAATGGTATAACAAATCGAATCGGTTTATGGTAAATTGTAACTGACACCATATTTGAATGGGAACTATGTTTCCAAGGAAAATATATTTATTATTGTTAATTCTGAAATGTTTTGATTTAATTTTGAACAGGTTTTAGGTGTATTTTTTCATTCAAATATGTCAGTTTCAATAACTTTACATATGCTTCAAATATTGCTCATACAATACGAATTATTTCTCTTTAAATGTTCTCCTCCTCAATTTTACGTAACTCTCCATATGTAATATAGGGATACAAACTTTCTTAAGAAAACGGTATGGGAAGTTTGAGATATTATCATTGCTAATGTCCAATACGTTTCATTCCTCTGTCGCTAAAGACGTGCTCTGAATGTCGAAAAAAAAAAAAAGAGAATACAAATTCGTTTTAAAAATGAGTTAACCCTGAGCAGAGGAGCGGCAAATCTGCTCGGAAGGGCATCCACACGGAAAGAGGAAATTCCAGCCCCGTCACGCTGCCTCGGGCCTCCCCCGTGCGACCCCCGCGCTTCCGCCTGCTCGGCGTCTGTCCTTCGCGGGAGAGTGTCCAATTCAATAGAGTGCACGATCTGCCAAGATTTTCTGCTTACGACGATCCTGCACCTGCGACGTAGAGTGTTTACTGGATTACGTTCAATCCCAAAGCTTATTTTTAGAGATTTACGAAATATAATGCCTGTTAAGATTATCCTTTCACGTGAAATAAGCTTCAAAGATACGCATAAAGTGCTATACCTATTTTAAATTTGGGGTTATAATCTCAAGACACCTGGTGCATATTTGATTTCTGCGCCTTCCAGCTTATTTGAATTTTACCTCCTAAAATCGAACGAATTAACATTGAAAAAGAACTGAGTCCAACGAAAGCGGAAATAAACGGGTTTTGTTAGTTAGCCAACAGATAACCCTCACGGGAATCTGGCTGTGGTGTCACGCCTAATTCCATTTACTCTGACTCTCTACTTCAATAATTTCAGAAATGTATGAGGTATCTTTTAAGTTGTTTCATTTTAAGTGGTAGAAGTCGAAAGCGAGTCGTTGGAAGTGATTAGCTGTTCACGAGCTGTAATTTTCTCAGTGGCAAACAGTTTTTCTTCTCGCCATGGCTTATGAATTCGTAGAAATTATTAATTGCAAGTGCGCCAGAAGTGATGTACTAGCTGTGACATTCATGACTACCGCGCATAAGTGGCGCGGGTCGATTGACTGAATGTCTCGCACGGAATTAGAACTCGAATAACGAGTGAACAACGAACAGGAGATTATTATTAGTGTTAAGATAATTGTAATGCTTTCTTGTGCAGACATTGTTTATCAATAAATACAAAAATCAACCTACACTTGCATACAAATGTTGCAATGAAATGCGTGAAATTTATATAAAACATTACAGATATTAAAAATGTTCCCTCATTTCGGACAATTAAAATGTTGAGCCCTTTCTCAGGAGAGGTATATAATATACAAAATGGTAAAGGGTAAATTTTGAAAATTACATAATTTAATGAAAACAAATTTTAAAAATACTTATTGTCATTTAGTAGCAAGTAGTATTGTCTTTAGTTAGAAAGAATGCCCTTTTAGGATGCATACAATACAATTACGTTTGAAGATGTGATCTTTTAGGTCAGATTGTCTTAGTCTTCGTTACTCTAGATTTATGGTTTCAGGTAACCTGTACGAACATTTTTCGAATACTTGGCAACTATGCAACTGTAAAAATCTATTCAACTGTAAAGATGCTGTGTGACGCCGGATTGTCTAATATGGAATTCTTATGACAGCATCTATAATGCCTGGTTATTGTCTAATGTACACGACCTGGAAGTTTCTTTTTCATTGCCGAACAAGATACTTCGAAATGATGAATCCATATTTTCATTGCACGTGCTGAAGGAGGGGTTCTGAATTAAAATGAAGGCGGAATTCTGCACATGCACCCGCCACACTGTCATTGTTTTTGTAAAAAGCTTTCGTTTCAAATGGACGATGCGCACCATTCCAAGTACCGACGATAACTAAATGGCAAGGTGTCATTTACAGGCTAGCGTACGTTATTTAGTGCTACCAGTCACCCACGGCTACCAACACTATTTTCAAAATTTTACGTTTCTTTGTATCACCCTTTACCTACAATTGATGGTAAATATTAAAATCTCTCAATTATAAAAGACTTATGAAAGTATTATATAATTAAGTACAAAAAATTAACATGCCTTGTAAAACAACAATCATACAATCAAGGTTTAAGTAAAAACAGATTATGAGTACTACCTGATATGCGACATTGTATCGTCTCAGAAGCAGTACCAAAATGATCATAAATACAGATAGTGTGTCAATATAAAAAACAAAAATTATATAAAAGTCAGCAAATAGCAAGATGGAAACACCGCATGTATAATGAAAAAGAAGTATATATTGTGAATTTAGAAAGATAAATACCGCAAAAACTATATTAGAAAGTTATAAATATGACTGAGCTTATCTGTTTTTCAAATTTGGTTTGATGGTATTAAATATATGACGGATGTGAGATATTTAAACATTTCTTATCGTATTAAGAAGCGAGGTCCTGGATGATATGTTGCTTAGAACAAGAAGAAAAATCGACTTTACGTGTAGTCCTTTCACATCATTTAATGTCTTAAAATGATCGTACAAATGTATTACGCTTTTCGAAATCTTATCAAGAACATGAACTGTAGGTAAACGACAAGAAGATAAATGGAATAATAAAAGTGAAATGTGAATGATTTGGAGAATTAATTAAAGTGAAGGACCCTGTCCTTTGCGTCCTAAAGGCGGTCTTGTACTTTTTTAGAAATATCACAAAGCTTTCCATTTTTTGCTTGAAGTGAATACAATTTATTTTTTTTTAACTTAAAAATTAAAAACTTGGCACCGTTTGTATTGAATTCTCTTTTATTAAAAAAATCCAATCAAAAAATGAAGATGGTAAAACAGAAGCACCGATGAAAGATATATTTTCCTTGATGAAATCTCCTCTTTAAAATTAAATCTTAAAATAATGAAAATAAAAATACCTAATTTGTTTATTATTTTATTGTTATTTTTTAATTTCCGGAATATGTATATACCGAGAAATACGTAACATAAAGAAAAATATGTATTGCTGCGGAAAATCGACTTCGAGATGTTAGTAAAAATAACGTTTTGGGCCCCCTGATACTGAAAACTTGTATTTTTAAACCTCCAACCGTTTCTCATCCCGTCAGTGTGTCTGTCCGCCTGTTCATCCGTCCGTCTGCCCGTCCGTCTGCCCGTCCGTCTGCCCGTCCGTCTGCCCGTCCGTCTGCCCGTCCGTCTGCCCGTGAACAACACTAGCGCCTAAAATATTCATAGAAATTCTTACAAAATTGACATCTCCCAGACGATCTAACTCGACTCAAATCTCGGTGATTTTGAATAACCTATAATGTTGGGGTGGTTTCTTTACGTGGAGCTTTTGATTTTTAAAATTTCCTAAAAAAATGTCTCCAAGTGTTTTTCTTTAACTTTCTAGTAAGAATAGAGTAAAATACACATGTAATGGTGACAAGGTCCGAATCTCACTGTTAACTCTAAATTTTCAAAACTTTAGAAAGTTAGAAAGTATATGCTATATTAAAAATAAATCAAAAATAAGAATTTCTCAAAATCAACGAATTTTGAGCCACAGAATTTTGCAAAACTCATGATACTAGAGTCGAATCGAGTTGAGGTTTGATATAGCTCCCACGAACGGCCCCTTATGTATTCCTGTTATCTTTAATTATTATTTCATTAGTACTTTCTTGACCTATTTTAGCTTTTTCGTCGACTAGTAACACTAGATAGACTTGGAACGTGATTCAACACTTCATAGGACTGCCTACCGAGTGGATGATTAACCGTGATATTTTCTCCGGTGGATGGCTAGTAAGTGCTCGGAGCAAAGTGGAAACGAAAATGTGTAGTTTTTTCAAATATTGCTAATCTCGCGCTTTTTTAAAATTTATTTTCATTTCTTTGTTTATATGAAACTTTTACTCGTCTTTCAACTATGTATAGTTTAAATGATGGGAAGGGATTTTGGTACTCAAGAAAATGTGCGCAGATGATCTTCTTCTTCATACGTCACATACAGGTTTTCACAGTTTTTAAGGCTAAATAAATCTAAATTTAAACGTAAAGTGGTGCACGTGGTGAGGAAAGACGAAATAGCTCGGAGAGAAAGTTTGGGGTGAGAGGATAACGCGGTGAATACCATTCTACTTACCTTACTTTTCAATTACAATTAAATATTATTAAATTTGATTTCTAGCACCATATTTGTTTTCATTTAAATTATGAATTTTTCACAGTTGAATCAATTTAAATATGTATCTTGCAGTCATAAAATCCCTCTGGTATTACCTTTCATCTCTGACAACCTTTTTTGTACGATCATATGAAAACGACCATTGATGCTACACGAAATATTTCCTTTTACGGTGGAACTGAGAGGGAAGAGGAGGAATCATGAGCGAAGCGATGGAAGTGGTGAGGGAAGGAGGGAGAAGAGTACGGGAGAAGGGCGAGCGAGAGGCTGATGTGGAGGACGGGAGTAGAACGGTGAGGTGAAAAAAGGCAGAGAGAAGAAGAGTGGGAAAGAGAAGGGAAGAGAGAACAGCGAGGACAAAAACGAAGCAGAGAAGGACTGGGATAATGGCGGTAATGTGAAGGGCAGTAGACACAGGAAGAGGCAAGTGAAGGGTAGAAAGGATAAAGGTGAGAAGGAAAAGGATAAGGAAGAGAATTACGAGAATGAGGTGCATGAAGACAAGAACGAAGAAAAATGGCAAAGGAGGGCGAGAAGGGGAAGGACGATGACAAGTGTGGATAAAGAGGGTAAATGAGTGGTGTAGAATGGCGAGAAGAAAAGCGAAGAAGAGAAGAGAAGTGAAGGCAGATGATGGTGGAGAGGGAGGAGACGGGCGAGAGGAGGTGCGGAGAGAAGAGCGGCAGTGGGTTGGTCGGGAATGCTTGGGGCAGGGAGAAGGGCAGAGTGGGAAAGAGCGAGAAGAGTGAGGGAGAGAAGGGGAGGGAGGAGAGGGGAAGGGGTTAAGGAAGGAAAAGGAACGGGAAAAGAAAGGTGAAAATCGGGGAAGAGATGCCCAAAAAGGGAAAATTTTGGGCGGAAAACGGCGAGAAGAACAGTGAGGAAGAAAAAGGAAAGGGAAGAGAGGAACAGGAAGGTAGTGTGTAGTGGGTTGAACAGCGGAGAAGGAAGAGGAAGAGACGGACTGGCAGTAGAGAGAACTGAAATGGTAAAGGCTGAGAATAGAAGGAGAAGACAAGAGCGGGGAGAAGGTCAGAGAGAAACGGGACGGAGGAGAGGGAAGGGCGGGGAATAAAAGGGAGGGAAGAAAAGTGATGAGCGGTTGAAGACGAAGGGCGAAAAGGAGGGAGGAATAAAAGTGTAGAGAGGAGAGAGACGGGATGGTGAAAGACGTGGAAGGGAATGGAAGGTGAGGGAGGGGGTAATGGGCTAGGAGAAAAAGAATAGAGGTCGAGAAGGAACGGGAGGAGCAAGTCGTGCAGCAGAAGGGCAAATAGGGCAAGGGCGACGCGGAGTGGTGCTGTGCGAGTGACCAGGGAGGGGGGGCGGGCTGGTGCGGCCGGGGGCGGAGCGCCGGGGGCGGCAGTGCGAGTGACAGCCTGCGGTCGCGGCGCCTGCCGTGGGGGTCGCAGGGCCTCGGGGGCGCCAGGGGGCACAAGATGCCAACACGATGCAGGGGGGGGGCATGCAAGATTTACAGCGTCAGTCGCATGGATTTTTATCTGACCTACAGGTAGATAACAATCGTACAATTCTAAACTTTAAATTGTTTTTGAGGGTAGCCAATAACAATACCAACGTCATAGACTGTCTTTAGACTGGCGATCTCTACTGTAAGCGGGTGTGTTTATCTGTTTTGCAATATCATATTCGTAGATGGAAGCACTTTCTTTCGTAATGCTGTGAAAAAAGACCTTTGAGACGCCGCTATCAAGAGTCGATTGGAACCAAAACACTACTGTTAACAAGCAGATACGTGATCAAGTACCTGGGGTACGACCGTCTAAAGTTCGGTTTAGAACTAAGAATAAAAGTCGATTTCACATCTAATTTAGAATACATCAATTCGTTTGATATGAATTCGATAGAAATTCGTATAAAATACGATGGTTAGGCGCAACAAGTATTTTGTTAGAGAATGAGGATTAAGGAGTGAAAGGTAGTCTCATTATAATGTGGTTGAAGAAAGCAATAATCCTACAATGTAGAAAAATTGTAGAAAGGCAGTGAGAGCTTTCAACCTTACATTGTACTTTATAGTTTTACAAATGTGTCAATGATCTAATTTACATACAAACGTTATATTTTGACTTCTTTTTAACCCTTTGATTATTTTCCGTTAATTTTTTCCGGTATACGTACGTATATACGGAGTAATATACATATTACAAGAAAAGTTATGGAAGCTGCGGGGAATCGATTTCCATCCGTATGTCCACAACGCTAGCGGCTAAACACTTCAGTCGATTTTCTCCTAAAATAATATTACCTAATCGATCTGGCTTATGTCGTGGACCCTTGAATTTGAAACCGATATTTTTTATTTTAGGGAATACTTTGCATGAACAGATATGTAACAGAAGGTGTGAACTGTGCAAGTGTTAGATTTTAAAATCATATTTTCAATATAATCGTTATTTAAACAGCAGAACTATTTTTAAAGTTACGAAAATGCAACAAAGAAATTTTAGTCATATTTCTGGTCTATTTTTTAGGTCATAAATGCCTGCATACTTCTAACATTTTTAGCTCAATAACATTCGGGTTCTACTTATCAGATTTGACATCTGTTTACTTTGCTTGGATAGTATTGATTCAAATTTCTGGAAAGTTTCTTGAATTGTTAATATCATTTGGAAGTGAACTAGTGAATGAATGATTTCGAATAAAGCAGTGAATGAATTCGAAAATAAACCTAAGAACTAAAAACGGGAATTGCACAAACCTCCTGTAGAAACAAGTCGTTTAGAAATGTTTTCGTGATAATTTTCACTATTCATATAAAATAACTAGCGAATGAATTTGATTATCATAAGTAATATCACAGCATTTTGAATGATATTGTGTGTGACTTTTTTCCGAATTAATGCATTAAATCAATAGAATAAATGATTAAAATTATTATTTTAATAGAGATCATATGGAAATAGACGTCTGGGATTGATTTAATTTGAATATATTCTTGCTTAGTATTGGTTACTTAGGACACGACTGTGTGAAATAGCCAACGTCAGGAATAAAAACGGTGGTTGTAAATAAAACATAAACAAGGCAGCCACTGCCATGGGTAGAGAAGAATCAGTGAAAAATGGTATCACTACAATTCAGTCTATTTCTTGAAAATAATCTTTAAATGAATTTGATAATCAATATAACGACTACAACCGATGATTGAACAAACCCATAACCAAGTTAAAAATAGCCCTTCGTAAAGAAAGAAATCTAGAGGACACGTCCAACTTCAACTGCTTTCGGTCTCCACCGGGCCCAGGTCTTAAGTGAAATTGACATTAGCCGCCGCGCTGTCAGCTTACGGTAAATGCTGAGAGCCACATAGAGGTTAGAGGAGTTCCGACTCACGCAGCCTAAGGCTGCCCTGGTGCATAATTAACGAGTGTGAACTCTGCCGGCCGAGAGCGGGCGGCCGGCGGCGATCGCCAAGGTTCCCTCGCTCCTATTAACTATTCACCGCTCGCCCATCCCTTGCTTCTCACCAGGGTTCCAACCCCGTCTTAGCGGGACATTTCCGCGAAAATGGTCTTGACGGGCTCTGGAGATTTCCAGAAGTGGCAAGAAAAAACATCCGCGGAATTGAATCCATTAAATGACCTCAAAATTTTGCTTTGTTAACTTCAGTACCTGTACAGTTTAGTTACAGAATATTATTATAATCACGTAGGAAATTGTCAATTTTCTGTGAACTTCAACACGAATCAGATGGCATTGGGAGGTAAAATAGATCTCAAACACGGTAACTTCATGGTCAAAGTTTAAAAATCATTGAACAACAATAAATAAGTGGTAAATTCTGTTAATTATGTTTAATTTTATAAAAACTTCCACATTGACTTCTTACAATTCTGATCTTTTGAAATATATAGTAAAACGGTGTTGGTACGGAGATTCCTGATTGCTACCGCCTCTCGTTTGCGCAAAGACTTGACTGTGTGGCAATTTTGTTATACTACCCAATGCCTTCTATCCATGTTAAAGGTCACATAAAACAAAAGATGCCTTTTATATTACTGTTACGTTATTGTTTTTTTCCTCTTGTGTACGGAGCTCTGCATACTCTGTATAACTTATCTGGTTTGGGAAGATCGCGGGGGAAGTATGAAAAATGTTGTATGACACTACTGGTTCCCCAAAAAGATCAAAGGGGTTTAAGAGAAATAAATATGAAAAGATAGGTTCCTGACGCGGCAAGTGTCAGGGTCATGTTTTTATCGTGGGAGGGGCTGGTGATGTTCTCCCGCCTGCTAGCGAGATTTGGCGTCGACGTACGTCTGCAAGTGGGGTATTCTCCAACGAGGTATCTCCCACAACGTGGCACAGCTCCCGCCGGGATAAACCCAAAGCTACCGACTGCTCTCTAGACAAGTGTGGTAGTAAAGTGCGTATAACTGTAAATAAGGATGAGGATAGAGCAAGGAAGAGAAAGGAAAGATCGCGCGCGGTCCATGGCCCGTTTGTTAGAAGACTGCTTCGGCATTCGCCTGTTGTTGATCGGAGAAACTAAGGAAAACTACAGATCAGAGCCACCGACCGCTAGAAAACTCCTCCAGACAGCGGCTGAATTCGGCTTAGCTTTCTAGATAGCGTCGACGATCCTGCCACCTTCAGGACTGGAACCCCGGGACCTTCCGATCAGAGGCACTGCAATTACATCATTTGATGATGCCCTGAGCTACCTTTACCGGTATATGAAAGATAAACCAAGTCACGTTTATATTATAATAACTAGAAAAGCGAATCTGAATTATTGAATTTAGGTAAAAATAAAATTTTGTGATTTCCACAAGCGTTAACTGGTTGTAATGATAGTGAAGGGGAAAAAGCTGGGGAAATTTTTATCGTCATTATTATGCCTTTGAGTCAAACAATACTGTTTCTAATTCTTTTCGTAAACGTTTCCCTTATTTTTATGTTTTGTACATAATATAGTAAAGTTTTGAAACACAGTTTGCTAATGAATGCTAATTTTATCAAACATTCACAATATGACTGAACACCTTCAAAATAATACAACCAACCAACCAGTATTTTTGGTTCCCTAAAAACATTCACTGCGCATCATAATTTAATTATTAAATTGTTAAATTCACACGGCTATTTTTTAAAATGTTTAATCTACTTGACTGATCTAATGACGACCGAAATGTTGTAATCTGTGCCCACTACCCGGCGTTTCCTGAAGAGCCATGTAGATACATTAGTGGAATTAATAATGTGCCTTTTTTAGATCTTAGAAATTTTCCTAACCGTACACGATTATATTCTTGAATTATTTGAATGTAAATGTTTAAAATAACACGAAAGAACAAAAATAAATCCTTTGAGGATGGGCGAAACATATGTATGTTTATTACAACATATTTTGTACAGTTAAGAAAAGAAAAAAAATTGTTATATCAGACGCATAGTTTGAATTTGGAAGTTTATTAAAATGGAAAGGAAATAAATCACGATAGAATTTGAAAAAAATATACGCATATTTTATTTCAATATGTGTTTTTATTAAAAGTAATTTTTGTTCATTCAATAGTAATTGACCAGCATTGAAGCTCACATTTGTGAGTACTTTGTTTTTGTGAAAACGCACATCATATTCGTTACTAATGACCCAAAATTAAGTACGTCTGAAATAATCATTAAAATATTGTGTCACATTACAATTATCTCTATACAGTATTTGAGTAACTCCTCGAGTGTGAAGATGTGCGGTTCCGTCACTCACGGTTAGCCCGCTTTCCGTGCACCAATCTATACATACGAGAAGTTAGTCGACTCGTCACGGTCTACTGATGGGGAACTGATAATTTGTTTTTGGATCCGAGCATAAGATTCTAAGAAATTTCAAAAAACCTATTTTTCTGTGTTTTGCCGCTGCAATCTTGGTGAGTATTCCGGGAATTAAACCAATGCTACCTGAAAAGATCTAAGTGAGTGGCATTGATTGAAACTCGAGTACCTAAAGGCTGTGAGCTGGTTTAGATGTATTTGTGTGTTTTGCTTTGCTACCTGACGTCTGTACCGTGCAGCAACGATAAATAATTGGATTAATGTTATTGCGTAAAATAACTCTAATAATTACTGATTATATTTTTCGCTTTCACACAGAAAAATATTATCAAGAATGAACTTTCTTGGCAGCAAAGAAGAGACCTTTTCTTAAAATAGAGTTGAAAATAATTCCAAAGAAATTCCTTTGATTGGAAGACACATTGGGCTTCATTGTCACTCATTCTACTACATCAATGTCCAAGTCACTTTCGTCTGTCTGCGTTTGTGGTAGTTTACAGAAACGTTCGTGTGTGTTTACGACTCCTTAGCACCATCGCATTGCATTCCTTCCTTCCTTGCTTCTTTCCTCCCTTCTTCTCCTACCAATGCCTCCCCTTTCGCCTTCGCTGGTTCCGTGGCCAATAAGATTCCAATGGACGGTTGAATTAGCAATGAGCTTTAAAAGAAGGAAAGAAAAAGACTTGACAGGGAAAGAATTAAGAAGCATTAAAATGTTTAGAAAGTAGTTAATGGAAAACTGTTTTAAATAAGGAAGTCTTTGGGAAATGGAATGAAGCAAAGTGAATAAAATTATCCTTACGTTTAATTAAGCTTCGAAAAAAAATTAATGGCATAATAATTGTTAAACTTCAGCAATTAGAAATGAACAATTAAAAGAATATTTCAGTATAGTCTTTAATGTGAAATGAAGAGTCATTAATTTGCGGTTTTGTTGTGACAAGTGCCTCCTTTTGCATTTTAAAATGAAAAAATTCTCCTTTCGTGAGCCAGTTATACTCATACGTTTTTGATTCGGAAAATATGATGAAATCTCTGGCACTTTCGTTTACATTATTCAACAGTTTACTCAAATAGTTACTACGGTAACAATTTTAATTATCATCAAGAAGAGACAAAATGTGACGAAATATACTTTTTCTTACTGCTACAATGGATCGAATCTTGTGTAGAGTTATCGAGCTATCGAGACCGACTGCTAGGGTCCAGAGAAAAGTGCTCGGCGGCAATATCGTTGACCGGAAGCCGTAGAGTTCGAATCCCCATGGTAGCAGATTTTATACACTAGCTATACATATCGGTCGATTTCAGTTGCTGACTGGAGAAGAATTCTAGGAGCTAAATGCCCTGAGCAACCAAATGAATAGAATCGAGTCCTAGTAAACAAAATGGATTAGCCGAAAGTGTGGAAAAAAGACGTTTTGAATATGTAAACGTAACTTCTGATGATCACTCTTCAAATAATAACTGAGAAAATATCAATTAGTTATGTACCACAAATAATATAATTTGTGTATAATAGAACTCAAAACCATATTTAGCTCTAATTTGATAACGGATGTAAAGAACATTAAAATGACCCATCGATCACGAAGCCATGTCCTGTAATTACCACTGCCCCAACCACCAGAAAATTTTGCTCACAACTCTAACTCAAATCCTTCCCATGGCAATCACCATGGCAAAATACCCCCAACGCAAAAACCTTAGGACACGCACACCTGATTTACAAACATATTATCCTATTTTCTCCAAAATCATAAATCCATCAGAACGTGAATCATAAATTCCATACTCTTTTCATACTCTATCCTGAAGCAATCGAGATGTGTGAAAATATATAATATCCAAATATCGATATTATCATTTATATTCTGCTGTAGAGAGGACCTGCCTTCCATGTGAGCAAGGAGGTCGTGATATATCCAACAGGGCTATTACTGCTAAGAACGTACGCCCATGTGAGGACAGATATATCAACAGTGATGCGGGTATGATTTAAATATATCCTCACGGAAATCTTTCAAAGCGACAGTTGCAAACCGAGCACAAAATAAGAAGGCGTGAGGTGCGACAATGATGTACACGACATCTTATACATTTCGATAATCATTAGGGAAAACATTACATTGTAGGGCATTTAACCGAGAGAAGACAGGTGATTGATTATACTCAGTCACCAGGATTTGAGGCAGCTATTCAATACAATGTTATCGCTGTAAGAAAATATTAACATCAGAGGGAAGCTTCAAGGAAGGTGAAAAGTACATCGTGATAACTGTCAGCTTGTTCTTGAGATGTAGTCAAAGTTTTGCGTACCAGGTTGTAGTGATATGTTACAATCTTAGAACAATTAGAATGAAAAAAATATACTAGTACCGCCTCAATTTCGAACAATATACTTGATAAAGCAATTCTAAAAATAAAAAATTTAGTCGGGATAGCGGATTTCACGTTTTTCGACATTTACCTCAAGTATATTTACATACTAAAATTCAGATGTAAATATTTCGTCAACATCAATGGCCACTTCACAATTTTCACAAAATACCAAAATTAATACGACGATCGAACGATTAGACACATCAGCTCAAATTAAGTCGCTGCCTGGAGTTGCAAGCCGATTAACTGGTGGATCGGAGACAAGCCGGCCAAGCGGTAGATCGGAAGCAAGTCGATTAAGTGGTGGATATGGAGCAAGTCGACCAAGTGTGTGATTTGGAGCAAGTCGACCAAGTGTGTGATCTGGAGCAAGTCGACCAAGTGGTTGATCTGGAGCAAGTCGACCAAGTGGTTGATCTGGAGCAAGTCGACCAAGTTGTGAATCTGGGGCCTGTTGAATATTTGGAGAGTCTGAAATATGTAATGAAGTGGTGGATGTAAATAATATCGATCTAATGGAGTTGTGTAGCTAGTCGATATATCGTATTATAAAGTGTTCAAGAACAATAATTATTTATTCTAAATGACATAGTTATTGAAGAAAGGAACAAATGCGCCAAAATGAACATTACGTCTTATTGATCAGTGCAAATTACAAAATCTCTTCTAATAGTCTGGGGGCTAATTTTAAGCCATTTTTATCAAACATTCCAAACGCACTTTCAAAATACGACGTATTGAACTGGATTTGAATGAATGATTGGGTATTGGATATTAAGCCTTATAAGCCTTAATGGATATAAGCCTTAAATACCATTTTAAAACGCATGTCCTCAAATATATAATAGTCTAAAAAAATCACGGCAATATAAATTTCTACATCCTGAGTGACACGTAAAAATTAAATGCTTGTAGTTTTTGAAAAAACAAGGGAATATAACATATGGCCTTTAAGTCATCTTATTGTATCCATTTAGCACCATCTGAACCGAAATTAAAAGAAAACGGTTTAGAGAAAATCTGTTTTATGCAATTTTTAAAATGTACTTATGGAAAATACAATTAACCATGAAAGTTGGACCTTCGCCATATTTATAAGCGCATGCTAATCTATTTTTATTAGAAATTTAAAGTAAAAATTGATTTTGGTCTAAGATCTCATAAAACAGGGTTCACGTTTTGGAGGAATTATTTCTTACTTAGCAATTGTATTAATCCACTTTTTGGTCATTAAGGCTCGGTAATGATTTTTTCTGCCGAAACCCTCATTTCACCCTTTTTTCGTGCAGCAACGCAAAACTTTTCCTGTACTACGTGTGTACGGAGTATATACCGGAAAATAAAAAGTGCTGTCTTAACATTTTAAACGGACCTATTGGTAAGAGAAATATTACTATAAGAAGACAGCATACGAGTAAAATTGTACAATTCTCCTTATGTATATGCTTAATTTTATTTTGTCTGAGGCAGTTTCTGCAATTGAACTGTGGTTTCTACATCTTTGGATCTATTTTTGTTTCACTGAACGTCTGCTGCCCGTGGACACAATAGATTTAATGGTTCGTCACCTCATTGTTTTATCATTAGAACGTTTTTTAGTGCTAAGTTCATCTTTCAATGTTTTTCTGATGTATACCACATCATTTGAAGTCATTACGTGTGTAACCACTTGGTGGAAACACCGGTAGTCTTACTGTCAGGCTTGCCCATGAAAACATCAGTTTTAGTGTACGTACGATGTAGATAACAGTTGCGCAATCGAAGCGAATGTTGAACTAGATCTTCAAACGTTGTGGCAATGTGTGTCCGCGGAAAGGTCCACAAGCACAGAAAATATTCTAATTATGTTTACCTTTCCAATACTTCACAAAACTAAGGTTTTAACTTACATTTGGAGCAAACTGTAATGTATTGTTTAATACATGGATAAATACTAAAAAAATGCATTATTTGCCTTTAAGCATATTGCAATTTTGTTCTGGGTGTCGGTTGTTCATCACTACCATCCTTGTTGGGTTCTTATATAATAATAAAGATGTTTCAGTATTATGAGTGATGACCAAAGTGGAATTAAGCATATTTTTAAATTTGACTCCATGAGAAGGCATTTCATTATTATGTTGTATGAGTAGGTAAGCATTTACTTAACTAATATTCGTAAACATTCAACGCATTGATGGCGACATATTGATTGAATAGTGACTTCGGGTGCGTCAACTGCTAAGGTCATGTGTACTGTATGGGTTTGCCTCCGGAAATGGCAATTGTCTTCCTCCACTGAATGCGGAGATCCGGCGCCTAACGTTCGCCTAGCGGGGCTTTCCTCAACCAGGTATCTGCAATTACCGGGGCACTGCTCCAGCTAGGACAAGCTTTAAGCTCCCAGTAGGTTTCTCGACTAGGACAAGGAAGAGGAAGGAAAAATCAGGAGCGGTCAATGGCCCTTTCGTTAGGATACTGCCCCGGTAGTATCCGCCTGTTATTAACTGACGAAACCACGGAAAACTACCGATCTCAGTAGCCGACCGCTAGAATTCTCCCCCAGACAGCGACTGAATTCAATCTTGCTATATAGCTACTGCCGATAATCTTGCCATCGTCGGTACCCGAATCTAGAACATCCCTGTCAGAGGCACTGCTGAGACATCACTTAATGCTCTGAGACATCTCCCTTGGCGGATTAATGGCAACGTCAAAGAAACAATAGAAGTGTTAAAATGTAGTGTGAATTACCAAGCGTTATTTTGTAAATTACCAGTTACTGTCAACTACCAAAGCTGAGAGTGAAACAACATCTACTGAAACATTTTGAGCTATCATTGCTGACAAGACTATCTTGCTTGTTCAGTTCATCTCCTCAAGGCAGTGGAATACCTTGGGAACATTTTGGGCTAGTGAACATGAGTAACATCGCTACTTTTAAATGCAACTTTATTTTAGACACATGCGACTACAAAAGCAACACAACTAAGTGTTCTACGTGGTCGAATCACCAGTGCTAAAATAAATTTATTGAACTCTTTTTTCATTTGGCCAGATTTAATTATTTTTGGGACTAATTAAAGCATTTAAAGATGAGTTTATTTAATGGTAGGTTTTGAAACAATCTTTGAAAAGATTATCCATGGTCCATGGCCCGTTTGGGTACCGCTGGGATCGATGTTAGGCCCTATTCTCTTCTTACAATACGTAAACGGTATGCCCTCGACGATAAGAAACAGAAGAACAGTTCTCTTTGCGGATCATACGAATATTCTTTGCAATAAAGAAACCGTGAATATAAGATATTTTAAGTTGTTTTTGTAATAACAAATTAATAATAAATGGAAAGAAAACAGTTTCAGTGCAGTTTTCCATTTCAAATAAACAGTTATGAGCTCCACTGAAAATGAATGGTATGCCATTGAATGACGTTAAGGTGACAACATTTTTAGGACTTTCAATTCAGTCAAACCTTAAATGGAACGTCCATCTAAATGAATTGAACACTAAATTAAGTTATTTATGCTACGCTTTCAGAATTCTTTCGAATTCAGTCAACAACTATACTTATATTTGCGTATATTTCGTGAATGTTCATTCCCACCTAAAATAAGGCAGAATACTCTGTGGAAATACATCTTATAGCGCGGAGACTTTTATATTACAAAAAAGAATTGTACAGATAACAAGCAAATCCATACTCACGTGATTCTTGTAAGCCTCTCTTTATTAATTTAGGCATTTTACCATTACTTTGTCTCATCAAGTATGAATGAGTGGTGTTTGTCAAAAATGACTTACTTAAGGGCGGGAATTTATTTTCAGCAAGCGCTGTTATCTATAACTACAACACTCGACGTAGAAATCATTTCATCAGGTTACAGTATGAACAGTTCACTACAAAAAATTAACATATAATACATGTACATTATTTTACAATACCTTGCCAGATGACATTAAACGATTAAATTCGCCGCAAAATTTTAAGTCCTGTTAAGTAAAATCTTTTCTGTTGCACAACTGTTTCTATAGTTCACCGAGGATCCAAAATGAAACTAATATTAACTTTAACAATGACATTTATTTTAACATGACTATTTACAATTTGGATTGTATAATTGTAAAGAATTTGTAATAAGTATTGTACTTCAGCTTCTGGGTCTATGACCCCAATCTAGATCAGGTTTTCGTCTAGTTTCCCTGACCCTTGAGCAAATGTTGAGATGTCCCCTATTTTAGCTTGTGGAAATAAATGTAACTACAATTTAACTGCTCATAGCACGTCACACATAGTTTTAACGTAAATAAACACATAAAAGCAAACATGTAATTGTAATGTAATTCACGTTACGGTGAAAATTGTTTATCATAGAGTTCCATGCCTAAAAATTGTGTTTCAAGAATACATTATTATTGATTTATGTATTGTTAGTTAATAAATATTTATAGTTAATAAATATTTTCCGATAAAAACATTTTCAGAAATATTTCATTAATTAAGTTTGATTTTTGTTTGCACGTGTTAGGTGACAACCTTATAAGGCATCGCCTTGCCACCTCTGTACAAAAGACTGTAGTATTTGACCAATACTTCATCAGCAAACTTGTTAATTTCCTGAGAGAGATTATGTGTTTTATAAACTGATCTGAGATGAGGAGCCTGAAAATTAGCATTCAGTTTTTTACTACACTTTTCAAATTTTCACTCCATCATTCTTCTACTATCATATCTTTGTTACAGCTATTTGGATAGTAAACATATTTGTATTTTTACGCATTTTACTTTGATTAAAGTGGTTCTACAAAAATGTCATAGTGAGTATTATGTAATCTTAAGATAATTAGACAGGAGTTAAGTTAAGCTTAATAAGTTTTTCTCCACTTCGAAATGTAAGTTTCTCTTTCGCTTTATGACTCTGGAGATTGAGAAGTGTTACGATAGTTACCCGCGACCGTTTCCCCACCCAATACCTCCGACAATCATGACCGCCCGACGCTCCCACCGTCCTCCGGCAGAGCTCCGCTGCCCCCTCCCCCCCAGTCCCTCTCGTTCGCCCACTGGCCGTCACGAAAAATCTGCGCCGGTCGAAGGCCGGTGACCCGGGCTAATCCGTCACCACAGCGAACAGGGTCGCCGTCCCCTCCGCCCCCCTCTCTCTTAAGTCCTGCTGATCTCGCCGAGGCACAATGGGAGCCCGCGTTATGAAAAATGAAACGTCATGGCGGAGCGGAGCGAACGGAATAATATGCCGTCCCCACCCCCACCCCGCCCTCTCTTTAGGACGCCGTGGCTCCTCCAACTTCCCCGCGCCACCGTCGCGCTTCGACGCTTTTGTCAGCGCCGACGGAAGAGGAGGGGAGGGGGCCGCTCGCTGGAAATATCGGAGGTGCATTGGAGGACCACTGCGAGCGGGAGTTGGAATTAAGTGGCGGCTCAATAAGGGATATTTTATTTTTTCTGTCGGAGCAGCTACTGAAAGAAACTACCGGAAAAATTAAAGGATGTGCGTGGAATGAAAAAAATGCACCCATTGAGCAAGAAGCAATTCTGGGGTGAATCTTTGATTATTAAGCAATAGTTTCTAGCAAATCACTGTCCTGTTTTGTATTTGTTGATCGATTAATACCCCACAACTCTGAAGTGATTGAAATAGAATGTTAAATTACTTAGTTTTTCTTTCATTAATTGCAATATTGTTCCTGAATTTTCGTACTACGTACTGAATTTTCACTTTTCATTATTTTGTTTGGTAATGCATTTTAAAAATATACACTATTATCATTAACTAAAATTTTAACAGCAATAACTAAGAATAAACGGGGAAAATGCACAGAAGAAATCTAAATGCATAACAGAATCTCTTAATAAATTTTATTTTTCCGTTAGTTTATATTGTAGAGTTATTAACTGAATAAAGTTGTAATCCTTTGTTGATTTCTCGTTCTAATTTCTATGATCTTAACTACAATTAACTACTTTGTGTACTTGTACAAATTCTGTAGTTCAGCCTAATTACTCGTATAATGTACTAGAAGATTGTATCCTTTCATGTAAAAATTCGTTCGTTTTTACTTTCTCGTATATGTACGTATATACGGAGTAAAAATACACGTAGTATAAAGGAAGTTACGTAATTCTGTAGCAAAAAGTGCCGATTTTCCCACACAAAATGTTGTTCTAGGACTCCCTGAATTGTAAATACGGATAATAGACTTTTACTGTATCTAGTAAATTACGGTCTCAAATACGGATCGTGCTCAGAATATACGTGTTGTAAAATTATAAGAGCGTTGATTTTTGAAAACGGCAGTTAGTCTGAATAACACTAGCGCCTAAACTATTTGTAGATTTTTTAAATGAATATTCTCCACTCGATCTGTCTCGAATTCAATGCCTACGATTTTGAGTGTTGTGGGATTTTGGGTTGATTTTCAGATGTAATGCATAAAAATAACAAAAATGGAAAGAATTTTGCATAAACAATATGTTTATTTTGACGAGATCAAATGGTTTCGCGAGTTCTAATTTCGCACGCACGTTTTCGAGCACTCATTTTGTTAGCTGCAAGAGGGCTGGGTTTGGGTTTTTGACAACAGGACTAATATATCAAATTATTTTTCGATGCAAATTAGTTTATATTTCACGGAAGTGACGGTGTGATACAATCTAACTTGGCCGAAAACCGCGATTTACGGTTCATGTAAAAATTAACAAAAGTAGTTTTCGTGTAATTATTTATTGAAAGACCTCGAGCAAATGTTCTTGGTTACAAATTGATGTTCTGAACGACGAAATATCGTTCGAAATCACTTATTGTCGTTTGAAGTAACGAAGCCTCGTTCGGAACAACGAAACGTCGTTCGAAAGAAATTGTCGTTCGGAACCTCTGATTACGGACTGAACCGTTTGCAGATGGGAAATTACTGTGCTGACATGCTGACATGCACAGATAAAGGCAACAATAAAAAGTCAACATTTTATCATTTGCGGGCAATCACATCCCAACTGTTTCGTCAAAGAGTAATCAAAGTGTTTTTTTTTTGTTATCCATTGCGATCACTCTTCGTGTTATTTGTTACACAAGTAATGGTCACAGAAAAAAACATCTTTTTCTCACCATTCTTCATCGACTATTATACTAAGAAATTTCTGTTCATGTGCTTCTTGAGTATATTTATTTTTAACAAATTAATGCTTTATAAGCAAATTGAAAGAACATTGTGATGATTAATCATGCCACGCCACTAATTCCTTCTTCATTTCTACACGACGTTAAAGGACACACTTTTGAAGGAAAGCGTAATATATCAGTGTTAACCCTGGAGGGATTGCCTGTGAGAATTTGGACCTAAGATATTATTTTCTCATATAGAGTTTTGTTTGAGAACATTGCATATTCTTGTGATCAATACTTTTGCCCTAATCTTTAATCTTTAAAATCCATTACTCGACACATGATTGCAGGTTCTCTGCCAATTCTAAGAAATTTAATTTATCTTGCAGTTGGTCTGATGATCGCAAACGTCCCTCGCGCTCTCCTATGTTAGACTCGTATTGACAAGTAGTGCCATTCGCCATATCGCCAATGATTACCTGCATTTACAATGACACAACCCTAATATGATCTATCAACTTTCAGGAGGATAAAACATAATTACTACTTCCAGGAATCGCTAGAAACAAGAATTACGGAATTTGGCATCTTATTCATCTTTGGTTCATACCGAGATCAATACTAACAGAATTATCACAAGTGTTGATATCTAAACTAGAACAATATTTTAATTCACCACAAACACAAGAATCATAAGTTCTAGGAAAAAGACTAACAAGGCAAGATGAAATTATTTTTTCCAGAAATTTGGGCGCAAAACATTCAATAAATGTAAAGGGTGCAAGACAACAGTCATATGTCAATGACAGTAATTGTTTGTTTGTAATGATTGAGTAGAAGACGTATGACAAACTTTCCCAGTAATGTTTTTTCTGCAATATATGAAAGAAAACAATGATTTTATGCATCATCAAGTGTTTGAATTTTTTAAATAAAATAATTTTAAATAAGAGGACAAATAAAGTTAAGAATGTAATATTTCGTTTAAAGATTGAATGAAATTAATTAATAATGCTAAAATACCTCTTTGCAACCAAAGTTACTCTATGATCCCTTTTCCCTTACGCGTCCAGTTATTTTCATACGCAAGATGCGACCTCTTCCGTGTTAATGCTACCTCCTGTACACCTCGCAACAAACTCTGTAAGAATACCCAAAACACCCCATTTGTATTTAGCCGTTATATGTCCCGCAAAGGGCAAATGGCACGGTACCGGTACCATCCCGGGGTTCCCAGTCGGTCAACCAACCAGGAGACCGCGATATCTCGGATTCGCTTAACCTTCGGCACTTCATGTGGTTAGCGAATTCGGCTAGCTACACCGATTTCACGGTCACCGCTTTTCAGTAGAATTACTCCAGTATTTGTCTAGATGGCCGAGGGAAACCACGAAAACCCTTGTCTGAATGGCTGGCACGGGGATTGAACTCGGGCATCCCGAACGTGAAGTTAGCGCGTTACGCCCTGAGCCACTTCACTCGGTTACTAAATATTGACACGATGAAGGAAAATATGGCGTCGATATGATGTGATTTAAACCGCAAGTTTTAGTAATAAGCATACAATCTCCTGTGTTTCATTGGTTTATTTATAATTTACAATATCAATATGGAGAAGT
Source organism: Gryllus bimaculatus (assembly GCA_017312745.1). NCBI lineage: Eukaryota > Metazoa > Arthropoda > Insecta > Orthoptera > Gryllidae > Gryllus > Gryllus bimaculatus. Next base: position 258,155 of record BOPP01000287.1, read on the forward strand.
TACTTTCAGGAATCTAACAGTGACGTAATGGGTAATCGATTAGGGTTGTTTAATTATTCCACGCGCTGAATACAGTTCAGAAATGCAACTGACCTCTTATTAATTTATGGCTATCTACATCATTGAAACATGAACTATAGTTCAGTAAATGTTTTAACGGTTTCAATGAATGAGGAACTTACCGTTCTCGCTTATTCATCTCATAGCGTGAGAAAAACGTTTATTATAATATTAATCGTCTGCAAACATTGCCGGATCGAATTCATTAATAGGTGATGAGGATGATAGCAGTAAATTATGAAATAGTAAGAAGTAATACACACTGGAATGATATGCAGTGAAATAGCAAATCCCTCAAAACCAGATATCCAACTTTGCCAATCACAAATTCCATCCCGGATCATCCGGGCTGCCCCGATAGATGGAAGCTTCGTTACGGATCGTTCGTGTAATGAGAGCAGTCGAGGTGGACGGTCAGAGTGATCCACGTTCGGCCGGATTTGGGTTCATAATATTTTAAACCAGGCCTGATCACGAAACTGCTCGCACATGCTCACTCGCGTTCACGCGCTGGGGGAAACAGGCTGTTCTAAAAGGGTACGTGTGACGGTGTAAAGAGTGAAGGCAGAAGGGAAAGGGATCTGAGGGGATGCGAGCCGATGTGGTATGAGGAGTACGATGAAGTACAAAGAGATATAATGGGTATGAGGAGGAACAATGAGGTATGATGAGTACGATTAAGTGCTCTGAGACATTCTGAGTACGATGAGTACATGAGTTACAAAGAGTACGATAAGGAATGATGAGGTATGATGAGTTCGATGAGATACGATAAAAAACGTAGGTATGATGAGTACAATGATGTACAATGAATTCAATCAGGTACGATGATGTAGGACTTTTAGCGTATGTTTTGCTTATGAGATATGGATTAAAGTAAAGCTTCAGTTGTTTTCATAAACGATAATAAATAAATTAGAAATATTTCGTTTTATCTTGTTCAATTGTACGATTAGAATTAAGGATTTAAGGATATAGCCATCAAGCTTTTGCGCCAAGTGAATTTGAAAAGCAATTGAATATTTTTTTCGATAAGCACGAACTTCATGACTATTGGCAAGAAACGCATTTGGTATGTTTGTTTGTATTGGATAATAAATATCTTTCTATTATTTATATTTTTTATATTACAACCCCTTCATAATCACTTTATACTTCTTTCTATATATGCTATCAACCATGGACATACATTGAAATTTTCACAACTCAGTACGATAACAATCATTTGCATCACTTCCCTTATCAACGATTTTTAGTGAAACATTACAAGCGAAATTATATTGAAAACACTGAACGGATTTCGCGAAAACGTCAAACAATATCGCTTAAAAAGCCAACAAGGATCTCGAAAAATAAGGGAACATTTAGTTTCTGTACAGTACAACGATATTTCGTTTTGTTGGATGCGACAACTGCTTAAGTAATTAGTTCCCTTAGTAAAAAACTCTAAACAAATAAACCGTTAGATTTAACACACATATTTATCACATAAAATATATATTTTAATGTAACACTCAAATGAATGTTTGAATTTAGAAGATACACGAAAGGGTGCATCTTCCCCTAGTCTTCATAAGTATACCATTATTTACATGTTAAAAATTTCAACAAATTTTCTAAATAGAACAAATTTTTTAATAATTTTTTTATTAAAGCAAGGTATTCCACCACCGAAGCACCACCCCAGTTGGGGCATGCATTATTTTCTCGGCTTGTCTACAGACATGTGTGGTAGTGTAGGGCATGTATGTGTGTGGGGGGGGGGCGGATGTGTAAGGAGTGAAGAGAGGGCAAGGATGAGAAAGAAAACAATCGCGGTGTGTACGCTATTCCTGTTAATGGTAGCAAACTCCGAGGAAAACTATCGATTAGAACAACTGGTCACTAGAATTCTCCGGCTAAATTCAACCTAGCTATCTAGCTAGTGTCGAAAATACTGTCCCTGTCGTAACTTAAATCTGACAACTTACCTGTCAAAGGCACTGCAGAGCCAGCAGCATTGCATGCTTGAGATAATTCAGTGTGTCAAACCTGAAGAGAATGGAAAGAATTTACCACACGTCTGAAATATTCAGCACCAATATAACAATGATAAATTTTGATGAACATAATTTATTCTTAGAAGACCTCAATTCACGAGGATCAGGGCAAGTGTTTTACCCAATGGAGAACTTTAAGTGTGAATCTCGCCCCAGTTTTTAAGTACCACCCCGTCAGAGGAGCTAAAAATGCCACATTCATGAATGAAGTGAAAGTAACAATATTTCGCGTACTTTGAATGATTTCGTCACAGCCATTGGACTCCCCTGTTCTTGTCTAGATCGAATGTTATTGGTCTGTCGATCTGGTAGTGGCACATTCAATACGTAAAGACTCTTTAATAATATTTTGGCATAATCTCTCAAACGTTCGTGAGGATATTGTATAAATTACAGTAATTCAAAAGACCTTGATCTGCCATCCGTTCGTAGAAACATTGCAGGTATGTCGCAATCATAGTAGGGTTAAAATAATATTTATGAAACTAGTTAAAAATGATATTTTATTTTGCTAGTTGGGAATGCTGCGGCACAAAGCCTTAGGCCGATTAGAGTAATTCTAGCAAAAAAACGACTTTTACCACGTGTGTCATACACAATTTCAAAATGAAAGGAAAGTCTTACTGACTTCTTTTATTTTAATTAAATTATTATGTGATTAGCTAAAAGATCCCACACTATAAATAATTTAATTGGACGTCCGATTACAGTTTATTAATTGTTGTTGGCTTTCAACGCATGTAATATCAACTGACGAGGCATGTAGACATGTTGCCTTAGTGATGAAATGTAAATAAACGACAGGCGCCGGGACATATGTACAAGTTCACTCATTTCAGATATTACAATTTCTGTTGGAAGGAATGTACAGTCCCATGTTAATATATGAAGTTAGGAGGTACAGGTTGTACAAATTGGTTATTTATGTCCGTGAACTTCGAACCAATAGGATAGTCAAGAGGTTCAATGTTAGGCTTCGTATCGAAGTGATCACTGGCAGACTTTGCTTGAGTTATATCTATCTATCTATCTATCTATCTATCTATCTATCTATCTATCTCTATATATATATATATATATATATATATTATATATTATATATATTATATAAAAGAAAGTTCGTGTTAGTTTCCACTTATAACTCAAGAACGGCTGAACCGATTTAGCTGAAAATGGCAGGGAGGTAGTTTAGAGCCAGGAGAAGAGACATAGGATACTTTCTATCCCGTTCGACAGCATTCCCGTGTGAACTTGACATGAAATGTCAGTCACTATAAAACGTGGTATAACAAAAAGAATCAGACTTGGAATAACAAAACGCAAATGACAGCTAGTAATTGACGTATAATACAGATATGTAATGACGTTATGGATGACAATTTGATATTTGTAGAAAAATATAAAAAAATAAATAAATATATAAAAACGCATAAACGTGCATTAGAAGCACTTAACGAACATTAAAAGATTTACGCAACGACTCGAGATGTTTTGGAGGAGCATGATTTTACTGTATGGCGATTTCGCCAAATACTGCCAGTAATTCCAAGATCTACGGCTGCCGACGAAATAAACGCTTGCCTCAAATCGTCAAAATCTATGGCGCTATGTGAAGAACAGCAAACTGACAACAAACATGAGAGTTTACATTGCTTATGATACATCTGCTGAAAGATTTCTCGGAGCAATTGCTGACTATCCGGTAATGGTCAAGTACCTGTTGATGAATCGAGCGGATTAATATCACTTCGAAATAATTTCTGTAATTTTGTCTCATCAAAAGAAGAACTTAACAACAATGTATTTCCAGAAATTATTTCTAACTACAAAAATAATGAATGGTTGAGTGAGCGAGCAATTTTAGCGGCTAAGAATAAAGATGCAGATGACCTAAACTACATAATTCCAAAATAAGATCATTGGAAACAATGCATTCATTCAAATCTATTGACTGCGTCACAAATGAAGATGAAGCCACCAACTATCCAATTGAATTTTTAAACTCTTTGGACGTGCCTGGCTTACCACCGAACAATTTACGCCTAAAGGTTGGCTCCGTAGTAATCATGCTTCGAAACATAAACCAACCAAAACTGTGCAACAGTACGCTTTGGTGAGTTAGAAAATTGATGAACAATGTAATTTACGCTACGATAATGATAGGAAAATTCAAAGGTGAGGAAGTTCTCATTCCGAGGATACGATATCCCAACCGATATATCGTTTGAATTTAAAAGACTTCAATTTCCGATACGTCTTGCATTTGCATGAGCATCAACAAATCACAAGGCCAATCCTTAAAAGTTTGTGGTTTAAATCTAGAACTTCATGTTTTTCCATGGTCAATTATACGTGGCATGTTCACGGGTCGGAAGACCATTTGCGTTGTTTGTTTTTGCGCCTGATAATAAAACAAAAAATTGTCGTGTATCACAAGGTACTTAAATTGAAGAGCAACCTATGTACTAAAATAAGAAATATTATGAATGATTAATGTAGGTATTTAATTTTTTTGTATTTCTTTCGGCAATTAAAAAAACTGCTTATTTATTGCCATTAAGGCGGAACAAAGTTCGCCGGGTCACCTAGTTAGGAATATTACGATGTTATGTTTCAGGATAATAATTATATTGTTAAGGAATATTGTCTGTTATGTTGTTTACTTAATTGTATTGCTTTGATGACCAAAAATATTTTTATTTATCTCAGAAAACTAATTCAATTAAACAATATTGTCAACAATATCAATCTGAGAATTACTTAATAATGTCAAATGTTGTCCGATAATTTTATATAATGCTAGATTAATACTCAAGTCGTTGACAGAAATGAAGATTGCAGGAGTATAGTTCGAATTCAAGAGTGAGTTTGTTTAAATTATATGAGTGGAATCGAATTAATTTATTTATATAAAGAAAACTACTTGGTTTGCGGTACCCACAAGTGGTGATTGAAGAGGGTGTTATGTTTCCTTCCGAATATTTTGTTTAATCACAATTAAGTGAAATTGTTTAAATGTTAATTTTTTATTATTGTTATAATTTGTTAGAAATTGTTGTGTATGAAACGCAATAGATAATATAGAGAAACCAAGGCTAGTCGATGATAGAAGAGAAAAGACGTCGTGGAAACTTTGGACATACAATACAACGGAACACAATCGATAAGCGAGAAGAATCCCAAAGAATCATTTCATGAGTCCGATGGCGTGGCGGGACGGGTCGTGACGGAACTGGGCGGGGCGTGTCGTCGGCGGGCGCGGGAGGGGCAGGGGCGTTTGTAAGCGCCAAAAACCATATTTATTTACTTATGGAAAATAACTTTAATATTCCAAATATAATTATTTAATTTAATGTGCAATAAACAAACGTTTATTATTAAAAATGATCATGAATGAAAATCACATGTTCTGAAAATTTTAATAAGTTTCGTCAGTTGATATCGACGAAATAAATTTTGTATTCTTTTAATCATAATAAAACAGATTACTTAATAGTGAAATTACAATTAATATAGGTACATATATTTAGAATAAGTTTCCAAAAACCGTTCCCCCGTATGAATGACCCATCAGCTTATAGCAACGAAAGAAGCAAATAGTTATATGTCGGTACCCAGAAATAATAATACTTTTAATATCAAATATAATTAGATACTAGCCGGCATAATAGTAATATTTAAATTGAGAAATTATTATTATATTATAGTTATTCTGCATGAGCAAAGGACAGTATTAACAAAAATATATATTATCATTCCCTTTTTCGAGAACCATAAATGAGAAAATATAATACTATTCAAATAACTTAATTGCATACTATACTACATTAAGCTTAGTACTAACTGACGCGGCCAGACGAAAGTATTTTGTTTCCTTGTTACACTCACAGCTTCATCTGAACTTATGAGCATCGTCTCGCTTTAAGATCTACTGCCAAATATGAACCCTTAGAAGGATCTTCATGCCCTAAGAGAAATCTCTTTCGATAGACGCTGTTCAAAAAATTATTTTAAGAGATGTCGATGTGGAACAATTAGACAGAAAATTAAAGTTTGTGGTAAACAAAGTTATCAGTTCGAAAGCACAGACGAGCCCAATTGATGTTTAAAAGAATGCGTGGGCGGGTGCGGCACTAAGAAGACCGACCTGGAAGACTGAAAATGATATTACTTCTACCTCAATTAGAGGTTATTTTTGAAGTTCATTATGACAAAATTTATTTCTACTAATTTTTCTGACCCCTCCCAAGTTAAAAATGTCTGCGTAAACCACGGTAAATCAGGCCTAGAGGGCAAAGATCGAAGAACATACCAACGCGAACTCGGCGATCGATTCGACTAGAACGATTCCCCGATTAGAATCCTGCGAGGAGGGGTTAACCATGTCGCGGGGCCTGTCCGGGGCTCGACCCCGGCTCCCGAGCACTCGTCGCCGCTCGCCGACAAGACGCCAATGAGGAGGGGGCGGGGCCCGAGCGGGTGGCCTGCGAGCCAGAGCGCTCTCACGTTCCCCGAGAACAAATGTTGAACTAACGATGCAGAACGGAGCACAGGGTCACGGGAGCGTCCTTTCCACTCCTTGGACCATCCCCTACGCTGCCCCCCTCCCTGCCGCCCCTGCCGCCGGCGCCCCTCCCAACCCCACCCCGCCCCCGGCCACATAAAACGAGGCAGGAAGCATGGAAACTCCATTACCGAACCGCCTTCCCCCCTCGGTAGGCCACCCCTCCCTCGTAAATCTTGCTCCAGTTGGGGCGTCCCTCTCCCCTCCCGTCCCTCCTTCTTCCTTCTTCCTTCTTCTTCTGATGGTCTCTCCTGCACCGTTCGACACCTGTCTCTTTTTATTCTTCCTTCCTCTGTTTCTCTCATTCTTCTTTCTCTTCTTTCTCTTCTTTCCCTTCTTCTTAATCCCTTCTTTTTTTGGCCTTCCGTCGACCAACCCTTTATGTTTTTCCTTCTTGGTCCACGATACTGCTTCTTATACATCTTCTTCTTATCCTTTCATCTGTTAATCCCGACGCTTCTTCTAATTCTTGGCCCGTCTTTCTGTCCAGTCCGCCCATTTCCTACTTATTTCCTCTTACTTTTCGCTTATTCACTCTCTTTCCTCGCTCTTTCACTCTTACTCTTTCTACCTCTCAACCTCACTCCTTTCCTCTCCCTTTATCTCTTTCTCTCTTTTTCTTTCTCACTCTCTCTCCCGCGTCTATATCCTTCCACATATTATTACCCACCCTTTCCAGGAACCACGCAGGCTGCAGGGCGGGGCCCGGGGTCTATTTTATTTGATACCCATTGGGGGATGCAACCCTTTGTTTCACGTATAAAAGCCCTTTGTAGTCCCATATAAAGCTCGTGAAAACACGGCCCTGTCCGCCGTCTTACACTTCCCGGTCGCCACATGCATTAATTTTTATGTGTTCCTGGGCCAAAGGTTATCAAAGGGAGAGTCAGAGGCGCCGGGTGCCTATTGGGTGGCCGTGTCGAGCGGATTCGTTTCAGCAGCTAAGGTCGGTTTACACGTGGCGGATCGGCAAGCCAGCTGGCCAAGCTGGCTGGAGACACGGATCAGGAATTGAAATCCACTCTGAATTTTCGAAACATTGTCGACAGACGATGTTATATTGATGAATTTGAAAGACATAAAATGGTTATAAAATTGTTACAATCATACTTTGGAATTTTGTTATATCATTGTCGGTGAACAGGAAAAGTAGCACATCTCAAATTACATTTTACAAAAGAATGGATGTGATCTGAACGGACACGTTTATTTTGTGAACAAACACAAAATGTTTTACTCATGATAACTACTCTAATGCGAAGTCGTTATGAAATGTTTAACAATTAGACAATTTTTAATACATCATTTGATATTTAGATAAAAATGGTGTTTTTTGAGACATCGTTTATCGTGTGCAAAGATAATAGTAGTATATGATGAGTGCTAGATTCGATTCTTAGCGTAAGCGAGAACTGCTTGCGTTATACCGCTGCGGTTGGATTCAAATTTCGCTCGATTCCCTCCGAGTTGGGGGAAAAGAGGGTTTGTGGGAGTTTTCATAGGGTTCTTTAATTTCTTCTCTCCCATTGCAGAGTTGTTCCATCACTGTCCTTGTAAGTAATTTCCATTGAGCACAGGAATTAAACAAAAAAAACTGGGCAGCATTCGGTAAACTAAGAGGTGTCTGCGGTTTCGTTAGATACCCAAGAAAAAATACAACAGAAAAACAATAATATTTTCGAACTTCACTTAAACTGCAGATATTTGACAGTGTTATTCCATTAATTCACATACTGCACTTATCAGATAAAGTTATTACGACACAGTGACACAACATAGGAAGATTCCAAGAAGAAGAACATGATCCTCTCGTAACACATGCGTTTCAATAACTCTGGGGATTACTTAACATTGCACACCCTACACGTGTGTATTTTATATTTTTTTACTTTGTTAATAGTACACAACGCACTGAAATATTTTTGAATTTAAAGTGGGACCTAACACTGTTTCTTTGTCACTAAATTGTCAAAACTGGCTTTAATGGTATAAAACTTAAGCGACTGGCCATATTATAATTAAATGCGCAGATGATCTTCTCCTCCATACGTCACATTCTATTTTTTGTACCATTTTACTATTAATATCCTAAAATTATTTTAACACTTAATTCTTTTTCACAGAATGTAGATGCAAGTCTACAATGCAAATATTCATTTCACAAATATTTGATTTAAAGTTATTAAATTCACACATTTGTTCAGCGTGTAGTATTGTGACGATAAGTCAGGTTTAAATTTGATTATGATAATATGTTAATTTCTGCTAGGTATTTTCTCTTCTTCCTTTTTGTTAATTATTTTTCTTCTAACAGAAATATTATTTACTTGACAATTGGATTTTATGATGACAATCAGCGTTCTTCAACCCCAAGGAATTGTTTATGTGCTTAAGTGTGGCATCTAACCCCTTTTGAAGACACACACTTTTGTACATGATACAATACGGCTAGTTTGTGTATCGAATATTGTAGAATAAATGAGTGCCATGAATGAAAACAATAGTGATTCAACTATGCAATAATTCAAAGATGTATAAGACGTTTTGTTTGCATTATTGCATTTAAGAGCACACGTGTTATAAATGAATATTTAAGTTTCTTGAAAACTCGATAGAATTAAAAAATAACGAGCTCAAAATTCCGCATTTTCAGAAATGCAAACACGCTTCCCAAAAACCACTCCAAATTTTTTCTTCAAAGTTTTCGTACGGATAGTGCGTATTGCACCGTTTAAGATGACATGAAATTAATTTTGCTGTGCTTTTCGTTTTTACCAAAATTACATCAATGTACTTTTTAAATATCTCTCACCTCGTTAATATGGACATTTCTAGCGAATTGTTAACATCATTGCGTTTTTGAGTGAAAGATCTTCAACTAGATTCCTACATCGAATATGACTGTACATGGTGTTGGTGAGAAAAACGTAACAGTGTAAAAGTATAACAAAAGTGAACTCATTAAAAAGTAACAATAATAATCTACAACAAAAGTGAATCTGCAAATTTCTTAATCAAAAAATAACAGAACACATTTACAATGTTAATTTCATGTGCTGTCCTTGCAGTGCAGGCAATACTTCCGAAAAATGCAATTGGAACAACTTATAACAATTGTTTAGAATAAATGAAGTAATTTACGAAAAGAATGGTGGACATGTCTCCCATGCTCCCCTTTGGGTCTGCCTCTGTTGTGTAAACTTTGTTAATCCTAACCTCACTTGACTACAAGCGGCCACTTATATATCCAATGTAACGTCGTGATTTCACAACAAAGAGTAGGAATAAATCACAAACAAATTTTTAATTTGTTTAATTAAAATGAACTTTTGAAATGAAATCAATTAAATCAAAGTCCATTAAAAATACGAATGGTCATAAAGTGGGTCCGCAATCGAAAATAAATTGCTTACTTGGAGTCGTTTTAGTGCTAAGACAAATTTAATTTATATATGGAAGCGTTTGGTTGTACTTGAAGGTTGTAACACATTAAAATTTGTTTATGTAAGTCCTGTAAAATATGGTAACTGACATTTGTCATTTTGCAGTGTCTGTATCAAAGAATCTTATTATTACAATCATTTGATTCCCATTTTTCAAATTATTTGGAATATAGTCAAAAGAACTCTCTCTTCTTCCTAAAGGCAAAATATCTCGATCTCGTAGAACATTTCAAATATCGCCATTCACAATCAACCGCTTCATTAAATCAATTTAATGCCAATCTTGTAACTAAATCTACTGATTAATATATATATATATATATATATATATATATATATATATATATATATAATTTAAATAAGCTATTCTTGTGTCGTGAATATATTACAATATTTTATATTTTAAAATAAGTTATATAGTAAAATTAGTTACATAGTAAAATTACAATGGAGGTTACAAGCGAGGCAAACTCAATGCAGTCAACTATCATCCGTTGTTATGAAAATTACATGCAAAGAATTAGTGTTGTTTCACTTTCACAACTTTCGCAACTCGTTTGACTTGTCTCGTCGTGTTTAGAAACGCGCACTCCTCATCACGAGCTTATTAGCTCCCAGTGGCCCCAACATTCCTTGCACTGCGGCGCTTTGTTAGCCAGAGGCAAGTCTCCGTAAGGATATCTCGTCGGAGCAAATTATATTAATAATTCTCGCCGAACGTCCGCGCAGGCACATACTATCGGAATTAACGCAATCCCCCTAACAAAACCACACGCGCACCTCCTCCGGCTGTTGTTAACGCTCGTATTAAACATGTGCAGAACGCGGGCGTCCCTCCGGCCCTTCCCTGCCATCCTTTGTAACTCTCACTCCCCTCCACCGTTTTCTTCCTCCCTGTCCGTCACTCCCATCGTCTCTCCTCTCCCTCAAACCGCCTCTCTCTCCTCCTTCAGCAATCGTATCTCTCCCCGCCCTCTGTTCCATCCTCTCTCGATCGTCTTCCTCTTTTCCCGAACTTTCTCCACCCGTCCCTCCCCACCTCTTTCCGCCTCTCACCCCTCTCTCCCCGCCCCACTCTTAACACCCTCTTCCCTGGTCCACTTCTCCTTTCCACCTCTCTCTCTCTCTCTCTCTCTCTCTCTCTCTCTCTCTCTTGTCATCCCTTTCCCTTTCTATCCCCGGTGCTTCTCCCCTCCCGTGTTCCCCCTTCACCCCTTCTCCCCCTCCTCTCCTACCCATATCCTATCCATTTCCCTCGACTCACTTCCTCTTCCTTCTCTTTCCCTAACCGCTTCCCTTCCCATTCCCATGCCTAACCCGCCTTCCCCTCCTCTCTCACGGCTTCCTGAAAGCACCGACCGAAAATAAATCTAGGCCCCG